>CM040916.1:8535499-9035499 GCA_023029165.1 Gobiocypris rarus | reverse complement strand
GCAAAATTTATTCGGACACCATAACCAACAGAATATGGTGTAACACTCAATTACTTTAGTTTTTAACAAATAATGGTAACACTTTATAATAAGGTTGTATTAGTTAACATGAACTAACCATGAACAACACCTCTGTTCAGCATTAGTTAATCTTTGTTAACGTTAGTTGATAAAAATCCAGCTGTTCATGGTTTGTTCATGTTATTTCACAGTGCATTAACTAATATTAACAAGATTTGAATAATGTATTAGTAAATGTTGAATTTAACATTACCAAAGATAAATAAATGCTTTATAAGTGCAGTTCATTATTAATTCATGTTAACTAATGTAGTTAACTAATGTTAACTAATGAACCTTATTGTAAAGTGTTACCCAAATAATGAATGAATAACAAGTCAATCAATTCTAAATGTGAACATGCACCATCTACTTAACTTTCCTGCAACATTAACTTGCAGCTTTAAAGTTTGTGTTCTTTAAAATTAGCCTAGATGTAACTCTAACACATCTCTTGAGGACAGGGGAGTGAGGTTTACACTCATAAATCTTACTGGCCTACGTCCGTTATGTCCCTAAACCTCACTCTCATCTGGGTCACGGCACCAAATGTAACCGGTCCTACTTGACATGCTCCAAGCTAATTTCAAACCGGGGTCTACGGCGTGGGAGGCAGACATGCTAACAAGGACCATGGCCTCTAATGTCATTCTAATGGTTTTCTATAAAAACCATGGCCTCTAATGTCATTCGCTAGCACACCTCTTGAGGCCAGGGGAGTTTACCATTTAAACACAGCTCTTACTGGCCTATTCTCCTTACATAAAGTTTACCTCATTAGGGGCAGTCATGGCCTAATGGTTAGAGTCAGACTGGTAGGCTAACAGGAAGAAAAAGGATTATTAGGAACACCATACTAATACTGTGTTTGACCCCTTTCGCCTTCAGAACTGCCATAATTCTACGTGGCATTGATTCAACAAGGTGCAGAAAGCATTCTTTAGAAAATTTGGCCCATATTTATAGGATAGCATCTTGCAGTTGACGGAGATTTGTGGAAAGCACATCCATTCTGAAACAGAAATCAAGACTCATCAGACCAGGCAACATTTTTCAGGTCTTCAATTGTCCAGTTTTGGTGAGCTTGTGCAAATTGTAGCCTCTTTTTCCTATTTGTAGTGGAGATGAGTGGTACCCGGTGGGGTCTTCTGCTGTTGTAGCCCAACCGCCTCAAGGTTGTGTGTGTTGTGGCTACACAAATGCTTTGCTGCATACCTCGGTTGTAACGAGTGGTTATTTCAGTCAAAGTTGCTCTTCTATCAGCTTGAATCAGTCGGCCCATTCTCCTCTGACCTCTAGCATCAACAAGGCATTTTCGCCCACAGGACTGCAGCATACTGGATGTTTTTCCCTTTTCACACCATTCTTTGTAAACACTAGAAATGGTTGTGCGTGAAAATCCCAGTAACTGAGCAGATTGTGAAATACTCAGACTGGCCTGTCTGGCACCAACAACCATGCCACGCTCAAAATTGCTTAAATCATCTTTCTTTCCCATTCTGACATTCGGTTTGGAGTTCAAGAGATTGTCTTTACCAGGACCACACGCCTAAATTCATTGAAGCAACTGCCATGTGATTGGTTGATTAGATAAATGCATTAATGAGACATTGAACAGGTGTTCCTAATAATCCTTTAGGTGAGTGTATTCCAAGCATGGGTTATCATACTTGGCCTTCAAATGTCACTTACACTTTTTTCACTCATTAGGTCTTCTCTTGGTCACATACACTATATTGCCAAAAGTATTGGGACATCCCTTCAAATCATTTAGGTGTTCCAATCACTTCCATGGCCAAAGGTGTATAAAATCAAGCACCAAGGCACCTAGGCTTCTACAAACATTTTTTGAAAGAATGGGTCGTTCTCAGGAGCTCAGTGAATTCAAGCGTGGTACCATGATAGGTTGCCACAGAGTGGTAGGCCACATAAAATCACAGAGCGGGGTCAGCGCATGGTGAGGAACACAGTGCGCAGAAGTTGCCAATTTTCTTCAGAGTCAACAGCTACATACCTCCAAACTTCATGTGGCCTTCAGATTAGCTCAAGAACAGTGCACAGAGAGCTTCATGGAATGGGTTTCCATGGCCGAGCAGCTACATCCCAGCCTTACATCACCTAGTGCAATGCAAAGTGCCGGATGCAGTGGTGTAAAGTGCGCCGCCACTGGACTCATTGGAGCTGTGGAGATGTGTTCTCTAGAATGACGAATCACACTTCTCTGCAATCCGATGAAGGAGTCTGGGTTTGGTGGTTAACAGGAGAATGGTATTTGCCTGACTGCATTGTGTCAAGTTTAAAGTTTGGTGGAGGGGGGATTATGGTGTGGGGTTGTTTTTCAGGAGTTGGGCTTGGCCCCTTAGCTCCAGTGAAAGGAACTCTTAAAGTTTGGTTTATACTCGACATGTCTGCAGGAGGGTGAAGGTGCGTGTGGTAAAAATAACGATGAAAAATTTAAATCTAGCCAAGCATGACATGTCATCACACCGGCACCCAGTTTACGTGTCTAAATTAGTTGCTTATGTTTGCAAAAGGAGCCTACAAAAGCAGAAATAATCCCTTTTAATGAAAATAAAGTTCTGTAACTTTACCTTTTAACAACCTTGTTGCCATCACTAAAACATTTAACAATAGTCCTGTGGTGTCAAATACTTTTTAAAGGAAAAAATGTATTTTCACAAAAAAAATTAGTTGACAGCTATAAGTACAAAGTCATCCTGTGATGTTTTATGGACAGGAGTATGAAGGAGGAACACCATGGTAACCCACTTAAGTTCCTAGGGTAGATTCAGAACTTGGCAAAACTGTCTTCTTTTTTTAATGCTCCCTGGTTATGGAGCGAGCTGCAGAGTATTATAATGCTTGAAACACTCCCGTCTTTAAATATTATTTAAAAAATAATTTTACTGACTAACCTAAAGTGAAGAATTTGCATGTTTTAAGTAATTTTTGACCTGCACTCTCAGAAAAAAAAAACGTACTAAAAGCTCTCACTGGGACTGTATTGTTTCAAAAGGTGTAGGCCTACCATTGAACCTAAAGAGTGCATATTAGTACCACAAAGGTTTTTTCTGAGAGTGTGCTTGGTTAAATTTTATGTATGCATTTTTGGTTTTATGTGTTTGTCAGTTGTTTTATGTGAAACTTTTTGTGGTGCTATTTTGTCCAGGACTTCCTGGAAGAAGATATTTTATATCTTAATGGGACCATCCCGGTAAAATAAAGGATAAATATCGTCCATACAATAAATTCTAGTGTTGTTGTAATTGTGAGATGCCATAAAGAATTTCAAAGCGGTTAAAATGTGTTCACACAGTATATAAAACGTTTTAAAATGCTCACGCAATGACATTTAAACAGAAATTGGCAATAGAAAGTGCTTTTCAGCTGGAACAATCAGAAACAGAGAATGCAGAGCATGTAAAGTGGGCATCAAACACAGTGGCATCAACAGACAAGCAAAGAATCTCACATTGGTCCATCTGTGCAGTAGTTAAGACAATACAGCGATGTATGACAATGAAGAATTTAGTTACAGTACATTGATAATCACTACAGTTTTAAAGACATTGAAGAAACTGAGAAATGTCTCCATCATCCAGGCATTTCATATAACCTGAGGAAAACGCTATGGAGACACTATACAGTAATTCTGAACAAACACTGCGTAATTGTTGTGAATATGTGCAATAGTTCACAAAAATGTACTCATTATTTACCCTCCAAACCTCTCTAGTGCACACAAAAAGAAGTGTTGTAAAAAATGTTCACGCTGCTTTTAAAGTAAATGTAGACTGGGGCTGTTACATGCCAAAAAGGGCAAAAAAGAACCAAAAGAACATCAATTATCCATACAACTAAAAGCCGTACAGTAGCTTTGTGTGAGGAACAGGTTGAAATTGGCGTTGTAATTAACTGGAAATGCTCGTCTCTGCACATGGCAAGTATCATTAATTCCTGTTCCATGTGTTGTTGAAGAAGAAAAGTCATACAGGTTTGGAAAGAAAAATAAAGATGAGTAAATGATGACAGTTCATTTTTGAATTAAATGTTAATTTATGTGAAAAGATGGGAAATCAAATATTACACTAAACATTTCGATATAAATTGCACATACACAGAGTTTAAAATCAAGAAAAACCAATAAATATTACTAAATTAATAAATAAAAACAAAGTAGCAAAATGAAAAACTAATAAGCAGGAAGAGATCTAAGCAGAAATATAAGCAGGAAGAGATCTAATGCCAGAAACATACTCTATGCAAGTTCACAAAACGAATGCTTGGTGTGCCCATCTGTTTGGGTGTGCTGGACTGAAAATGAAGGGCCCTATTTAAAAGATCGAAGCACATGGTCAGAAGTGCATCGCGCAGGTGCACTTAGGGCATGTCCGAATCCACTTTTGTTAGTTTAACAATGGGAAAAAGGGTACCTAGTCTCTTAATGAGTCATGGGTGTGTTTTGGGCATAAAGTGCAATAAACCAATCAGAGTCTCATCTCCCATTCCCTTTAAAAGCCAGTTGCGTTTTCACCATGGCGGATTCGCTATTTACGCTGCGGTATTTGAAAGCGTAAAGACTGGACGCTTCTCTAGAGAGGAATCCTTTTATTTGTAATATTTAAAAATGTTTGTGTGCTGCTGTGCGTCCCTGTGTGTGCACCCGCCTATAGGCCCATATTACCAACACACTCTTTAAATAACAAAAAATGTTGTGCCGTTGACCAGGTTTCAGTTGGCTCTTGTCCCTTTAATCGTGAAAGTTAAAGTGCCCTTTTCAATTGCACCGCAGTGCCCCGCGATTTCTTATTTCTCCTGGTGGCGATTTAACATCAAAAAGGGTGGCCGTTCAAACACCTGTGCCACGTGTTATTATTCAGGTAACTAGCTGTCAACATCTCAACAGCTGACAAGTGTGTGCTATTGTATTTAATCAACCAGCAAGAGTAGAGAAGATATCAATCAAAGATGAGTGTCGGCTTATTCTGCACATTTCACAGAACTGTTGTTCTGCAATGGCAGTGTAGGCAGCTGACCTGAAAGAAAACACTCGCTGTAAATAACCATTTACATGTCAAAGCATGTGGCAGATGGTACAACATTGCTCTGATTAATGAACTGGATTAAGTTCTTCGACTTCAGAAAGCTTGAGCAGCGAGAAGCGTTTGCGTTCAAAGGCAATCAGTATGTTTCAGCTCTAAATCTCTTAAGGCTCTTTCACAGCAGTCACATTGGATAGATTTCCACAAAGTACAGCTTTTTACAGAGCACAGATCAGACAACACCATACTTTTGCTTTTCAAACATATTACAGATTAAGAGAAAATATTAATCTGCAAAAAATAAAATTCTACACAATCATTGATACATCATTGGTAAAAGAACATTTAATTTACAGTGAAGGATACTGATAGAAGGATATGGATAGACGTTCTCTCTCCAAGTGTGTCTTTGTCTTTGTGTCCTTGTGGCTTCGGCAGCATTTAAAGCGCAATAATGATCCCCCACAACCACCCTCAAACTGAAGCTACAAGAGAGCTAGAGAGCTGTCATCCTTGTTTGATCTCCTTTTCCTCATATACTGTATGCAACACCTACGCACATTCAGTCTTTTGCACTTTTTTTTCTTACAAAGCTAAATGTCTATGGCATCTTGAATGCATAAATAGGTGAATCTCGCTTAGTAAAAACTGTCAAAAAATCAGGTTATATTTATTTGACTAAAATAAAAAAATATTTAGGTCATATTATTTTTAAAAAAATCAGTTTATACTAAGGAAAATTAACCCGTTTTTTTTATTATTTTTTTTTACATATAGTTCTATTTAAAAACCATTTCATCCAGGAAAGCTCTTTTATGCTGAAGTGTTTTTTTCAGTTAAAGAGATAGTTTATCCCAAAATGAAAATAAAGATATTTTTGATGAAATCTGAGAGCTTTCGGTCCCTCCATTGACAGCTATGCAACTACCACTTTGATGCTTCAAAAAGTTCATAAAGAGATTGTAAAACTAATCCATATGAACAGATTGAAATTAGGCTTTTATTCACATTTAAAGCTGCAGTCCGTAAATTTTGCCTCTTTGTTGCCATCTCTGTTTGAAACCTGCAATTGCATTAATTTGCATAATTATCATCTTTATGTGGGTTGTGCATCGGCTCGGCTCCTTGTGTGCATGAATCTGATGGATACTGTACTCCGGAATCACAGATTCTACGTCTTGGAAGTATGACCAAACGTGCAAATTCACATTATTGTTATACTTTGTTCTCAAATTGTTAATGTTAACAACATCAACATTGCGTGGCTATGTGTATTTAGTGTGTATTAGCATTTCCTGTAGATTTAAAGGAATTTACAGGATCTTGACTACAGGTTTATCTCCAGTTGTCACTGATGATATCATTTGGTCCTTTCTGGATTACAATCCGCCATTAAAATGAAACGTTTAATTATTCCATCCGCTGTGAGAAAAGGCTATAAATGATCCACCACCTGCAGCATCCTCACATGCGATACTAATACTAGCCAGGAATCCTTCTTTATGTATACAGACGTGATGAATTTCCTGCGCAAAGCTACCAGTACCTTGTCTGGCTATCACCAGACCAAGCTCAATCTTTTAAGTATGAACACTGGTCTGGGGAGTCTGCCCTGTATTTTCTACTGCACAAGAGGCGTGATCAACGGGCATAGTTCAAATGACTCTGTACGCAATTGGATAGTCCTTCAACCAATCAGACCAACGATCCACCACTTCTCTCTCCGTCATTGAGTTAAACCCATGAATAGTATGCCAGGTGGATAAGCCGGTTTGTGATTGGTAGCCGCAAATTTGTAACAGAAGCAGGATAGAAATATGTACAAGTTTCCAGCCTGACCTGCAGGGCGAAATCAAATTGCCGGCAGGTCGGGCTGGGTTTACCCAGTCTAACCAGTACCACTAAAATTATAACATATTATTACAAGCTTACCGTTGTTAATCGGGCTAAAGTAAGGAGATAGAACACAGGCTGGTTATGTAGGCCTACTTGGTAAAAAAAAAATTGGGTAACCCAAAAAAAGTAACAGATTGCAGCTTTAAGTTTGTCTGATGTGGTGGCTGGACACATATGTGTGAGGAAAAGAAAAAAAAAAACATAATATTTTTTTTAATGATAACAGTGAAATACATTTGCAAAGTACAACAGCAATTATACATCTTGGCAGTGGCAGTGTTTGTTTGAACTGAATTTAATGCTAATTTAACTAAAAAAAAAATGCTTGCATCAGCATAGGAGGGCCTTAATTATTGTGCAGAAAAAAATATTTTTTCATATTAATGTCCTACATTAGGCTTCAGTTGTTTCACACAAAATATAATTTATTTTCTTTTTTCATTATGGGATGAAATATGACCCAGATATATATATATATATTTTTTGCATGAGATTTACCCATTTACACACTCATATTCACATACTTTACTCAGAATGGGACAAACAGAATGGAATAACAATATTACATTTTAGATAATAAATTAATATACGTCAATAGTAGTTGTTTTGCAATCAAATATTGTGTCAAACACACACGCAAACAGACCTTCCACACATGTTACTGGCAAATGAGGGCTGGATGAGATCAGTCAGCAGAATAGATGGATACTTCTCGCATCCTGAGAAAGGGAAAGAAAAAGGGATGCTAAACCAGGCACACTCTCAATCAATTAGCTTTCATGCGCTGGAGAGCAACAAGGGCAGTTCCATTAGCTCAGAAGCACTTATATCCCCCTACAAACACACGCCACCCACTCTCCTATAACAACACGCTTGTTTGAATATTCAATTCACACAGGCTCGCCTTAATTAAGCATTTCATTAGCACATAAGACGCAGAGCGATTCAATATGATACAGGGGTCCACCTGTGTTACTAATGGCTGTCAGATTTAGTATGCTATGTAGTAATAAGACAACTGAGTACTGTTTGCTTCGAAGCTTATTGCATACATTAATGATTGGTTTAAAACTTGTTGTTCATACAATGCAACACTGAAAATATATGGTGAATCTGATTTCACCAAGTGCAACATGTTTCTGGATTAACATCTAATCAACCAATCAGATTTAAGTGACAGTTTATGCCAAGTTTAGGCTCACAACCAGGGTTAGGTGCTTCTACATGAGTCTTATTCTTTACCTATAATTTCCCTCTGGTTTTATGGGTATGGTTAGGTTTAGAGGTAAGGATATGGTTTGCACTTAATTTTCAGACAGCAATGTTTTGTAATGTTCATTAACATGTAATGTTAAACCATGTAAGAACATATCTTATTTTTCTATTTTTCTGATCACTTTCACTGTTGTAACCCACTGTAGTCAGGTTGACTTGATTCATTCTGATGAATATCATTTTACTAGAATAAAACCAGTTCATGTATCTATGATTTAAAAATGACAGCTTAATCTGTATTAAAAAGATCTGTGTTCCTTAGAAAAGACACAAAAGTATTCTGTTGCGCTGAGAGTTTGTTAATATTAATAATTTAAAAAGCACAAAACCACAAATTGCGTTTGAACACAAGAGACTCATTCAGACATTATTTCCAAAGCCAATTAACCAGTGTGTAATTGCAAATACTCTGGATGATGTTCAGGTTCTCAAAACGATTTTGCTTACATTAAATTGATTTGCATTCTCTCTCTCTCTCTCTCTCTCTTATGGATAATGACCAATTTCTCTCCCATTCAATTTAGATACTTTGCATGAGTTGGGAATTTTTTGAGATATTATTTTAAAAAATAAAATCAGAAGTTGGGCTATCAGTGAGAAAGAGATCTCTGATTGGCTGTTCAGCTTAGCGAATAAATCAGTGCAAAGGCTTTTACAATTTTACGTCATTTTACCTGAGCATTCGAATGCATAAATATTTTCTTAAAAACGTGAGCCGACTGGAATGAAGAAAGTCAGCGTGATTGAAATTCAAAATGGTAAGTAAGCGCTGCTTTGTTTACGGGTTTTTATTTTCTGCAGAACTAGTTTTGGTTTTCCCAATTTGAAAATAGACTATTGGTACCTGCTGATATAGACAGATAATTACTTAAGGCCATACTCTGCAAGAACAGAGAAAAAAGTTTTCACTCCCAGGGCTGCGAGAACAAAATGACGTCATTTAGTTCTCACAGCCCTGGTTTGGGAGTTTCTTGCAGCTTGTTCTCGACATATCATCTGAGCAGAACATTTCTTGTGGGTGTCTGAGAATTTGGTCAGACATTTAAAGTGGGCGGGGTTAATGCAAAGAAACATAAACGTGTCGGCACCTGCTTTTCACGTTAAGTATGTAATGTCCTGGCCAGAACGAACTTTGTTCTTGACACCTCGAGAAAACAAACACATTTCTTTGTTCTTGTGGAGTATGTAGCAAGCCAATATACGCAAGCGCAGGCGCTAGTGGATAGTCCTTTTGGTGTGTTCAAGCGCAGCTTTTTGACAGTCGGCTTTCATCGCTGCATCGACTTCTGACTTGGCTTGGAGTGTCCCAGGCTTTAGTATAGCATTGGTAGCATATCCTAATAGATATCATTACGGTTTGTGTAGCAATCAGATACATCCATGATTTTTATAAATGAGCTATTATGACAGGTGTGTGAATGTGTGAATGAGTTGACCAATAAATCCTCTCGGCGGTAGTAGTGTCATCCTATTCTTTTTACATACTATTTTTTGCCTACTTTACAGTTGGGAAATTTTGTCATTTCGGATTCAGCCATATTATTCAAAAAACAGTAGGCAGAAAGTCCCTGAATGATCTCTTACTTCCGCTGAGATTCTGGAGTATGCATTCGATGGACACTTTATTATCCATGAGGCAAGGAGAGGAGTCATGAATGGTAGGTAAGAGATGCAACTGACGCCGTACGTCACATGACAAAGCCAGAAGTATATCTGGATTACATTCATACCATGCTTGTTTGATGTTGTTTTGTCATTTGTACTTTTAGGGTGTGTGTGTTCACACTTGTAGTTCTGTTCGCTTTGTTTGTTTGGTCTGGACTAAAGAAAATAATAATAATTAGTCCTGGTCCGATAGCATTTTTAACATTGCATTCATAGCATTCACATTGGCATTTTTAACACTGAACCTAAAGATACAGAACCTAAAAGCATTAGGATATGTTCACAACATGATTGGTCGCCAAACATCCAAACCAATGCTGTGTGCTGGACTAAATGCGCTCGTTGTATGTGCATAGGCTACATATGATGGTATTTTGACCAGCTGAGAACTTGTGAAGAGCTTGTAAAATTTGTAAAGGAGTCAAAACAGCGGCAGGAATCCCTCTGACACACATGCAAACGAAGATCTGCGGCGAGGAGAAGCGGTTCTGATCACGACTATGATGAGAAAAAACAGTCTTTGGCTTCTTTGGTCTGTGTTGCGTTCATATTTCATTTGAAACGCACCAGAGTTCATTAGGAAGTGGACAATGGCAAATCAGAGGTCATGAATCTAGCTCAACAGCGATCAAAGAGTCATATTTTTTCAATTTCAGTACCGAATTGGTATCGCGGTCTGTACTTTTGACAACACTAGTTCACACTTATTCAAATTAACCGCACTAACAGAGCAATCGCACCAGGGTTTTTATCAAACCAGACATGCCAAGTGTGAACACACCTTTGCTTATGTTCTGTTTTCTGTTCCCTGTGCTTTTGGATTCTGTTCTTGTTTTGTTTTACTAAAAAGCTGTATTTAGATGTTGTTACACTAGCCTGCATAAAACATACTTTTGTAACAGTCGCAAAGCAACTTCATAATTAAGTATATCTGTAGATCAATAGCCTATCAAAAGTTACACATTTTACAACTCTCTGAACGTGTCCCTCTTAGCCTTCATTTGAAGAAGAAAAACATTACATAGCCTACTGCAATCTATGTTAACGAAGATGCATTGAAATATAGCCTATCGGCATCGGTTATTGAAAACCTGATGATCGGTTTTTGAAATATCAATGTCAAATATCAAATGTTTACCATCAAACACTCAATATGTGTACTAGCTACTGTACAGCCATCTCATTGGCTCCCACTAAAGCAGTTCATGTATTACAGTAGTACGCTAATGTATCCAATCAAAACAATTTCACAGCAATATTACGCCATTAGCAGAGGATAACAATTTATATTAAAATAACAAGTGAAATAAATGTCAAAATCTGTGTAACCAATCAACAGTTAAATTATCGATCATTTAAAACGATAGAGGCGCGTGGGTCCACATCATCAGACAGCGCGTAACTCTACCTCAGGAAACATCTCCGTTCGCCCCGCGCTCTCCACGTCTGACGGTAACGGTGCGATTGTGTGTTTCATCCGGTATAGCATCACAATCATTAGGGCCAGAAGAAACAGCAGCAAACAGACAAAAAGTCCAAGATATGTGGATAAACTCGGCAGTCTGGGGTCCGGACGTCCTATGTGCGACACGGTGGTGGTCCAAATCGGTTCCTCGGTTGACCCATTTTGCAAAAGTCTAGGCAAATCGTCAGGGCTGGGCGTGAAAAAGTTCCTCCAAATGATTCGCTCTTCTATCATGTTGAAAGATGGATATGGTCCGTTTAGGGTATACAAATGTAGGATATTAAAATCAACTCCTATTTCCAGTTATTGTTTTCCCATGTTGTTATAGCAAAAATGCAACGATGCGCGAATTCAGCATAACTTGCAGACGACGATACCATCATCTTAGAGTATCCAGGAAGAAAAAACAGATGTGTGTGTGGTCACGTCGTGAGTGAAAGAAGCGTCTGTTTGTCGCGCGAGAGAGTGGCAGCGCCTGTATCTTCACAGCAAACGCGATTTATATGCACTAAAACATTATCTACGCAATTTCAGTTTGCCTCACCTTAGTCATGACAAGTAAATGAAGTGTCGTTTTTAAACCGCGCCTCTATCTGGTCGTCTCACAAACGTTTACCAGTTCGTGAAGACAGGACACGTTTGATGTTTAACGCCAGGAATGACCTTGCGCGCGTGTTGGTGATACCGCAGGCTTGTTATAGGCTATGCATCTTAAGTAAAGACAGCCTAATGTCTCTCATCTGTCAAATCCCCTAATCGATTGAATAACACCGGCACATACCGCTAAATATCAACGGCTTCAAGCTTTTCTTGACACCGCGGATGTTTATATTAGCGATCTATTAACGGGAGTGCTCGTACACTAATGTGAATCCTTCGAGACTGAACATTGCTTTCTAACAGAGCGTCTCCTATAGCTTCCCAAATGTAGGCTACTTCACGCACAGTAAACACTTTATTTATAAATCTTTTATCAACGAATTCTTTAATCCAACACAACATTATAGGCTACAGTCAAAAAAGATTTTAAGGTAGATAGATAGATAGATAGATAGATAGATAGATAGATAGATAGATAGATAGATAGATAGATAGATAGATAGATAGATAGATAGATAGATAGATAGATAGATAGATAGATAGATAGATAGATAGATAGATAGATAGATGTTAGCTCACATTTGAAATCCCCTGCTGGGTTTCTTTTATGGCATTTCTTTCAAACTCATTAAAAAGAGGATTTAATCAAATCCACCGCATTTGCCATGGTGAGGATAGGAAGAAGATAATATTTCTTTAAGAAAAGATGACTGGTTTTTAACACTTAAAAAAAAAAAAAACACCTTCTCATAATACCTCTATACCGCCAACTGCAATTATTTTCCATCCCCTGTGAAAACAATGACCCATATCGAGGAAAGAATAAGAAAATAATGAAATGTCATGTTCACCTTGTTCAGCTCAAGGGAACATCATCTCTGTATGATGGCATACAATTCCAATTGAAAAGCTATGCTTGATTAGATTTAGTGTAGACTCTATGTTGATCTTGTTTCCCTTTGTTTCAACTACCGGTAATGATGGCAGTCTAATAATGCACACAATGTAAAATAACCATCTTCAAATAAAAAAAAAAAAAAAAAAAAAAGGTTTCACTGTGGTGTATATTGTAATGCTGCTGTGCATGGATGATGAAAGTTAGATGTGGTAATGGTAATTTATATTGTCTTTAAAAAAAAGACAATATCTGATCAAGAACTGAGAAATTAAATACTGTATGTTTGTGTTTTTGTGGCTATTTGTGTGTGTGTGCCTGGTATTCCCATGTAATGGGGACCAAATGTCCCCACTAGGATAGTAATAACAGTAAATATTTACCTTATGGGGGCATTTTTATTTTTTTTGGAAAACTGCTTATAACTAAATCATATCAAATGAAGAAATTAAGAAAGTCTAAAAATGCAGAAAGTTTTCTGTGATGGATAGGTTTAGAGTTAATATACTTAATTAGAGTACAATGTACAGTGTATAAAAATCACTACATCAATGGGAAGTCCCCTTAAAACATGGAAACCTGTGTGTCTGTGTTAATGTTTTTCTATCCTGGCGGGGACTTCAACCTGAATGCACACTGACTCATGGGGACTCTATAAATTGAGCTCCCCATGAGGAAACAAGCTTATAAATCAGACAGAATTAGTTTTTTGTGTGTGTGTGTGTGTTTTTTGAGAATTTCAAAATGCAGAAAGTTTTGTGTTAAGGGGTAGGGTTAGTGTAAGGGGAGAGAATATACAGTTTGTACAATATAGAGTGTGTGTGTGTGTGTGTGTGCGTGTGTGTGTTTGTTCTGGGTGTTTGCATTGTACATTGATTTGTATGGTGTTTTAGGTGGTTAATAGGCATTAATTAGGTGTTTGCTTCCCCATATATGGGTCTGGTGAGTCTGATTAATATGGCAGTATATGCACAGTGTTGCTCATTTAACACCTGGCAGTGAAGAATCACAAGTTATTTAAATATATGATTTCCTCCTTTTCCTGTACCATTCATATCCATCAGGGCAGATAGGAATTTTGATTAGCTGTTTCTTGGTTTATTACTGGTTACTTGCTCTGGACTCTTCAGGAATAATAAGGCCATCCCCCCAACTAACATGCACCTATCCACCTCTTGGATCATTTTCGTTTTTACCCCTATAGCTACAACCATGATGTGTGTATGGCATAACATTCATTACCTTAGCAAGCACCAATAATTATAGTGTATTCAGACACATATGCGACAGAATTGTATGAGTGTAGACAGATGAACTGTGAAAGACTGTGGAATGGCAATTATGCTAACAAGTCAGACCTGGAGACAGGATGAGTAAACAGGGAGACGGGAAGGCAGATGGCAGGGCAAGCAAGGAATGTCCAATTCAGACATCTGAACAGCATCTATTTTTCATCTGCATAAATGTGTGTTTGTGTATATACAAGTGTTGTTGCTTAAATGTGAGTGTGTCTGTGCCTGTGTGTGTGTGTGGCTCAGGTAAACCCTATGTTTTGGGGACAAAATGTCCCCACAAAGATGGCAATATCAAAAATCCTTGTCATTGTGGGTCCTCATGGGGAAAACAGCTTAAAAATCATAGTAGGTTTTTTTTTGAAAATGTAAAAATGCAGAAAGTGATGGGTTAGGGGATAGAATATACAAATTATAAAAAATCATTATGTCTATGGAATATCCCCATAAAACATGAAAAACCAAACGTGTTTGTGCATTTCTGATGGTACTCTGTTCCGGTGCTCAGCTGTTGGTGCAGCATGGGATTTTTAAAAGGCTCATTTTGTCTCTCGTGTTATAAATCATCTATGCTATGATTTCCTCCTCCAAAAGCTTTTCCTATCTCTTTCTTCTCTCCAGACACGCCCATATCATTATCTGTCATGCCATGGTATCAGGAAAGGGTAGCGCTAATTATGGCTGGATGAAGTTCACATGGTGTGTATCATGACTGAAGACTTCTGAAGACGCTGACCTACTTAACATGCACTATTTTATGTTGATGATTAATCTTTGTTTTGATCCAAATATTCATGTTGCAAGCCTATTAAATCTTCGCAAAATGCAGGTCAGCAGGAACGTTTGTAGCGCTTTAAGGTCAGAAGAGACTCTACAGTATGTGTAATTCCACACAGTGCACTTACAATTCTGACTGCAGTGTTTTATTTTTAGCACCTACATAAAAGTCACTTGGAGACCCAGAGAAATGCTCTTTCTCAGGAGAAGGGTTCAGTTAATTCGTAGCTCTCAAAATTGTGTTTTTAAATATGGCACCTGGTCCCAGTGGCGTTTGACGTCAAACCTTCATGCACAAAGTTTGCTGTTGAAGAGCTAATGGGATTTCTAATGCTATTTATATTTAAGTCAATTTCTATATAGAAACATACCTTACAAGGATAGTCCAAAAAAATTTATGTTCTGAAAAAAAAACAAAAAAAAAACAAGATCTTGCAAGAAATAAACACTTTATTATAATG
Organism: Gobiocypris rarus; assembly: GCA_023029165.1. NCBI lineage: Eukaryota > Metazoa > Chordata > Actinopteri > Cypriniformes > Gobionidae > Gobiocypris > Gobiocypris rarus. The sequence continues at coordinate 9,020,071 of CM040916.1, read as the reverse complement.
CCACATTCTTGGTAATAATCATACCATACCATAATTAGTGAAGACAGGCAACTCATAAAGCAATCAAGGGCTGACCTTTATGGTAGGGTATACTGAATATAAGAATGCAGTAACTAACCAGCTAAATGTACTGCCTATTACCCAAGGTTGAAAAAAAAAAGACAGGGAAAATCAACTATTACAAATCAAATATTACTATAGAAACATAGTGCATCAAAATGCAATATCATCAGTTTGCCTAAATTAGAACACAGAACGTTCAAATGTTTTGAGCACCATTTACATGTAGTAGGGAGCAGGTGTATATTTCTTATTTTTAAAATACAAACATTTTCATGAATCCGAAAACGAACGGCAGAATGGCTTTACGAATGATTTACACAAAAACGTGTTCTGCTCGTGTTTCATGAGTGAGGTCTAATGAACGTAAACAACTTACAGAGCTCTAGTTTTATACCTGACTGCTGCAGATTCGTTTAGAAGTTGATGGCGTTGCCAGAGAAATGTAAAAATCTGATTCTTGGGATGTGAACAGATCTGGGTAGAACATCATGGAACAGCATAAGCTCATTGTTTTGGTTCAGGAAGAACCGTAAAATGCTGCAGCTGTTAGTCTGTGGCACTCTGTGACTGTCTGTCTAACTCTACATAGCCTCATGGAATGGGCTGATGACGTGTGATGTCAGCATGAGCAGGTGTGATGGAAATACATGTTGACAAGCAGATAGGGCATTGTATCATTTCATTCAGACCGAACTTCTGGCCTGGCAGCATTATACAGTGAATCCATGTGGAAGGGGATCATTTTGACAATGTTTTCTGTACGTGAAAAACACAAAGGCAAACACTGTTTTGTGTGATTATCTTTCCCTTCAAACTCATCCTATGGAGGCTTATACCCTCCTAAATTAAATATAAAAATTAAAATATAAAAACAATATTTGTAGCACATTATGAGGAACTGGTTCCCAAAGAAGCAAATAACCAAACGGGAATCATACACTAAGGTCAGGGGAACGTTTGCTGGGTATCATTACAGTTCACTCTCCATCCAAAGACAAAGGTTCTTTAGCGTTCTTTGATATTTTTTTTTTTACCCATATACAGTGGTGGCCAAAATTATTAGAACCCCTAACAGATCTGAAAATATTGACCTTTTTTGCCTACAAAACATGATTTAATTTCATAATGTTCATGAAACATGCAGATGGTTGCTCTGACCACCAAATATCAGATGAAGTGAGTCGTAATGTTTTTATCCACTTTTAACTTTAATATTTGGTATGTCCTCCTTTTGCAGCAATTACAGCAGTACATCTCTCTGGCATAGCGTCAATATATTTCATTTGAATGTACAATAGATCTGTGCAGTTTAATTTTCAACTTGCTCTGTGCTCGATGGAGATGTCTGGACTTTGAGGAGGCCAGTCCATCATTTTCAATGTTCCTGCAGATTCCGTCCGTCGCAGGTAGTTCCGGTAATAAGAATGTTTCGGGTCATTGTCCTCTTGGAAAATAAATCCAGGCCAAATAAGACGACTCCCAGATGCCAAGTGTTCTAATAAAATTTTGGCCACCACTGTAGCCTATGTAGACATACTTGTAAAGGCACACCTATTGGCATGTTTACTTGTAAAAAATGACACCTTTCTCTGGATATCAAATGAAAAATGCTAATTAGCTAATGCTAATCGAAATATACATTCAAGGTGCAAACAGTTTTATAAAGAATAATTAATGATAGGCCGTTGAACTGTTAGAAAAATAATGCACACCTGGTCACGATGCAAAGCGGAGTGGCCGTTACCTCAGGTGTGCTTTATAACCCAGCTGGCATTTTAACGTTGAGTCACTGTTGAATCAACGTCAGGTGAACCATAATAACCGGTGGATAACCATTGAATTTTGTTTAGATTTTGCAAATCTTTTCAACCATCCATCCATCCATCTAGCCATTTAACAAAATTTTTATGGTTGTAGTCATGGTTGTAAAAATAATATTGATTTGACGTACAACTCAAAAATTGTTGATATTCCTATGTTGAATGTGTGGTGAGTTAACAACACCACTTTAATGGTGTCCAACGTTGTTTTGACGTTGAATTAATGTTTTTTTCATAAACTGACATTATTTCAACCATATTTAAACGTTTAATGTCGGTCGAATGCCAGCTGGGAATTCAACGCCCCTGAGTCAATTATTCCACTTATAATACGGTTACCACGCCTCAAAACATTGTTCAGATTATTTATTTCAAGAAATTTGTCAAGTTCTTGTCCTTAAAACACCTTCTGTGCAGGACTAATTTCTTATGCATCTAAACCCAAGCCTCCATTGCTAATTCAAAAACGTAATTTTACAGCGGAGGTCATTGATAGCATTCTAATGATAGCATTCTAATGATAGCATTCTAATGCAGTTATTAGAGAGAGAGAGAGAGAGAGAGAGAGAGAGAGAGAGAGAGAGAGCGTATATGAATTACTTCTGTGAGTCTCTCAACAGTGTTCAGCGTCTCTACAACACAAAACTGTAAGAACAGTGTCGTTATTACCTCGCTGAAAAATGTCATGTAGCTTTTAAGTTGCTAAACTATTTTACTGATAAAATCGTAAGAGCAATGCTGACAATACGTTTCTGTGTGAGTTTGAATCGGTAGTTATGTGTGTGCGTTTGAGTAGAAAACATGGAAATAATTTGTAAATAAAGTTGTTTTTATCCTATTTTTTACTATATTTATTTGCTTGTTCAGTGTCGTTGTGGGTTTTGGTTTTGTTTGCTGTTGTAGGCTGTAAAGACATTTGAAATAACTGAAATCATTTGGATATGGAACTGTAATGTGGTCAATACCTGCCTGGAGCTACTTTTGCTGTGCGTTTCTCAGTTTCCCTGAAAATAATAGCGTTCTAAACCTTAGAATGTACGTCAGCCAATCAGATTCAAGCAATCAAAAGCCCAGTAGTATAAGTACAGTTAATTACTGTACATAATGTCATACAAATTCTCAGTAGTATGCACATGCAAACATGTCTTTGATTATTTATTCGGTTTACCAAAACAGCCAACATTTACAGTCCCGGAAATAGTTATAACTAAACACTATAAATTGACAATAAAAATCACAAAATATTTTAGATCAAATTATTGGTGGTAATATTGGTCTGTTTTTTTCATGTTTGATTAGACAGATCAATAATAGCAAATTATAAAGCAAATATAGTTACAGTCCTTATGATCGGCCAAAACCATTGGAAAATACTCTATAAACACACACCTATGACCTCATTACATCTATATTATAAAACGGATCCTGTTCTGATTAGTTGAGCTGTGTTCAAAGCTGTTGTAAATTACTCTACAAACAACAACTGTTATACATATTGAAATAAATATTTGGACTAACCGTTTTATAAAAGCAATTTAGAATTAAGAACATAGTTAAGGGAGATTTAGGCACTCCCCTCCATGTTGTGCTCCTTAGCTGTTATAAATTCACTGTAAACCACGGTTTCTTTGGGCTTATTGCTTTATTACTGCACCTCTGGGTCTGTTAAGCGTTGCTTGGCAACCACTCTGCTAAACATATCTGAATAAATGATTGGTGGTAGAAGTATTGCTTGGTAGAAATATTATTATTTCTCAACTATTTATTTTGCTGTATGTTTATTGATGTAGTTACCATTTTACAAAAGCAATAAGCCCCATGAAGCCGTGATTCACAGTGATTTTAGAACAGCTAAGGGGTGATGTTCCCCTACATTTTGATTGACAGAATGTCAGTCATTTTTAAACTCTAAATATCAAGCATATACAAGGCCTTTATACCGCTGCCTACCCACATGCTGTCTGTCTATAGCTTGTATAACCTTCAAACTCAAAGCGTTTTGAACTTTTTTTTTTTGTTCCTGGTGAGGCTTTGTCAAGCAGCATTGTAGGTTTGAAATGTTCTCAGTCAACTAGAAAAAGGAAAGTTTGACATTGATTTATGTCAAATACCCTTTTTTATGACACATCTATCAAAAAAGGCTCCTTATATAATGTGTATCTTAATTATAGGTTATTTAATGTGTTTTTTTTTTTTTTCAGAAATCATTGAAAGTCAACATGAATCTGAAATTGTGATTGTGATGAAATTCGCTGTACTTTGGTGTCATACAATGATCGGTCTGTGCCAAGAGAAGGCGCCCGCGGCTGAATCATCAAGCTATTTTCCAAAGTTTATACATGATATTTTTCATGATCAAGATAAATCTTTTCATTACTACTGGAGCTGCCAGTATGCCATGTCTTAAATGATTATTAAACAGCACGTACAAACTATGCAAAAGCGCTGTGCACTCAGTGTCCGAATTCAGTCACTCGATTTCATTCACTCCTTCCAGTGGTGTACTGTAGGGATTGTAAATAAGGGCATGGTAAATTACAAATTACATAAAATTATAACATAAAACTTGTGTAACATGGTCGAACTCAAACGAGGGATCCAAATGCAAAGTATTGAACAAAGATAGTTATAAACTATCAGGAAACCACAGAAGACTAGGAGCAGAACTGAGATCAGCAATGAGACAGCCATGAAGAAGACCTGACAATGAACACAGGGAACATCCGGGGATATATACAGGGCAATAGACTAGCAAGACACTCCAAGACACAATCAGCAAACTAACCAAAAATAAAACTACAAAGGGACTACAAAATGTGGCACAGGAAACAGGAACAGAACAGGGCTGAATGCAACATAAAAGCCCAAATAACGAAAACACAAAGTGTGCGTCTCAATCAGCTCCCTATTTCACTAGTCAGGGAGTCAGCCCATTGACTTATGTCCTGATCAGTTCCCTGACTAGTGAACTAGGGAGCTGATTGAGACGCACCCAAGGCATTCACAAAACTGGGAATGTAATAACTTGGCTAACCCGTGTTTCCACCACGGAATAAAAAATAAAAAATTCTCTCAAAATTCTGATGATTTTTCCTCATTTATATTGCACAATTCTGACTGGTTATCTCAGTATTGTGAGAAAAAGGCTAAACTCGCAATTGTCAGTTATAAAGTCCAATTCTAGGGAGCTTTTCTGAGACAAAAAAAAATAAAAATTCTCAGAATTGTGAGTTTATATCACACATTCTGAGAAAAAAAGGTAAGAATTTTGAGATGTACTAAACTCGCAATTGTAAAAAAAAAAGTCAGAACTGTAAAATAAAAAGGTGGCAAATAACTTTTTTTTATTCCATGGCAGAAACAAGGTTCCATATAAACTTGACATTGCTGAAAATATCTTAAGAAAAATTTCAGCAAAAAATGGGACATAAAAATGTTGTATGATCAATTGTACTTTAAATATTAGTAGACAGTTGTTTGTCTGACATTATGGCAGAAGTTTTAACATCTAAATTCCTCTGTCCAAAAAGCAAAACCAGCAAAACTATTTTATTGTGGGTTTAAATGATCAAATGGACAGTTTCAAGGAAAATACTCTTAAATTTATGCTAAAATCACTGCCCCACTTCAAGTTCAAGTGAAAAGCAAGCAAACTTATTAATTTCTCTCACAGAAATCGCTTCAAAACATTTTCATTTGAATTGTAGCCCAGTATTTATTGTGTTCACTAGTTTATCCAACAGCTAAAAAAAATATTCTTATTGGTTGGGGAAACCAAAGTACAAATAGGCTACATTGGTTGTTTATTTGGACTTTTAACATTTTAGGTTACTGAAATAGCCTTTGTCCCATCTAACACTGGTTTCCTCCACGTTACATGACTAAAACAATGATGTTTGAGGGTCGTTTGCATTATATATAGCCTTTATGATAATGTATCACACATCCATCTCACCAGTATGCTTGGTGTCCTTCTCGATTGGTCGTTGGGTGGCGCCTGGCGCGTTGCTCTGTGCGCAGAGCGTTTCAAGTGCTCGGGAAAGTGACATCGGCACGCAGAGCTCAACTCTTAACAGACCGACAAACTTTCACTGCTGAAGTACGAGCGCTTCACCGCCTCCCGGTACTCCATATCCCAACTCGAGCAAGCGAGACCCGAGGCAGTCTGCTATGAGAAAATGTCCGTGAATGAAGTATACGTGTTCCGGCCGTTCAAACTGATCGCTCTTCTCTGCGTGTTTCTCGCACTTTGCCTGGACATTGTCGCGCTGCTGAGCCCCGCGTGGGTGACGGCGGATGGTTACGCGCTGTCGCTATGGGAGTCATGCAGAGAGATCGAGATCGGCTGGAGCTGCATCTCCACCCTCAAGTCTGGTAAGCAGCCCGGTGCCCTTACCAATGTTTTGAAGGAGAGAAAGAAATGCATGCTGTTATAAATGTGGGGATTGTGTAAAGCCTAATTATTATAGATACAAAAGAACTATACGGTTGGCGTTCAAGCTAATTGTAAACGATTTTCCGTTGACAAACAAACAAAACAATAAATACAAAAACTTACACATCGCATTTTACAGTCACTGTTAGCTTTGTTTGTCTGTACGCGTGAACACTTAAAGGCTACATGGTTTAAACAGCTGAGGAAAATATCAAAGCGCAGAGACTTCAAATGTGTCCAAAACACGGTGTTCCGCCGTTCCACTTCTGAAAATAACAATACTGTCGCAATTTGATTTGAGAAATGTGCGGAATTTACGGTGGTGCACGTCATAGATGACTAGATAAAACAATGGGTCATTGTTAGTTGACTCAGTTCCTCTATTTTAAACACCTAGCGGCAGCAGTTAATTTGCTTTTTGTTTATTCTGCTTGGGCGCAAAAGGAGCCCGAGTCCTTCTACTATAATCATCTGGAAGAGACAGATGTGTAGCCATCCCTTTACACCCTTCTGTTGCACGAGTTTATCTTCATGTTGATGAGCAATTAATCACCATCTGGGAGGTTTTGCGTCGACTCCCGTGTGCTTTGTGACGGGGTGGGCGTGATCCTCACCATTGTTGTCTAGCTGGCAGGAATGTCTTTGTTTTCATGCCTTTTGGGGGGGACGTTTTTTTGGAAACCACATACAAAATCATGTGGTAAAGTTCAATAATTCATTAGTTCATTGGAGTACAAAAAAGAAAGACATTCTGTGATCATTTAAGCTATTCCCCCCTCTCGTGGTTTCAAAACAATGATCTTTTTGGTCACTGTGATTTTGCTAAGTAAGACGGTCAACATATTTTGTTGATCCTGGAATAACATTCCTCTCTGAAAATGGAGTCCTACCGATACATCCCTACCCCTAACCTAACACTACCAATAATGTATCCCTAAAACCAGAGGGGAATATTAGATGAATAACACTGATGTACAGGTCCTTCTAAAAAAATTAGCATATTGTGATAAAAGTTGATTATTTTCCATAATGTAATGATAAAATTAAACTTTCATATATTTTAGATTCATTGCACACCAACTGAAATATTTCAGATCTTTTATTGTTTTAATACTGATGATTTTGGCATACAGCTCATGAAAACCCCAAATTCCTCAAAAAATCTCAAAAAATTAGCATATCATGAAAAGGTTCTCTAAACGAGCTATTAACCTAATCATCTGAATCAACTAATTAACTCTAAACACCTGCAAAAGATTCCTGAGGCTTTTAAAAACTCCCAGCCTGGTTCATTACTCAAAACCGCAATCATGGGTAAGACTGCCGACCTGACTGCTGTCCAGAAGGCCATCATTGACACCCTCAAGCGAGAGGGTAAGACACAGAAAGAAATTTCTGAACGAATAGGCTGTTCCCAGAGTGCTGTATCAAGGCACCTCAGTGGGAAGTCTGTGGGAAGGAAAAAGTGTGGCAAAAAACGCTGCACAATGAGAAGAGGTGACCGGACCCTGAGGAAGATTGTGGAGCAGGACCGATTCCAGACCTTGGGGGACCTGCGGAAGCAGTGGACTGAGTCTGGAGTAGAAACATCCAGAGCCACCGTGCACAGGCGTGTGCAGGAAATGGGCTACAGGTGCCGCATTCCCTAGGTCAAGCCACTTTTGAACCAGAAACAGCGGCAGAAGCGCCTGACCTGGGCTACAGAGAAGCAGCACTGTACTGTCGCTCAAATTTTGCATGTCATTCGGAAATCAAGGTGCCAAATTCTGGAGGATGACTGGGGAGAAGGAAATGCCAAAATGCCTGAAGTCCAGTGTCAAGTACCCACAGTCAGTGATGGTCTGGGGTTCCATGTCAGCTGCTGGTGTTGGTCCACTGTGTTTTATCAAGGGCAGGGTCAATGCAGCTAGCTATCAGGAGATTTTGGAGCACTTCATGCTTCTATCTGCTGAAAAGCTTTATGGAGATGAAGATTTCTTTTTCAGCACGACCTGGCACCTGCTCACAGTGCCAAAACCACTGGTAAATGGTTTACTGACCATGGTATTACTGTGCTCAATTGGCCTGCCAGCTCTCCTGACCTGAACCCCATAGAGAATCTGTGGGATATTGTGAAGAGAAAGTTGAGAGACGCAAGACCCAACACTCTGGATGATCTTAAGGCCGCTATTGAAGCATCCTGGGCCTCCATAACACCTCAGCAGTGCCACAGGCTGATTGCCTCCATGCCACGCCCAATGAAGCAGTCATTTCTGCAAAAGGATTCCCGACCAAGTATTGAGTGCATAACTGAACATAATTATTTGAAGGTTGACTTTTTTGTATTAAACACACTTTTCTTTTATTGGCCGGATGAAATATGCTATTTTTTTGAGATTCTGATTTGGGGTTTTCATGAGCTGTATGCCAAAATCATCAGTATTAAAACAATAAAAGACCTGAAATATTTCAGTTGGTGTGCAATAAATCTAAAATATATGAAAGATTAATTTGTATCATTACATTATGGAAAATAATGAACTTTTATCACAATATGCTAATTTTTTTAGATGGACCTGTAGAAGCACTTAGCCCTGGTTGTAAGCCTAAACTGGGCAAAAAAACTATAAACCTGTGTTACTGGCTGTACTCGACCGACTGAGCGGGATTCGAACCGGGTGTCCGGAATGGGAGGTGGGCATGCTAATAAGGACACTAAAGACCGCAGCCGTTACATGCCTCTAGAGGCCAGGGGAGTGAGGTTTACACACACAGCTCTTACTGGCCTACGTTCGTTACACCTCACCCCCCCTAAAGGCCCCATTATACTTCAAGCGAAATTGAAGAATTAACTTTTGTGATATCATTTTGAACAATATCAGGCCCAAACAAACTTCGTTTGGAGTTCGTTTTTAGGAGTTCAAAACAAATTACTTTATAAAAAAGTTTGCTATGGCTGGTAAATACCTTTGTACTACCATAGGTCAGTGGCAATTACGTAATGAGTGTGCGTAGAGGCTCCGCCTTCTTTCATGTAGAAATCTTTTGTGGTTCAGTCAGTCGCAGTCAGACGTCCATGAGTAAAAATAGGGCTGCACAATATATCGAAATATCGCAAATGTATATCGCAATATCGCATATTGCAACGGCACGCATTATCTGAATGATTTTAATAGGCTACTTCAACATTGTGAAAATGTGTAAGTTTTAGGTTGACGCATATAGCAGAGAATTGACTGGGCACACATGACTGTTACTTTATGTGACTTGCATTTGGATCCGTGCATTTGGTCTTAAAGTGACAGCCTGCTGATACAGTAAATCTGCCGCTGTCTTTCAAACAACAAAAGAAAAAGAGAACATCTCTTGGCTGAATAACCTTTGTAGCTTTATTATTTATCAGTGTATTTTCATTCATGTATCAGTGTATAATTCATGTGAAGACTACTGTTTTGAGTTCTTATTTTTATTAACAAAGATTAAATTAAAATAACAAAAATAATCGTCCACCCCTAGTTCAGGTGTCTTTGTTTACCTGGATGTTCTTGATGTTAAGTGCACCAACAAGGATGCTAAAGGCCACAGCCTCTAGCGTCAGTCGCTAGTACGCTTCTTGAGGCCAGGGGAGTGAGGTTTACATACACAGCTCTTACTGGCCTTTGTCCGTTAAACTTGTCCCTCAAATCTGATTGGGTAGTTGGAATGTTGTTCCAGAATCAACAAAGATGTTGATCCGGAAACATGTACTTGGGGAAATCACAAGATATTTTGAAGAATGTGCAGGTAGGCCAATCTCTTTTCCATGCATTTACAATGAATGGAATAAAAGAACACAACAAAAAGTGTTTAATATGAATTCTGTGGTATTTTTTTAAGTCTTTCCAAGACCAGGTCATGATTTACTGAAGACCTTTATTCTCCTTAGCAAGTAAAATGAGAAATGTATTGTATGATTCATTTGAGTTCATTCCATTGAATCAACTGGTCCAGTTCATAAACCCAGTCTGAATAATTCATTCAGAAATCAGACTAATCTGGGTCCAGTTCCTCAACTTAATAGTGTGGCTCACTGTTATAATCACGGTTGGATAACAATGTAAATTTCAATCTGTTCCTCACAATAAGCTATTATATGTCTTCAGGAGACATTGCAGGAATATAATGTGTGAGTCATAGACCACTTTTATACTTTTATGGTACTGCTGCTTCCTTAAAGTTTTAATATTCCCCATTCATTGTAATTGCAATGAAATTGTACAGTCATCAGAATTTCTAAATGTTCATTGAAGAACAGTCACACAGGTTTGGAATGACATCAGGATGAGTAGAATTTCTTGTTTCACACCTATTCACATCACAACAAGTGATAATTTGCAGTAAACCAGACCTTAAATTAAAGCGGTACATTCCAGTGGTCAGTCCATACCACATTAGCGTTGAGAATACATGCAAGCAGTATAGAAAAAGATAAAAACTTTAAGACACCTTCTTGCTTACTGCTGTGTTGCAGTTTAGTCCCTGGCTTGTCTTGAAACAGTTCTTTGGTGCATGCTCTCTCTTATGTTCTCTCTGTCTGTCTCTCTTGTTGTCCTTCTGGCATACACTGCTAAGAAAGATGGCAATCTCTGAAGAGTCCCAGAGCAGCTTCTGATGATAATGAGCCTACAGCAGGCTCCTCACAGGGAATGGAGGGTGTATGTGTGGAGGAGAACCCTAGAGTTGCTTTCTGTGGGATTATGGCTATATTGCTTTATAGTCCATATTTCTCTCTGTCTTCGCCATCTTTTATCATTAGCCTATCTCTCTGTACAGATCTGTCCTGAGGGGAAGCTTAAGGATACACTCTTAAATTTAGACTGGATGGGGTTGTTGTGTGTATTGTGGGACAGAGATAAGAGGATTTCTTGCAAGAAAGACACACACACATAGTTGATGCATTTTGTAAGGATTGTCTTTAACTTCAAAACCGTTATGCAACCCATTTTAGTTTGGCAATGTCATATTTATGAGTGAAACTTGACATTAGAAACGGTTCGATTGTGAAATCTAACCATCATACACCAGAATAGAGCCAGACTAAGCTACATGAATGCAAATTTATATAAATAGCCTATGATGTGGCTATTGTTTAACTGAATTGTGCTTAATTCGAGTATACACCTGTTCCTTACTTTGTCTTCTTTGTGATTCATTCATGTAGGTCAGTTCATGTTCTCTTTTAACTTAGTGTGGTGACCCCTACCACTCAAACCCATAGGGATATTCACAAAATAATGTTTATTAACTAAGTTAGTGAGGAACATGTTCAAATTCAGTCATCATGTCATGCCATCCAGCTGTCAGCAATCAGCAATCAACATGTCTACACAATCAGCACAAGTGGAGGATTAAATAAATTCCAAGTCAAGTCACCAATGTTCCTCCAGTTTTTCAGCATCCCTCCGCCACCCCGTCTTCCTCACACTCACCTGGTTACTTTCCTATCTAGAGATACGGGGGGAGTACTCTGGGTTCGTGCCAAATACCAAGCTCAGAGCCCTCTCCTCGGACAGCACGCCAAATACTCATACTGTTACACATACTATTTACTATTGGATTATTTGTAAGTGTGAACTTGTGAAACAGAATGCTCTGGAAAAACCTTGAATTGAAATAGGACAGTGAGACTGAGACAACTACAAATACGCCTGTCTCAATTGTAGACAATGACTTAAATGCACCCTCTTTTATGATAAGCATTTTTTAATGACTTGACTGTCCTAATATTATAATGGAAAAAAATTGGTTTTCTGTTCATGAATTTCTTTTAAGTAGTTTAACATAATCCTTAGAAAAAAAAATATTTTAACTCTTTCACTGCTTATTAATAACAATATATACAAACAAACATCTATATAACAATATATACAAACATAAATCTGCCCCTGCAGACCCTCACAACTGCACGTCAAGATGACTAAATATCAAATAATCAGATAATTTAACCTTTTAATGACAAAGCAAGCATACATAGTGCCTCATGATCATGAATTTTGTACTTTTTTTGTACTTATTCCAGCAGTTGCCATACAAATAATTGTTAATTGCTTAACTATTTAATTTTTTTAGGGCTATCAAAAATAACTCTTGTTTTTCTTTTTTTTAACATTAAGATTATTTACATTTACATAATATCATGGCATCTTTTGGCTAGCGTAACAGTGTGACCCATGCTGGCAAAAGGAGTTGGAATGCACACGCAAAACAAGAGAAAAATGTAAATGTTGGTCAAATTTGAGGTTTTCACAAAAATGTGTTCATTAAGTCCTCGTCTATCGACACAAATGTTCCAAATAGAATTAATGAGAGCCGTATCTTTCCTTTGTCCATGAAAAATTCAAGAAAATTCAATTTGGTTCTGGCGTGCTGTCTACACGCACTCGAAGCGTCCACACAGAAAGCCGATTCTCAGAAAGCGTGCCAGTACATAATATACCGCTGCAAAGGTATTTCAAACGTTTTACCCCTGAACGAAGAATGAAAAAGAACTTCGCTGTGAATCAGGGCCTTAAATTTATTTGAATGGCAAAATGTGATTGAAAGTTTTGCTTTAAATATGAAATAATTGGGGATTAAATCAAATATCCGTGATCAGACGATAATTGCCACTGGCCTATTGGCTTCTTAAATACCCAGTTATATTAATGAATTAATCATTTAGAATATTTCTTTAAAAATACTTTTTTTAGTTTTAAAAATATAGTTTTTAAAAAGAATTATCAAGATTTGCAAACTGACATTCAAGGTGTAGGAAAAGGTACTAAATCAAGGTGAATTAAATCAGACTCTCTCCTTTAAATCTGGTCACAAGAGATTCATTTGAGGCTCATGATGTAATGACCAGGTGTTAACCTGACTCTCCTTGACCACTTGTGATTGTATCACCCGAGATGTTAAACAGGGCCCTTGTCAATAAAAGCAAGGAAATTGGATCTTTTGTAGAAAGAGGTTTACATGCTCAATGTCACACATTTGCTTTATTTAAAGCGGACCTATTATGCAGAGTTCATGGTGTTTGAAAATAAATGTGTCGGCAGGCAGTGTAAACAGCTGCCCTATAATGATAAAAATCCACACACTCCTCTAAATCCCAATAAATAATCCCCATAAATCATAAGCAGTGTCAGAGAATAAGCCATTTGCAGATTATAGCAATGTCATGCCACATTGTACAAGCCCCACCCACGACTGCTGGCGGACTCCGCCCTATTAGCATAGATCCCGCCCTGGGTGAGCTGTACACAGTCTGCCATGTTTGTATCTTCGCTAGAGCAGTGCTTTCTGTTTTTATTTTGTTGTTTAATTCATATTAAATCAAGCATTCTGCATTAGTTCAGGCAGGCCACGTAGTCAAGCTCCGCTATCAGCTGATTGGAAAAATTCCAACTCCGCTCATATCAGCTGATCCGATTCCAACGCACTCATTCGTCAACTCTCAAACAGGGTGCCTTACTTAAGCAAAGCTTCAGTTCAGTCTGCCTGCTTGGCTGCTTCCAATGCACACTGCTTTGCAACCCACCTCCACCCCAGCTCCTCCTTAAACTGTTTAACTTAATCATTGTCATTCTGTTGTCATTGATGCATGCTCTGTTCTCAATGGGGGATATGCGCTTCCCTCCCAGTTTAAAAAAAAAAAAAAACATGGGAGGTTGTCCCCGGAAGCTGCTGCTGTTCCCTGTCTTGGCTTTTCATGGAGCTCATGAAAACGATGGGGAATTTAGAACAGAGCCACATTGCCAAATATAAATTTAGCCAAATATGCCAATAAAAAGTTTGTCTATGTTGTTTTCGACTTAAGTGGACCTGACTGAACAGCATTAATAGCAGTAGGTACTGTATTTTACGCTGCTTTACACAGATCTTATATACACATGCGGTTTATTTCCCTGCTGTTTACGTTCACAGAAATAACTGACTGTTTATGTGAACTTTGTGTGTTTTTGACCTAACCTTGTGTGTATTTGACAGTGTAAGCACAATAAGACGTGAAAGAGAACTTATAGTTTAATACTCACTGGACGCGCCGCCTGACATCCAGCTTTCTGTGCGCGTGCTTCAGGTGTGTGCACTCAGGAAACCATATATCAGAAGTTTACAATGTCACGTGATCACGAGCATGATAGAGATGATAAGCAAATCCAAACAGATGTTTTAGTTTTTGGCAGCGTAAACAGCACGAGCTGTACAGGCTCCGCCCTCTTCTGGAAAGCAGCAGCTCATTTGCATTTAAAGGTACTTGCATTGAAACGGCATGTTTCCCTTCCACTCAAAAATTAAATAATAAATTATCTCTGGGGTATTTTTTTAGGTATTTCTGAAACTTCACAGACACATTCTGGGGACACCTGGGACTTATAGAACATCTTGTAAAAAGGGACATAATAGGTCCCCTTTAAATACATTTATTTACTTAAGTTTTATTTTTAAATCCCATATTTTCAGTCTCAGATTTTTAAATCTCACTTTGTGATTTAATTATTTTCTGTGTGATTTTACTAAATTAATATGAGCTCATGCAGGGGTAAGTGAAAGTGGCAATCCGGCGTTATATTCTAACAATGTAGAGGATTTTATTGGGGTAAGACTTGCTCTAGGTCTTTGAGAACAGGATTAGGTTTAGTCACAGTGCGCTTTAGTTCTGGATCAGACTTTGTGGACTGAGCTTATGTGCACTGGAAACTAACACAGGCTGATAATAATCAAATTATGATATTCCAAATTAGACAGCTGGTATATCAGTCCTTAAAATATATAATTGATTGTCCAGTGTCTAAAAGTTTCAAATGACATAGTAAGGTTTTATAGTAATAGTTCCACCCCATTTTTTTGTCATTATTGCCTTTGTCCACTTCATTTCCATATAACTTTCTCTCTTGTGTGAGTGCACTGCAATAAAACTGTCATTTAAACAAACACTATCTCACTATGCTTAAAGAGTTCAGATTTTGTTGTGTAGAAAAGTGCAGCATGAGCGTTCTTCAAAATATCTTTTCATATTCCACTTAAGAAAAACTTATAAAATCATATAGCGGTGCATGTGTAAAAATGTTTTGGATGGAATGATTTCCTTAATTGATGTTCACTAAACTACTCACGGTTCTGCATCAAACTTACACTAATCACAATTAAGTCAATTCAGTACTTACTGAATATAAATTATAAACTGCTTCATCTAAAGATCTAATATAAAGACCAAAGTCAAGTTTTGTTGTTGATCTGTTCCTTGTCCGCATAGGCAGTAAGAAGAGCTGGGTGGAGCTCAAGGCATCTCAAAACTCTTTTCACTTGCTCTCACTCTGGTTCTTTTCCATTTTACATGGTGTTTTTAGAGAACAGGCCTCAATGCATAATCAATGACATAGATACCCTGAGAAAACCCTTGTGCCTTTTCTGTCTCACACACTCTCTCAGATGATTGGCTGTTGTGACTGATGGTGCTTGTGTTATGGGTTATATTGAGCTCACTGCTCTTTTTTGGCACAACTCATTAATAACACAACACCCAGGAGGACACAAATGAATAAAGTGCTTAGAGATATCAGAGAGTGGGTGTTTGAGGTAAAGTGTATGTGCGTGTGAGGGAGTGAGACACAATCCTTGAACCCCTGAGAGATTATTGTAAAAGGATCAAATTAAGGGCTAATTTACTCTGAGTGCCTTTCTTGTCTTATTTGGGGCAAGAGAAGTGGGATTAGAGGGGAATTATGAAAAATAAAAATATTGAATAGAATGTGTGTGAGAGAGAAGGGTGGCATACACTTTGTTCCTAGCGTGATAAAACATTTCACCAGGGTATTATGCCAAATTAGAAATCCAGCGTTCTCACAGTAACTGTCCAGCACACTCAAAACAACATATGCCTAACAGCAGAAAGCAGTGTGTTGCGTGTATTGGTTTGTGCTGTCTGTTCAGTAAAATAAAGAGCAATGTTTAAGTTCTTTGAATTTCACCCCGCTTTGTTTTGTTACAATGTCAGTGGTATATATAAATGAACATCGTTTACTCATTCTTCATGTTACCTGGACCAAGAAATTCCAGTTTTTTTGTCAGCAAAAGTCAGCTGGATGACACGTGACTGAAACATGACTGCTTCTGGGTTTTCGGAAAAAACAAGATTATACTTCGCATTTTTTTAATTCCTGCTCATGGACAGTCGGATCAACCGAGGGTTATTAACAAAACAGTTATTCTAAGAGGACCTTTATCACTGACAATGTATTGTACTTTGTCTACTCTTTCATCAACATCATGGTAAAAATACTATGGTAACAGTCTAGGCTAGAAATCTAGATGCACCCTAGCGGCAGCAAATCTAATTTGCTGCGAATGTCACCAGGGTAGACCTGCAAGCTGGAAAAACCAAACTGGTCAGGCCAATCACATCGTGTATATAGAGTCGGTGGGCGGGCTTAACGTAATGACGGCAGAGTTGTGACGGTTCCTGCTGCTTGAAAACAAAGGAGATGGTGGCTGGAGATTCTGACGAACAGCGGTCTTTCGAGTCGGCTTTGGCCGTGACTCTTAAAGATTTGGAGTTAAGATTTTCATTGAGAAAAGAGCAAATAACCACACTGAAGTTATTTAAAAAAAAGGAAAATGTGTTCGGAGTTTTGTCGACTGGATACGGCAAAAGTTTAATTTATCAACTAGCTTCCGCTTCTTTGTTGCTCTGGTTGGTTGTAGCGCTATCCTATTGCGTGCAGGGGATTTTGAAAGACGACCGTTTATCCCGCCCCTTGAATTGAGTCCTGCCAACGGTGAGTTTCCAGACCAAACATCTTGATGTGGGTCTGGCTTGTCAGGCTAGTAACAGTCTGCTTACCGGTACAAAACAGCGTTTTGTTTTGGGGGGTTGGGCAGAAGGTGTTCCCCTTCCCTCCTCTTCCTAATTAACTGACAAAATGGCAGTTTCTTTCATTTTTCCCCCTCCGTTTGGCCAAAAAGAGTTATCTAGTTTAAAATATAAACACAAATTCATTTCAGATTTTCTCTTCATGTTTACAACAATTCTTTGCTGCCTTTATCCACTGCCTACAACACACTGGATC
The DNA here is from genome assembly GCA_023029165.1 of Gobiocypris rarus. NCBI lineage: Eukaryota > Metazoa > Chordata > Actinopteri > Cypriniformes > Gobionidae > Gobiocypris > Gobiocypris rarus. The sequence continues at coordinate 9,002,687 of CM040916.1, read as the reverse complement.
CTTTACTAGAAACTAAAAATAACTCGCTCCCGTCCCGTTAAACATTTACTCTTTGAATTTTTGCACCTGGGAACATTTCAAGCTTACACCAATATGACTAAAATTTACTAAGAAGTATTTTCTTCTCCATAAAGGTATTTGATTCTGGTCTTGCCTATTCAATAGGAGCAGACTGGACATACCCAGTGCATTATGTTTAGTAAAGTTTTCGGTTTGACTTTATTTTGATGGTCCCTTTAACATATTCTCTTGACTATAAGTAGCGTTGCACCTACATGTCCACTAAATATCATTTAGAGTGTTAGTAGAGTTTCAGTAGACTGGTAGGGTTAGAATAAGTTGACATGTAGTTGCAAAGTTACTAATAGTCAATAGGATGTCTGTTGAAAGACCATTAGAATAAAGTGTTAGCAGATATTAAGCAGACAGTCTACTAATACTCTAATGAGAGTTAGTTGACATGTAGGTGCAACGTTACTTATAGTCAACAGAATGTTCAAAAGGGACCATCAAAATAAAGTGTTACCAAGTTTTCTTTACTATTTAGCCAAAGGGAAGACAACATACCGTTTCTCTGTTTTCTCTAGTTAGATTGTAACAATTTAAAAAAAATTGTCTTTCTACTGTATGAACAATTTTTTTTGTGTGAAAAGTTTGAATGACATTTTTCCAGCCAAGAATTGCTCCGTTTAATAAGTAATGATACTGATTTCTCATATTAATACAATTTAATTGCATTTTTTTATATTTGCTGAGATTATGACAGCCTAAAGAATTAAGTAGACATAACATAAGATTGACTTTAGATTTCAGCATATCGTTTTATTTCCATATCACTAATCTACATTAGATAGCACTCCATTTTCACACAGGATTCATTCTTGTATTCTGTCTGCAATATGTTTTAATTGCTTTCTAATTGCTAGTCTGTTCAAACATGAAGTCTTTGGCATGTGAGTTTAAAAGGCATGTTAAGAACTTGACCTCTGCATTCTGTTCTATTAGTGAACCCATGATAGCCTTATGGGGTTCCAAGGCGCAAACCCTCCTCTTATTGCCACATACATGGATTTTGTGAGTAAAAAAGAAAGCAAACATATCTTATACTTTGATTGTATTCTCAAAAACCTGAACAAGGACTTCACTTTTCACAAATGCAAATCATTTTAACTTTATTTTGCAAATGTAAATTAGGTGGTTAATTAAAATCCATGTAAATCTGCAGTGCCTTAAATGGGAGAAAATATCCCAACATTAAATACATTTGCATATGTAACAAATATGGTCACAATTACAAAAATGAATCTAATTGCATTGCTAACAACATTCTGTACAAATGAGTTCAGAAGCCACATTCATGCTGAGGAAGTGCCTTGGACGAATATCATTTATCATTTTGTCAGTTACTGGCACGCATTCAATGCACCATTTGTCTATCATTAGTTTACTTTCGCAGTACTTTTACTTTGGCTGTCACTTTAGGGCTCTTTTTTCGAGGCCCCTGGCAGTCATCGGTACTATGGCAAAATGATCTGTACCAAATGCTTTAGTGAAAAAAAAAACTGCCTAAATGTGAAATTGCCCTTGTCCAGCTATGTCAACACACATTTAATTGGTTGTGATGCGTGTCCTACACCTCCAAAGGTGAAGAACGTTTTCAGTGCCTATTCGTTCACATGGGTGTTAAATGAGTGTTTGGGGGAAAGGATGGAACATTGCCATTTGGCAGATAGAGGCAAGTGTAAATATAATGTCATTTTCTCCCATCTGTTTTCTTAATGGCCTCTGTGGGGTTAGAGGTGTTTAGATTGTTTGCCTCTGCTTAGTGTTAAGCTCTTTCACTCCAAGACAGAGTGTTGCAAATGACACTACATCTTATCACCTTAGTTAGAACTATTCACATCAAGCTTGCAACAAATCATACTTCAGTCTTTCACATACAACATGATTCAGTGGTTAATCACCAAACAAATATTCACATTCAACCCTAAGGAGACCATTGTTTCCATTTAATGGCTTGTTGCTTTGCAAATTTGCATCGGTGTGAGAAGCCCTTTAAAAGTAAGAGATTGTTCACCCAAAATTAAAATTCAGTCATAATTTACTCACCCTGTTGTACTAATTCTGTTTGCCCTTTCTGAAAAAATGCCCTGCCCACGCCTGTCCATGTGATGACGGTGACTTTCTTCAAGCATTTATTATGTTTGTTAAAGAGTGCAACAGTTGGCCATCATTCCGGTCCATCCAGGAAAAGCTGATGAGCGCACTATTTTGAGAAATCAAAATAAATAAAAATGTGCTTAGTAATAAATTACATTTCGGGTTTGTTTTTCACAAAACCCTATTGTTTGCCCTCAAAACACTTGGAATATATTGCACAAGTCCCAAGGGATCATTCTGTGATCCATTTCCAACCTTTTTTAAAGTTGAAACTGGGCACAGTTCACTGCCATTATATAGATTTGTTTTTCTCCATTTGTGGTCCGAAAAGGAAAGGAAGAGTGAATTTTCATGTTTGAAATAGATGGTACTATCTCTCTAACTCTAATAAGTCTTTAACTCATAGAAAATGATCTCTTAACCAATGATCTTCTGTGTCCCTCTCTTTCAGACTGGCAGATAGCGACGCTGATATTGTTATTAGCCGGGGCATCTGTGACATTAGTGGCATTTCTGATCGCACTGATCTCTTTGTGTAAAGGCACACACAGGAAGCACTATCGTATGGTTGCAGTGTTCCTCTTCTCAGCAGGTAAGACCAACATTTACATCTTGCTGGAATACAAGCCTTTATAATAACATGAGATTTTGGTAACGACACATGTAGGTGTCTGACCATATATAAAGCCACAATGTCAACTTTTACACCATAGTGTTTAATTATAAATAAAAAAGTCAATTGAAAAGTTGCGGTTTGGGACACACAAAGTTTCCACCCGACAGCCACGTGTTTAACTTTGCTGTGATTTATCACATACAGGCCTTTACAGCCTTTAACTTTCCCTTTAAAGGCTGATATTTGTGCTCTTATATTGAATTCCAGGGGCTTTTTTCCTAACCATATTAGAGGTGACATGAATGCATTAACAAGGCAATTACATCTGTGTAAATAATGTTGCGTTTTAAATATATATTTTTTAACATAGAATATAAAATGATGTTAAAAAAGCAATGATACTTTTAAATGAGCAGTTTATGTACTTGGAATTGCTTTTCCGAGAAAATAAAAAAAACTATTACCATATACTGATTGCAGAAAAGAAATCTAAATGCAGTTAGAAAAAATAATTGACAATAAACAAAACTATTTTTGAAAATCCACTGAAAACATGTGCTCATACAAATATATGCTACATTATCTGGCAACATAGTTTAAAAAAGTACTTTAACTAAAGTAAATGTTACAAAGTAGGATCGGATAATTAATTTTAGTCTCATGGTGCCCCACTGTTCCTTGCTGGTGGAAAAATCTTCCTAACTTTATTCATACAGCCGAATCCTTGATAACAAGAAACCACTGACAAGTCATCTCTCACATTAAACTGCATCCTGCTAACATAAACATTCTTCTATGCTTTCTCTATTTCTTATATTATTTGCTTGTTTGAAACTGTGTATTGCTAAAACTTCTCGTGTTACTGCCTCCTTAAGATGAATCATTTGTTGTATTCCTCATTTGTAAGACACTTTGGATAAAAATGGAAAAAATGTAAATTTAAATCTACACCTGCTTGTTGTCTATTTTGTCACCACGCGCCACTGGCATGCAGGTCACTGCCTTTTACATTTTCATCCAGTTGAGTTGAGAAAAAAAAAAAAAAAATCAATATATATCCTTGCAGTATATGTCCTTGGAATGTTCCATGGAAGAAAGTTTGGAATGACATCAGACTGAGTAAACAATGACAGAATGTTACTTTGTTTGGCAAATTATTATTAATTTAAGCATGTATTTAAGCAATTAAAAGGGTACAGTTCTGAGGGTTAAAGAGAAGGGAGGATGTGAGAGAAATTCCTTCCTCTTTCTTTTTTTCTCACCAACCAGTTACTGAACGCACGAAGAAATGTGTTCCCTCACCAAAAACCACCCTCTGCCTTCCCCTCTTTTCCCAGCCTTGACTTTCATTCAGGAGTCGGCCTTAGTCTCTGTTAGCTCTGGGTGGATTCTGGCAGTGTGAGGATTATCCTTATATGAGAGTGCAGGGAAAAGATAGAGAGAGAATAGAGAGGTTAAGGATTTTAAAAGCTGCTTCTGATGTGCCTTGAGCAACGTCTCCAGTGGCTTTGACTTCTAATGCCAGAAAATTACCTTCAGAAACAGCCGACTCTACATCAAATAAAATATGCTCTAAATGAGAGTGCCAGCTCCCATGAAACCCTCACTAGCTATTGTGTGTGTGTGTGTGTGTGTGTTTGTGTGCGCGTGTGTGTGCGCGTGTGCGTGCGCGTGTGCGTGCGCGTGTGCGTGCGCGTGTGCGTGCGCGTGTGTGTGTGAATTTGCACTTCAGGAATGCATGTTCCATGTGAGGAATCACATGCTGTTCCAGAACCTCCGTTAGTTTTATCATAACAATGGGATGATGGTACTGGGGCAGAGGACATGAGCAATCTGATCTGAGGTCAGAACCCTGTAATATTCACTAGAGTACTACCAGAGTACAAAATAAAAATGCTGACCCCACAAAAACCAAAACATCCATTAATGTCATTAACCAAAAAGGTCATTAATACTTCTTACCTGCCATGAAATTATATTTGATTAAAAATATTTTCACTTAAGGTTACACTTTAATTTGATGGTCCACTTTATACTTATATACACAGTCTACTAATACTCTAATGAGAGTTAGTTGACATGTAGTTGCAAAGTTTCTTATAGTTAGTAGAATGTCTAAAAGTGGACCATCGAAAGAAAGTATTACCAAAAAAAAAAAAAGTTAACAAACAATTTAACTAATAGTTTCAGTAACACTTTATTAGGATGGTCCAACCCAAATTAACCTGTTTTCTCTAACTGAGATCCAAAATTTGGGTTCTGTGCTTGCTAAATACTGCTCTAAGGATAATTTACATAATCTGACAGTTGTACATTTAAAATACAGCTCTGGAAAATATTAAGAGACCACTTAACATTGAGAAATCAATGATTGAGAATTTTTTTTCCAAAGCTGTATGTTCACCATTTAAAAGGCTTTAGTTTAGTAACTAAAAGGTTTGCTTAACTTGCTTGTAGCTTGAGAAAGTACAGTTTCAAAGCATGCCTTATGATGCATTTGCTAAAGATGTTATCCACCAACTGGCAAATAATTTTTTTTTGTACTCACGTTTTATTTACTCCCATTTGGCTCTTGGCAAGTGTTAATTTTGGACCAGGAATACAGCTGTTCTCAGTGGCACCACACTCACTGTTTACACACGCATATGTGTTTGAAACTGCTTTCTACTTGCCAACAGTTTTTTGACATTATGTAAGACATATTTCCCCTTATGTAAGACAGTTCTTCCATTGATGCACGTAATGCTGTCAGCTGTCTAGGAAAACAGAGGGGAATCGATGGAAAGATGAATTTACTCATTTCAGACCGATGAAAAAATTAAGTTTCCAAAGTTGGTTTTTGCACAGATGCCATAGGAGAACCATTTTTGGCTCTTCAAAGAACCTCTCAGTGAACAGATCTTAGTGTGAAGAACATCAAAATCTAAAAGAACCCTTTTCCATCATAAAGAAACCAAAAATGTTTCATGGATGGAACGTCAATACAAATAAATAACCTTTATTTTTAAGAGTAAAGAATGACTCTGCCTGTATGGCAATTTGATAAATTGTTTACTTTGGCTGTCCTGTCAACTTTTCCATGTCTCTCTCTCATACTCCCCATCTCATAACTTGTTGGAACCATAGACTAGTGCAGTGGTTTTCAATTGTGGTCCTGGGGACCCACCTCTCTGCACATTTTGTCTCCCTTAAAAGGATAGTTCACCCCAAAATGAAAATCCTGGCGTCATTTACTCATCCTCAAGTTGTTCTAAACCTGTATATATTTCTTTCTTCTGCTGAACACAAAATATGATATTTTGAAGAATGTAATTTGATCGGCCCCATTGACTTCCATAGTATACATTTTTCCCATACTATGGAAGTCAATGAGGCCCATCTACAGTTTGGTTACCCATTTTCTTTAAAATATCTTTTTTGTGTGTTATATAAGTGCTATATAAATAACATGATGTGACTTGACTAGAGTGCTGTTTTCTTTTTGTTTTGAAGTTAATTATCACATGCCTGACTGTCCAATGTAAACCACTGAGAGAACACAGACCGTTTTCATTCACTGTATTGCATTAGAACTATTTTCCCCCAATTTTTGTGCCATGATTGTGTGGGCGAAAACATTTATGAAGTAGAAGGCGCATTTACTAGACCATCTCGTTCTAGAGTTTAATGCGGCAGAGGACTCTAGCCTACAAGCGCTCAGAAAAGCCTCTTCTAACTGAGAAGCACCAAAAATGTGCAGAACTGTGGGTCCCAAGGTCCAGGATTGAAAACCGCTGGTCTTGTGGCACATGTTCTGACAGGATGAACAGTGATGCTTACATGGAAAACATGTAATCCCTATCTCAATGGTTTTCTGTATAAAGAGCACTTCAATGATAGACGGCAACAGACACTTCATCTGGTTTGGCCGTATCAGTGTCGACTCTCTTTTCCGCAAACTGAATGGAAAATAAATGTTGAATTGCCATTTGTCGGTCTGGGAATGTCTGAGAAGTGACGTATTGCAATCTGGTGACTGTCGCCATTGGTCTGCATCTGTCGTGCAGTGTAAATTGGCCTTTATACTGTAAAAATAAAAAATAAATATGTAAAGGCCAAAAAACAAATGTGTGTCTGTATTTATCTAATTTTATGTAATAAAAAAAATATATTTAGTGTTATTAATTTAAATCTCACATATCTTGCTAAAATTAAAGTATAAATACAGTGAAAAGATGACACATTCGGTTGATATGATGTGACTGCGGATCGTGTTATGGCTGCATTTTCTTCACCAGCTGTAATTGCTTTCCGGCCTTATGTGGCTAAAAGTCTGCTTATGGAGCCAAGCAGGGAGGGTCATTAAAGAAGTGTGTGTGTGTGTGTTGATTCTGTACCCATGGGCCTGAGATTGTTTTCTGTGCAAGAAAAGAAAGGAAGCTTAATTTTTGTACCAATCTTGGAAATGTACATGCTCACAGACACAGATTGATTTGTTTGGTAGGAAGAAAACCAGTGTATTTTTGGTAGAAGTAATTCATATGCTGATTTCTATTTTACATGGAAAGTCAGAATTTCCAACTTCATTCTTGGAAGAGTGCAGTGAATGCCAACTTGACTTCTAACTTGGAAACTTGGAAGACCAAGCCAAGATGCAGACGTATGATGTGACATGAACATGGAATGGCCAGGCAGATGTACACAGTTGTACTCAGAAATACTCAGAACATTTCCACATTACTTGATAATAAAACTGGTTAAGATAAGACATTAAACAGTTTACACATAGACAAGCAGTGTTTTGATTTGCCTAATTCTGAAATTATTCTTTCACAACTGTTAATATAAGCTCTTTGCCTCCTTTACTTTATTCACTCCACCCACACATTCATTAATGTACTACTGTACATTCCTAAATTACTTTCTCTCACACACAATAGTAAATCTGCTCTACAGTATCTGAAATACACACATTCCACCAGTGTCTGTCTCCATAAATAAGACAATGAGTGCATACTTTATGAGCCTGGTGTGTGTTGTGTGATGGAGGGTTTATATAAAAAAATGTCCTGGCTAGTCCCAGCTTTATAATGTGAATTTATTTAACAGTGAATGGTTGTTTCTGTTTTGAAGTCCATAAAAGTGCATAAAAAAAGTCTATATACTCAAAAAAAAAAAAAAAAATGCTGGGTTAAAACAACCCAATTGCTGGGTTAGTCCATTTTCAATCCAACTTGGGTTGTTTTTAACCCAGCATTTTTAGAGTGTATCCATCATAAAAGATGATTAAAGGTGAATAAAGGCCTTCTGAAGCGAAGCGATGCGTTTGTGTAAGCAAAATTTCCATATTTTAAACTTTATAAACTAAAATAACTAGCTACCAACACAGCCGTACGCATTGATTTAAGGCGAAAGAGAAACCCTTGACCTGACGCATGACGTCTTGACGAACATGGAAGCGCAGAGGATAGAGCAAAACAAAACACCGCTCGTGATTTAGAGTCTAAAACGAGAATTTTTAAGGAGTAATGCCAGAGGATTTTGAAATAAGAGAAGAGGGGCTTGAGTTTGTTGCCCAGCCCTGTTAGTTTGAACCGCAAGATGCGTCAAAGCTTGCGATGATCCTACATCCTCTGTCATATATCACATCCGGGGTTAGTCTTTTGCTGTAAGTCGACTTGCATAGGTCGTCTTCTGAAGCTAGTTATTTTAGTTTTTGAAGTTATAAATATTGATATTTTTCTTACACAAATGCATTGCTTCACTTCAGAAGGCCTTTATAACCCCGTGGAGCCGTGTGGAGCACTTTTATGATGGACAGATGCACTTTTATGGACTTAAAACAAATCAGCCATTTACTGCCATTATAAAACCAGGACAGGACAGGACATTTTTTAATATAACTCTGATTGTGTTCATAAAAGAAGAATGTCATATACACCTAGGATGACTTGTGAGTGAGTAAATCATGGGCTAATTTTCATTTTTGGGAGAACTATCCCTTTAATGGGCCTGAGTTAACATGAACGAACCATAAACATTTGTATTTTTATTAACTCACTTTATATTAGGTGGCCTTAACTACTATGTACTTACATCAAAAATCTTACATATCTCTCTATCTTACATATTGTATTTGATAGTGATATTGAAGTGGCATACAGGTAAAGTTAGGGACAGGTGTGGTGGGATGGGTAAGTTTAAGGGTAGAGTTTGGTGTAAGTGTCAACCATTAATGCTGAAGAGGAAGTGTCAACTGTGTAATTATAAATGTACAGAAATTAATTACATGCAGGCGATTTTTAAAATGTAAGTACAATGTAAAAACACAATAAATGCGTTGTATCAAATGATTAATTAAAATTAATATAAATCTCACATAATAGTTAAGGCCACCTAATATAAAGTGGGTCCACAAAGATTAATAAATACTGTAGCAAATAGTTTGCTCATTAATGTATTATTAACAAACGTTAACTAATGGGACCTAATTGTAAAGTGTTACCGACAAAGTTTTAGTATGCCTCCATTTACTGTTCTGAATCTGAATGGGATAGTTTAAGTCGTATCTGACCCAGACAAACGTAACCATGACAAATATTTATTGCTATACATCATCCTGTTTATATCTGTGAACTCTGCTGGTGGGTTTTCAGCAGCGTAGAAAGCACACGTGATGAAATGAGCTGAATCATGGTCAGCTCAACATCTTTTCACAGCATTTATTTTAGTTGTGTAATCTCCCTTAAGGTGGAACGTCAAGTCACAAGGCAATGTTATTGAATGGAACATATCCCAGAACATTTTTGTCAGAACATTTGACTCACAAACTTTATCCCTTCCCTTTTTGGGAAAACAGGACGTGAATGAAAGCACGTATTTATTTCTGGAGGAACAGCATCACACTTAGAGGAATGTGTCCCATAACAGTTTTGGCATTCCACGTGTTTAATAGGGGAAGTGAAGTTGGGCTTTAATATCCTGTTCTGAAATAAAATGTAAGGTAAATATAGTCAAAAGCATGATACTGATCTCTCTGTTCCTTTTCCTGCAGTATTGCATCAGCGGGTGGGAATGATATCCATTTAAATAACTGACATCTATGAATAAATTGAAACATATACAGTTCTCGACAGGTCTTTTTTTAATTTCACCCTTGTTATGACCAGGTTATGACGATGTGATTTAAATATTAATCTAAGTACAATAGATTATTATGGTTTTTATTTGATTTGGGTTCACATTTTCTTTAGACACTAATGAGTCTTGCCAACCTAGAAATTATTTTACTTTCCCTTTACTACTTTTCAAATGTTTTTACCTTATGTGACAGTTGTTCCACGGTGTGTATTAATTACAATCTCATTTTTTCTAAGGTCTCCAAAAAAACGTGAACCTTACAAATGTTGGTAAATCCATCAACCAGTTCTTCATTCTTAGTTATGCTGCCTTATTAAAAACCTGTGCATCCTGATTCCTGGAAATATCACAAAGCCAGACAGTCGTATTGGAACATGGATTTGTGTGTGCAGTATGTATCAGACAATCCACAAATTACCTGCGGGTGTGGAGTCTGAGACCAAGACCTTGGGAATAGGATTGTTTGCTTGGCTTGGAATGTTGGAATGTCCACTCAACCCCTTCAAAGAATGTCAATGTAATTCCTTTGGGTATGTGTTTTTTTATTTATTTTTATTTTTTACATACCCTAAATCTCCTATCCCATCCCATCGAGTGTCTGTGACGCTTTCAAGTCATTGCTCTGGGATGCATTTCCTGTACAACAACGTAACTCACTGCTTAACCACTATAGTACGACTCTTTTGTTGAGAAATTAATTACCTAGGCTAGTCACAGTTTTCCCACATTGGTTCAACAGTTTAAAACTGTCATTAATGATGTCGTGCAAGTGCTGAAGTAATAACTTCAGACCAATGCTGCGTCCCAATTTGCCTACTTATACAACGACTTGAAAGTATGTACTCTTTTTGTGAAGAAAAAGTGCTTAGCAGAAGAGTATGTAAGCATCCAGTTGCATTTCCTACTGTATTAAATATAATGATGATGCACTTAAAAGGTGATGGCCAAACATATCATTACAAAAGTTCACAATGCTGCTGCAGGTGAAATATAATGTGGATAAAATTGAATAAATATCTTTTAGTCAGGTTAAACACTGATAATTGATCACTCAAACCTCTTAATCTAAACCTCTCTACTTAACCATCGGACTCACACATCCGTCATGTTTGTAGTTTTTTTTAACACTTTTTATTTGTTTGTACAACCCCAAATCAGAAAAAGTTGGGACATTATGGAAAACGCAAAAAAAAGAAAAAAAAGAAGTGATTTCTAAATTTACTTTGACTTGTACTTCATTGCAGACAATATGAACAAAAAATATTTTTAATGTTTTGTCTGGTCAACTTCATGTCATTTGTAAATATGCATCCTTTCCTGTCATTCAGACCTGCAACACATTTAAAAAAAAAGTTGTGACAGTAAAGCATTTACCACTTTGTAAAGTTGCCATTCCTTTTCACAACACTTAAAAGAAGTTTAGGGACTGACGACACCAAATGATGAAGTGTTTCAGGTGTAATTTTGTCCCATTCTTCCTGCAAACAAGTCTTAATGTGGGCAACAGTACGGGGTCTTAGTTGTCGCATTTTGCGCTTCAAAATGCACCACACATTCTCTATTGGAGACAGGTCGGGACTGCAGGCAAGCCAGTCAAGTACCCGTACCCTCTTCCTCCGCAGCCAGGACTTTGTAATCTGTGCAGAATGTGGTTTTGCATTGTCTTGTTGAAATATGCATGGACGTCCCTGGAAAAGATGTCTTCTTGAAGGCAGCATATTATGCTCCAAAATCTCTATGTATTTTTCAGCATTAATAGTGCCTTCACAGAAGTGCAAGTTACCTTTGCCAAGGGCACTGACACAACCCCATACCATGACAGACCCTGGCTTTTGGACTTGTTGCTGCTAACAGTCTGGATGATGCTTTTCTTCTTTGGTCCGGAGCACACGGCGTCCATTCCTCCCAAAAAATACCTGAAATACTGATTCATCTGACCACAGTACACATTTCCACTGTGTGATGGTCCATCCCAGATGCCTCCGAGGCCAGAGAAGTCGACTGCGCTTCTGGACACTGTTAACATAGGGCTTCCTTTTGGCACAGTTCAGTTTTAACTGGCATTTGTGGATGTAACTACATATTGTGGTACTTGACAAAGGTTTGCCAAAGTAGTCCTGATCCCATGTGGTGATATCGCTTATAGATGAATGACGATTCTTGATGCAGTGCCGCCTGAGGGATCGGAGATCACGGTTGTTCAGCTTAGGCTTGCGCCCTTGTCCTTTAGGCACTGAAATTCCTCCAGATTCCTTGAATCTTTTAATTGTGTTAAGCACTATTGAATGTGAAATATCCAAATCTCTTCCTATCTTTCTTTGAGGAACATAGTTTTTAAACTTTTAAATAATCCTCGGCCCATCTTTGCTCCTAAAGGATTAGACCTTTCTTGGATGCTGCTTTTGTACCAAATCATAATTACAATCACCCGTTGACATCACCTGTTTCAAATCACATCATTATTTAACCATTTTACCTCATTACTAGCCCTAAATTGCTCCTGTCCCAACTTTTTGAAATGTGTTGCAGGTCTGAATGACAGGAAAGGATGCATATTTACAAATGACATGAAGTTGACAAGACAAAACATGAAATATTTTGTGTTCATATTGTCTGCAATGAAATACAAGTCAAAGTAAATTTAGAAATCACTACTTTCTTTTTTTATTTGCGTTGTCCATACTGTCCCAACTTTTTCTGATTTGGGGTTGTAGTTCTAGTCAAATCCTCGTCCAACTCGCAATGGGTTGTGGGCAATATCAGCCGTGTGTGTCGATCTGCACTTCGAATTCTGATTGAAAATAGTGGACCATCCGGGTATCTTTGGAAAACTCATTTCAACATACTATGATTTGGGACATACTAATTCTATTTTCGAATACTATTTAGGATGGATAGTATGTGAATTGGTATGCAGCAATTTCATTTACAAAAACCGCCTTAGGTGTGAGCGATCTAATGTTTAGAAGACCTAGTTTTAGAAATTGTTTTTGTGCACTAATATTGAGATTTTCTGGTTTAATCACAATTAGATTTTTCCTAGATCCTACAGTAGATTTAATGTTTGACCTCACTAAACGAGAATAGACACAGTTTCTATATAATGTTCTACATTGGTACTTATGTCAATTAAGTTAGGACAGCAAAGACTGTGTTTTGGACTTTGACTTACTAGTCATATGGTGGTGTGTAATGCCCTGAAGATGTTGTCCGACAGAAGAGCCGCTCCGATTCTGCTGGGGTGAAGGCCATCAGGACGGAAGAGCCTAGGTCGCTCCCAGAACAGATTCCAATTATTTACAAAGCGCAGCTTCTGTTCATTACACCATGACATTGACCATTCATTTAGAGCAAGTAATCTACTAAACCTTTCATGTCCTAGTCGGTACGTGGGAAGGGGTCCAGACACGATGATCGTTGCAGGCGATGTTCTGCGCACCGTCTCGACCAGACTCCTGTAGTCCTTCTTCAGAATCTCCGTCTGCCGCAGCCTGATGTTGTTTGTTCCCACGTGCAGCAAGACAGCTCCAATGCGCTCGTTACCGTTCAGGATCTCGGGAACCTGCGCAGCGACATCGAGAACAAGAGCACCAGAAAAGCAGTGAGTGCGCACCTTACCTTTACCTGAGGTAGTGTGGACATGCCGGACGATGGAAGTACCGATGACCACAGCGTCGCGTTCCGTCTCGCGAAGAGGGGAGAAGCGGTTCCGAGTGGAGATCTCGGAGAGGTCCTTGTTCAGGTCCTGCCTCGCATCTTCCGCTGTGGAAACACCCAGGGTCCATGGTGCTGTGTCGGTGCCGGAGTGAACGAAACCAGGGATGATCGCGTCCTGGGTGCTTGGGTCCTGTGCAGAGAAACACTCGGAGTAGACGAGGTCTGAGTCAAAAGTTTACTAACCACTGACTTGTGGGCATCGACACGTGATGTTTGAAGCGCTGATTGTCGCTCTCTCAGCACGACTCCTCTGTCTAGTAGGTTGCAAATCTGCTTGTCCAACGACTCCAACTCCAACTGCACCGAATGCAGCTCGAACGTGTCCTCACCTGCACTCAAAGGTAACATTAGACACACATCTGAGTTATTCGCCATTGTAGTAGATGTGCTACAATGGCGAATTGTAGGTTTCAGTGGTTACGGGTGTAAATAAGTTACCATGCGTGCAATGCTAGCGGTCTAGTGGTCATAAAGGGATGGACATAGTCAGAAACAATGCTCAGGTAGGCCGTGGCATTTAAACGATGCCCAATTGGCACTAAGGGGCCTAAAGTGTGCCAAGAAAACATCCCCCACACCATTACAGCACCACCCCTGGCCTGCACAGTGGATTATGGATCCATGTTCTCATTCTGTTTACGCCAAATTCTGACTCAACAGAAATCGAGACATTTTTCCAGTCTTCAACTGTCCAATTTTGGTGAGCTTGTGCAAATTGTAGCTTTTTTCCTATTTGAAGTGGAGATGAGTGGTACCCGGTGGGGTCTTCTGCTGTTGTAGCCCATTCGCCTCAAGGTTGTGCGTGTTGTGACTTCACAAATGCTTTGCTGCATACCTCGGTTGTAACAAGTGGTTATTTCAGTCAAAGTTGCTCTTCTATCAGCTTGAATCAGTCAGCCCATTCTCCTCTGACCTCTAGCATCAACAAGGCATTTTCGCCCACAGGACTGCTGCATACTGGATGTTTTTCCCTTTTCACACCATTCTTTGTAAACCCTAGAAATGGTTGTGCGTGAAAATCCCAGTAACTGAGCAGATTGTGAAATACTCAGACCGGCCCGTCTGGCACCAACAACCATGCACGCTCAAAATTGCTTAAATCATCTTTCTTTCCCATTCTGACATTCAGTTTGGAGTTCAGGAGATTGTCTTTACCAGGACCACACCCCTAAATGCATTGAAGCAACTGCCATGTAATAGGTTGATTAGATAATTGCATTATTGAGAATTTGAACAGGTGTTCCTAATAATCCTTTAGGTGAGTGTATGTACTCAGCTAGAGATGGACTTTGCATTGCTGTTTACAAATGTTCACTGGAACAATGATTTTTGGGAAAACTGAATCATTGAACTATGTTGGTAATGCTATAACTTGTGACCATAGTTATATGCTAATAATGCTTTTTGGAAATGCAATCCGACACAACAACATGGGCTCAACCTATGGTGTAAATTTGGTGGAAAGGTGTTCTGTTTGGCCACAGATCTGTGCAGATGCGTCAAGCTATCTTACTTGTTGATCCGAAAGCTGTGTTATTTTGAGATTGGGTTTGTTATAGTCTGTGGTTTCATTAGCATATTTATATGGAACGAATTCATAGGAGCTTTACGGTATATTACTCAGCAGCACCAAGAAGCTGTTTCAGTCTCGCTCCGAGAAGCAGAGGAGTGTGAGGAGACCCTGAGGGAATGAGCGTGTGTGTGTGTGTGTGTGTGCGCGTCACATTGGCAGGTCTTCTACACATACTCTGCCAGACCCTGCAGCATGGTAGCATGCTTAATTTCCTCATTAATTTGTTGTTTACAGAGGGAGACATGCTAACTCAAACAGTATTGCTTTGAGTTCTGTCCTCTGTTTATTTGATTGACATGAACTCCTCCAGTAGTAACTTTTCTGGTTAATTGCTTATTAGTGCTACTATCACTACCATTATTATACATACTTAGGCTTAGGCATTACACAAACCTCCAAGAATTAAACCATGACATTTACTTTTACATTGCCTTTGGTAGAATTGTATCCAAAGCACCTTGGATTGCTTAATTTTTTAATTAAAATATGCTTTAATATATTTGAAAACACTTTAAAATATGTTTTAAAAGTTATTTGAATACACCTCTTGTATGATTATCATGTTTTTGATTTCTGGCCTGAAAATAATTTGATATTTCTGTGTGGCATAAAGTAAAAAAAATGTCAAGGTGATAAAACTGTTCTGATATCAAAATGGAGAAGAATAAAAAAATCTAATTGAAAGAATTAAATTCTTGAAAAGAAAACTTGTTTATGTTTTTACACCACGTGAATGCCTATAAATATTTGAAAAACAGTAAATCAGTCATCTGATGTGTGCGGCATATGTGCAGAAAATAGCCCCCTGCACACCCTCATGGTCAATAAGTCTGTTAAAGTATTTGATAATTAGTTTTTTTATGAGAAGGCAAGGTAATTTCGGGTTGTACAATACCATGATGTGTATTTGTAGAAAATAATATTTAACTTTTAAGTACAGATGGCTCACAACTCTATCTGTCACTTGCACCAGATGCTCACAAATCAATTAGCACCTTGTCCTTGCATTTGTTACATCGAGACTTGAGTACTGCAACAGAACTTTGGCTGACTTGCCAAAAAGCTCTATTAAATTATTACAAGGTATTTAAAATGTAGATGCAACAATGTTCCCGCATACTAGGCTGAGGAATCATAACACTCCTGCACTTAAATGAGCTCACACTCTACCTGTTTCTTTCAGAACTGAATTCAAATCCTGTAGTTGAATTTTAAATGTCTTCATGACTTCTCCTGCATATGATTACAAAATATAATCCTGCTAGATCACTCAGGTCATCCAACGGCAACTAGCTTGCACCGAACGCATGGCTAAAAAGTGGGCACTCAGCACTGCTGTTAGGACTACATTTTGGCTAAATAAATGCATTACTTGGCAAAATAATTGTTTATTGTGATTTTTATTAATTAAGAAGGATCACTTTAGCTTTTTTCCCAACATTTTAACTTCCTTTGGTGTGTTGTATCTGTTTGAGGCTGAAAAAGGTCTGCAAAGTTACAAAGCACAATTTCACTCCATAGAAAGTTATTCTCAATATCAGAGCAAACTGTTTCAGAACTCTTCTCGAGTTAAGTTTTCTTTCGGGATCATGTGTGTCACAATATCCCAATCAGAGCACACTGCACTTTTCGGCAAGAGGTTCTTCATAGGTATAGGAACTAAACAGAGTGTTACTGACAGACTGGGAAGAGAGGTGCTGCAGAAATGGCAATTAAGTGAAAAATACGTTTTTTAACACTCATGCATGAAAAAAGTATTCTAGTAGACGTGAGATGAATTTGCAGATTTCATCAAACTTGAGCTTTGGAATGTGCTCAGAAAAACGTATTTTCCTGCATTTTCTGTCTGCAGCATTTGTATGCGTATGTATGGAAGACAGTGGAATGAAAAGTATAGTGTGACCCTTTATGCATTTATTCTGATATGTTGTCTTTTTCTGTTGCAGTGGTCCTCCAGGCGTGTGCTCTGGTTCTCTACCCGATCAAATTCATCGATGGCAAAGTCTTGCAAACGTATCACGAGTTCAACTGGGGCTACGGGTTGGGCTGGGGCGCCACCATCTTCATGCTGGGAGGAGGAATCCTATTATGCCTTAGAACAGACATGTATGAAGATGCCATGTACTAAGGGCTCCGATACATGATCATGCTCACTCAGTAGAGTCAAACACTATATCTGAAAAAGCAAGCAAGTAACCAATATCTATTACATCAATAACAGGATACCCACATGCAGCACACTCACAACACAAACATAGGCCAACCCCCATGTCATCAAGAACTCATTTTCATATACTTTTGCTTGATCTGACTGAAAATGTATGATTTGTAGGTAATCACCATTTTTGTTGTACCATCACCATGAATGTCCACTCCCTAAACCTAACCCTCAGGGGGGAAGAGATCATACAAATTCATATCAATTTTCAACCAAACACTTGTCATGGGACTGTGTTGGCTGCTTCCCAATGCACATGCTTTAGCTATGCCTTGTTTGCGTTTGTGCACTCTTAAAAATAAAGGTTCTTCGTTGGCATCTATGGTTCTATGAAGAACATTTAACAACCATGGAACCTTTCCATTCCACAAAAGGCTCTTTATAGTTGGAAAGGGTTCTTTAGATTATTAAAGTATTCTTCACACTAAGAAAAAAAATCTTAAAAAAAGAAAAGAAAGAAAGGTTCTTTGAGGAACACATGATGGTTCTGCTATGGCATCACTTTTAGAACATTTATTTTTAAAAGAGTGCTAAATTCTTCTTTCCACGTAACCTTCAGGTTCATACATTTAAAAATGTCTATTGCTGCTTCAACCTTGACAAATTTCTACAAATGAAACTCAAATGCGAGTCAGCACAAATGCCTCTGTTTCCATTGTGCAGTTGACGCTGATGCACACTTTGAAAATCCATTAGAAACCGTATGCAGTCAGGGAATCCTTCACTCTTAAACATAAAGGTTCTTTATTGGCATCTATGGTTCTATGAAGAACCTTTAACATTCATTGAACCTTTCCATTCTACAAATGGTTCTTTATGATTCTTTTAAAAACCGATTCTTTGGGGAACCAAAAATTGCCTTTTTATTTGCATCGCTATGAAAACCCACTTTTGAAACCTATATTTTTAAGAGTGTTGGTGCTAATTTTATACTGTTTTCAATGTGATTTGGGATGTACTAATTTAGGACAGCTAGTATGTGAATTGGGATGCAGCCATATACAAGTACACACAATCTAGTATATTACATATACAAGTACACACAATCTAGTATATTACATATACAAGTACACACACTCCAACTCTATTTTGCTCGTGTACAGTGTGAAGGCCTAAAATGATCATGATGGGCTGTTGTTACAAGCTTCAGAGCAGATGAAGTATGAAGAGAACTGTGTGAACCGGACTGCAAGATTTCAGTGTTGACATTAAATATCCTGATGGACATTTAAAGAGATGGGTTTGTGCCATACCCACTTGGTTTGGTCCTTTTTACCATTTCAATAGCATATCCCATGGATCTCCTTCCATAAGGAAGGAAAAGTAATGGAGCAAGTTCTCTGGGGATTGTTTTCTTTATGAAAAAGTATCCAGTATATATAGTTGCTTTTACCATTTTGTATATTTCTTGTGTCTGATAGAGAACATATCATCTTGTTAATGTGTTTCTAGGATTCAGATGTTTGGATTTAAAGGATATATATTTTATGTCATGTTGTTTGATATTTGCGGTTTTTGAAACTAGATTTAGGGGAGAAGATCCTTACTGGGGCTTTACAGCTCAAACATATCAGTTTCCTTTCTCCGTTTGAAAATAGATCAATAAAAACCCTGTTGAATACCAAAAGCAGACTCGTCTTGCAATTGACACCAATTGTTTCATGTTAGCATGTTGCTAAGCTAAGAAAGCAAAACTTCAAGCATAAAAATACAACACACTGAACTTTTAAAAAATAATTTTCTGTATTGAATGAAATGTATAAACATTCACTGTCACACAAATTGGTTGAATTTAATGACAATGAAAATACTTTTTGTCATAATTACAATAGCTTAACAGCAGAATAACAGTCTGAGGTCACAAATATAGACAATGTTCTTAATTCCAGTTTCGGATTCAAATTATACCAATTTTTACCAGTTTTATGTAACTGACTTCTGAAAAAAATAAGATGACTAACTTGTAGGACTAGATTAAGGGGCTGTTTACATGATACTATTTTCAACTAAAAACTTTATTTGGCCCCACTTTATATTAGGTGGCCTTAACTACTATGTACTTACATAAAAAAATAAGTGCAATGTACTTACTGTGTTCATATTGTGTTGCTAAACACCTTTGCTGATATTGAGATGGGATACGGGTTGGGTTAGGGACAGGTGTGGTGGGATGGGTAAGTTTAAGGGTAGGGTTAGGTGTAAGGAAAGTGTCAACTGTGTAATTACAGATGTAATTAAATGCTGTTTTTTTTTTTAAATGTAAGTACAATGTAAAAACATGTATGTACACAATAAGTGAAATGTATTAAATTATTAATTAAAATGTTAGTACATAGTAGTTAAGGACACCTAATATAAAGTGGGTCCGTTTGCTAAGTTTTTTATTGTCTCTGTGTAAACTACAAAAATGTGAATTCATTGGTTATTGCAAATTAAAAAAGCAAGTAACCTGGTTGCCTTAATTTTGAGTTCATTTAAATAAAAAAATTGAGTTATAACAATGAAGGAAATTGGTTTAATGAATAGAAACTCAAAATATTATCTGAACCACATAAATATATTTTTTGTTGTTGTTGTTGTGATAAATCATGAAAATGGCACAATTTGGCATGTTTCACTGCATTACAACAAATAAAACACACAATTACACAATATTTTTACAAAATCTTTTAATAATATTGGAATAAAGGGTGATGTCGATTCTGAAAAAAAATGTCATTGTATTAACTCAAAATTTTAATTTCAATTAAATTTTAAGGCAACCAGGTAACTTAATTTTAAAATATTTTTTACAGTGTATCAATGTATCAAAGTAATTACCACACATACATGAATAAAAGTTTTAGCATAAACAAACCTGTCCTGAAGTTCCCCCACCACTTCACATGTTGTAGTCTCCCTCATTGGACACACTCACACCTAATTCAAGTCTTGCAGTCTCTTCTAATGAGCTGATGACCTGAATCAAGTGTGTGAGATGAGGGAGACACTAAATGTGCAGCGGTGGGGATCCCCAGGACAGGTTTGAGAAGCACTGCTCTAGAAGGTCAAGCTGTCACTTTTGCCACTTCCCCCACCACTGGTCCCCTCTCCCGGAATAACCAGTGTTAAAGGAATGTAACACTCCAAATATAAAAGGGCCATTTATGAAGCAGGTGTTGGGTTGAGGATGTGATAAGTCTGAAGTCACAAACTTGCAGCATTTTCCTCTTATTTTTTCCTCTCTTTCTTTGTGAGAAAATATGAAAGATTATCTTACCTGAACAACTTTATAAAGTACAGAAAGTGAAAGACTGACATTCAATTACAAATGAGATCTAAAATTGGGTACATAAAGGCTGGAGCTTCATGCTGGAGCTGTAATGAGCTCCACAAGATGAGCTGCCAGGATATTGATAGTGCTTCCTCAGGCCTTCTAATAGCACGTCTATTGTAGTGGACAAAAGCAGCACAAATAGTGGAATGAAACAACAGCATATTAATCATTTTCTTGCTGCATAATTATGAGAACTTCCCCTCATATGAACCCAGCAGCCTTACTGCCTCATAACACATGCAGCTGGATCAAAAGGATTATATATTATAACATTTGTTGCATAGCAGAATTGATGAATTTGATTAAATAGATAATTTATCTAAAAATTAAGATGAAGATCGTAAAGCTAATCCATATGTATTAAATATTTTAGTTCAAGTTTTCTGAAGAGACTCAATCGCTTTATATGATGAACAGATTGAATTTAGGATTTTATTCACATTTAAACATTGATCAGTGAACATAAACAGAAGCTCAAACAAACCTGATTGACATGCAAGAACAAACCCAATTGGTTCTTGAGGAAACTCAAACGTGTTGCGTAACACGAGAATGGACCTCATTGGTTCTTGAGGAAGCTCAAACGTGCTGCGTAACACGAAAATGGACCTCATTGGTTCTTGCTGAAGCTCAAACGTGCTGCGTAACATGAGAATGGACCTCATTGGTTCTTGAGGAAGCTCAAACGTGCTGCGTAACATGAGAATGGACCTCATTGGTTCTTGAGGAAGCTCAAACGTGCTGCATAACACGAGAATGGACCTCATTGGTTCTTGCAGAAGCTCAAACGTGCTGCGTAACATGAGAATGGACCTCATTGGTTCTTGCAGAAGCTCAAACGTGCTGCGTAACATGAGAATGGACCTCATTGGTTCTTGAGGAAGCTCAAACGTGCTGCGTAACATGAGAATGGACCTCATTGGTTCTCGCTGAAGCTCAAAGCGTGCTGCGTAACATGAGAATGGACCTCATTGGTTCTTGCAGAAGCTCAAAGCGTGCTGCGTAACATGAGAATGGACCTCATTGGTTCTCGCTGAAGCTCAAAGCGTGCTGCGTAACATGAGAATGGACCTCATTGGTTCTTGCTGAAGCTCAAACGTGCTGCGTAACACGAAAATGGACCTCATTGGTTCTTGCTGAAGCTCAAAGCGTGCTGCGTAACATGAGAATGGACCTCATTGGTTCTTGAGGAAGCTCAAACGCGTGCTGCGTAACACGAAAATGGACCTCATTGGTTCTTGCTGAAGCTCAAACGTGCTGCGTAACATGAGAATGGACCTCATTGGTTCTTGAGGAAGCTCAAAGCGTGCTGCGTAACATGAGAATGGACCTCATTGGTTCTTGAGGAAGCTCAAAGCGTGCTGCATAACACGAGAATGGACCTCATTGGTTCTTGCAGAAGCTCAAAGCGTGCTGCGTAACATGAGAATGGACCTCATTGGTTCTTGCAGAAGCTCAAACGTGCTGCGTAACATGAGAATGGACCTCATTGGTTCTTGCAGAAGCTCAAACGTGCTGCGTAACATGAGAATGGACCTCATTGGTTCTCGCTGAAGCTCAAACGCGTGCGCGTAACATGAGAATGGACCTCATTGGTTCTTGCTGAAGCTCAAACGTGCTGCGTAACATGAGAATGGACCTCATTGGTTCTCGCTGAAGCTCAAACGTGCTGCGTAACATGAGAATGGACCTCATTGGTTCTTGCAGAAGCTCAAACGTGCTGCGTAACATGAGAATGGACCTCATTGGTTCTCGCTGAAGCTCAAACGTGCTGCGTAACATGAGAATGGACCTCATTGGTTCTCGCTGAAGCTCAAACGTGCTGCGTAACACGAGAATGGACCTCATTGGTTCTCGCTGAAGCTCAAACGTGCTGCGTAACATGAGAATGGACCTCATTGGTTCTTGAGGAAGCTCAAACGTGCTGCGTTTCATTAAAAAGACCTTCATTTGTGTTCCGAAGACGAAGGATGACAGAATTTTCATTTTTGAGTGAACAATACATTTAACTAACACTTATATGTCCTTAAAATGTTTTTATTTTTATGTTATTTTATGTGTAACAATGTAATAAAACCAATAAAGCATTTAAATCTGTGCTACATTGCCAATATAATAATTATATATAATGATCATTTTACCAGCTATACACAATCACAGTATATCACAACATATTGTTTATCTCACTGCTTAAATAAAACCCAGAATAGAAATTTCACTATTATGTGAAATTTCATTGCAACATAACGGCCTGTTCAAACCAACAGTGAATTAGTTGCGAATATTCACTGTGAAGAGGAATTGAATGTATTGATGTGGAACGATTCACACTGCGAATCAAAATTTGTCTGACACTTCAAAACGATTTTATTTCAGAGAGTAGGACATCTGACATTAGAAAAAAACCCAACAGTGCTTCAATGTGCTCATTTCCCCACTAAATCAACTGTGATAAACAATTCCATGGCAAATGGAAGAGAAATATATGCTAAATGTAGCGTTATTAGTCACATGCAGTGCACCGTCAGGCCTGTGATGGTTGATGTGTGACTGAGGTGGTGCTAGAGTTTTCCGAGCTGAAATAAATGGCTCACTAGGGATGTTATCCTGTGGTTTCACAGACTCATTTACCATCTCCAACTGGTTTCAGTCGCACACTGAGATGGGCTGGTTTGAAATGATCCCATTCATATTTACATGGTTGAGGTAAAACAATAATGGCCTTCATACAGCTAGGCTGGGTATGTGTTAGGAGTGAAAAATACACAGTCAGAGAGAATAAATAAAACATGCAAGTAAAAGACAGAATGAGAGCAATGAAAAACTAAAGGAGGAATGGAGTGTGGGAATAAAACTTTGACGTTGGATAAGGCTCCTTTTTAGCCTGTGCCCAGCTGAACACTGTTCACTTCTTTTATCTGATGAGAAAGAAGTTCTGCACTTTGGGTAACAGTATCTGAAACATTTATTGAAGTTGCAGGTTCAATGCCATTGCAGTTCTCTATTCATAAGGGAATGTTTTAATTAGTTACACAGAGAAGTTCAATAAAAAATAAAATACTGACATTACTCATGTCACCCTAAACACATGATTTTTGAAAGATCAAGCTGCAATTTTTCATACAACAAAGGCATTTCTTAAGTTTCTTTCCAAGGTTTAAATGTGAATGTGAATTGAGAGCTATACTGCCAAGGTGAAGATCTTCTGCGAGTAACAACTTCAATTTTAAACTTATCCTCACAAAACTTGACTCTCCTGAAAATAAATCAATAAAATAAACCACCCTTAACTGGTTTGCTGGTAAGCCTGTTGGCTGGTTTTAAAGAGATTTTGTGCACTTTCAATCGATTCAGGCTGGGACAAAAGTTAAAGCATTAGTTCACTTTTAAATAAAACTTTTGCTGATAATTTTACTCACCCCCATGTCATCCAATATGTCCATGTCTTTCTTTCTTCAGTCGAAAAAATAAATTAAGGTTTTTGATGAAAACATTCCAGGATTTTTCTCCTTATAATAGACTCAATGGACCCCAAATGGTTCAAGGTCCAAATGACAGTTTCAGTGCAGCTTCAAAGGGCTTTAAACCACACCAGACGATGAATAAGGGTCTTATCCAGTGAAATGATCGGTAGCGAATTAAAGGAACATTCCATTTGATCATTTTTCAGACTTTATAGGAACGTTACTGGTGAATGTTTCCTGAACGTAAGCAGTAACATTTAAAAACTTTAGACCAATGTCCAACATTTCAGACTGAAACACTCCATGAACAATGCATAAAATGTTTTTGTGTTAATGTTTTGAAGTTATTAAAGACCAGATAACTCTGAACGAACGTTTGTTCATAACTTTGAGAGAACCTTGACAGAACGTTAGCCGAAGTTCTGAGAACATTCCCTGTTAGTTGAGAATTCTGAGGAAAAAAATATGAAATAGGTGACTTTTTTAATCAGAATTGATGAGATATAAACTTTCAATTACAAGTTATAAAGTTCGATATGTGAGATCTGAATCGCAATGGTGAGAATTTAAATATATATATAAAAAATGAAAAAGGTAATTGTGACTTTTTATCTCATAAAAAGTCACAATTAACTTTTTTTTTTTTTTTCATTTTTATTCCATGGCTGAATCAAGCTACCATACAGTACACATCCCATACAAAATAATACCATACAAAAAATATTGTTGGTCACATACTGCTTATTAATAGTTAGTAAGGTAGTTGTTAAGTTTAGGTATTAAGGGGTGTAGAATATGATCATGCAGAATAAGGCATTAATATGGTCTTTATACATACTAATAAACAGCAAATATACTAGCAATATGCATGCCAATAAGTAGTGAGAATTGAACCCTAAGTGTTGCCTTTTTTTCTTTTTTTTTCTTTTCTTTCTTTTTTGGACTGTATCCTGACCGTTGAATTCTGTTGCAGCTAAAAATAATAAATTCTGTCTGAAAGTTCTGGTTAGTGGAGCATACTTAATTTAATATTTTTCAGGCTCTTTTTTACAGTGAGGATCCACCAAGTACATGTTCCTGGATCGACATCTTTGTTGATCCTGGAACAACATTCCAATCAACCAATCAGATTTGAGGGACAAGTTTACAGTTAAGTTTAGGCTTACAGCCAGGGATCAGTGTTATTCATCATTTCCCTCTGGGGTAAGTTATGAGTAGGGTTAGGTTTAGGGGTAGGGATATGGTTAGGAATACATTTTCGGACAGTAATGTTGTTCCAGGATATTTTGAAGAACGTGGGTAACCAAACAGTTGATGGATGCCATTGACTTCCATAGTATTTATTTTTTCCATACCTAATGTGGTGCAACAACTCTTTGGTTATCCATATTCTTCAAAATATCTTCTTTTGTGTTCAGCAGAAGAAAGAAATCATACAGGTTGTAAATGATGACAGGATTTTCATTTTTGGGTGAACTATCCCTTTAACTTAAAGAGGTTGTGACATATGAAAGTCTCAGATAAACTGTAAGCTATGTAACAGTGTTCAGACATCAGAAGACAGTCAGTATACACATTTAACTTTATCGAATATAGAACTGAATTATCAGTGAGGCAGAGAACAGTGGTAGACTGGATATATTTCTGATCTCAGATCCATCAGTTGTCCTGGGCCTGTACATTTTTAATGGAATTGTGTGTCCAGTGCCATGCCAGATGCCAGTCTTTGCCTGCATTACTCTCTGCATCACTGCGGGCCAACCGACCCGAGCCGATGGGACACCAGCTGAGACCCACACCACAGATCTGGGGCAGAAAGGAACCAGTTTAGAAAGCTAAAAATGCCGCAGAAGCTTTTTGTAAACGATAATAATAATAAACAATGGCATATTTGTAATAATACTTAAGATAAAATATGGTTCAAGACACCAATAGGATAAAATAATAAATATAATTAACCAAAAAAAATATTTTCATATCTATTTTTGTATCTCCTAAAATAAATTGTTGTTGGAAGGAGTTTCATTGACTTTTCATTCTTCATTGTTTTTTTATGTTTCTCAGTCTGATGAAAGATTAACCTCTTTAGCTTTTCCTCCACCTCATCCCAACAGGAATCATTTCAAACAACAGATGGGTATTTGGGCTTTTCCACAAATACACTTGCTGTGTCTGTGTCCATCTGGATGCACGTGAGTGCTCGCAATCAATAAACTACTATTTGCTTCAGTTGACAAGCATTGACAAAAGAAACAGATGGACCTTTTCATTTTGTTTGGTATCAATTAATGTGACTTGAAAAGAAGATGCCATGTTGATTTTAATCTCTGTATTAATTTATTCCATTAAGGCTTTAACATTTGAGAGCAAAAAACAAACAGTTACAGACATTAAGAGCCAGATTTATTAACATCTTGCTCCAGGCGCAAACCCTCTTTTGGCATCAACAAACTACTGTCAGGATTTACTAAAGACACAGTGAAAAATTAGCGCTGAAAAGCCATGGACAGGGTTATTTTTGCGGCTGACGTTATTGCATATGCATTTGTAGGAGTTTCTCTTTCAGACGTAAAATTCATGGGAGGAGAGAATTTAAATGAATCATGCAAGGTGATTTACTGAGGTTTGTACTCGTCAATTTACTGATGTTTGTTTGTGGCATTATTTACCGCCCAAATAAACTCGTCTCAAAGCAGACGCTAACTGGTAGATTGCACTGGGAATGATCCGGCTGCTGTGTTCTTCCATTTGCGTGTCATCAGTAGATCACGCAGAACCTTCTAATCCCATCGGCGCTAATTTGCCCTGTTAAGTAAATAGCCCTAAATATGGATTATATTGTTCAGTCTATGCAATTTATGATCATCATTGCTTTTTTTAAATGTTAAGGTCAGTTCTGTTTACTTTTATAAAAAAAATGTAGTACTAAACTTTACTAAAGATACATCCCTTTTTCAGGATACTGTATTTTAAAGCTGTAGTCTGTAAGGTGTAGTTGGGGTTGATTAGCTCGTTCAGGTGTAGTTGGGGTTGATCAGGTGTGTAGTTAGGGTTGATTAGCTGGTTCAGGTGTAGTTGGGGTTGATCAGGTGTGTAGTTGGGGTTGATTAGCTCGTTCAGGTGTAGTTGGGGTTGATCAGGTGTGTAGTTGGGGTTGATCAGGTGTGTAGTTGGGGTTGATCAGGTGTGTAGTTAGGGTTGATTAGCTGGTTCAGGTGTGGTTGGGGTTGTTCAGGTGTGTAGTTGGGGATAATTAGCTGGTTCAGGTGTAGTTGGGGTTGATCAGGTGTGTAGTTGGGGTTGATTAGCTGGTTCAGGTGTAGTTGGGGTTGATCAGGTGTGTAGTTGGGGTTGATTGGCTGGTTCAGGTGTAGTTGGGGTTGATCAGGTGTGTAGTTGGGGTTGATTGGCTGGTTCAGGTGTAGTTGGGGTTGATCAGGTGTGTAGTTAGGGTTGATTAGCTGGTTCAGGTGTGGTTGGGGTTGTTCAGGTGTGTAGTTGGGGTTGATTAGCTGGTTCAGGTGTAGTTGGGGTTGATCAGGTGTGTAGTTGGGGTTGATTAGCTGGTTCAGGTGTAGTTGGGGTTGATCAGGTGTGTAGTTAGGTTGATTAGCTGGTTCAGGTGTAGTTGGGGTTGATCAGGTGTGTAGTTGGGGTTGATTGGCTGGTTCAGGTGTAGTTGGGGTTGATCAGGTGTGTAGTTGGGGTTGATCAGGTGTGTAGTTGGGGTTGATTAACTGGTTCCGGTGTGTAGCTGGGTTTGATAAGCTGGCTCACGTGTGTAGTTGGGGTTGATTAACTTGTTAAGGTGTGAAGTTGGGTTTGATTAGCTGGTTCAGGTGTAGTTGGGGTTGATCAGGTGTGTAGTTGGGTTTGGTTAACTGGTTCAGGTGTAGTTGGGGTTGATTAACTGGTTCTGGTGTGTAGTTGGGTTTGATAAGCTGGTTCAGGTGTGTAGTTGGGGTTGATTAGCTGGTTCAGGTGTGTAGTTGGGGATAATTAGCTGGTTCAGGTGTAGTTGGGGTTGATCAGGTGTGTAGTTGGGGTTGATTAGCTGGTTCAGGTGTAGTTGGGGTGGATCAGGTGTGTAGTTGGGGTTGATTAGCTGGTTCAGGTGTAGTTGGGGTTGATCAGGTGTGTAGTTGGGGTTGATTAGCTGGTTCAGGTGTAGTTGATCAGGTGTGTAGTTGGGGTTGATTAGCTGGTTCAGGTGTAGTTGGGGTTGATCAGGTGTGTAGTTGGGGTTAATTAACTGGTTCAGGTGTCTAGTTGGGGTTGATTGGCTGGTTCAGGTGTGTAGTTGGGGTTCATCAGGTGTGTAGTTAGGGTTGATTAGCTGGTTCAGGTGTATTTGGGGTTGATTAGCTGATTCAGGTGTATTTGGGGTTGATTAGCTGGTTCAGGTGTAGTTGGGGTTGATCAGGTGTGTAGTTGGCGTTGATCAGGTGTGTAGTTAGGGTTGATTAGCTGGTTCAGGTGTACCTGGGGTTGATTAGCTGGTTCAGGTGTAGTTGGGGTTGATCAGGTGTGTAGTTGGGGTTGATTAGCTGGTTCAGGTGTAGTTGATTAGGTGTGTAGTTGGGGTTGATTAGCTGGTTCAGGTGTAGTTGGGGTGGATCAGGTGTGTAGTTGGGGTTGATTAGCTGGTTCAGGTGTAGTTGGGGTTGATCAGGTGTGTAGTTGGGGTTGATTAGCTGGTTCAGGTGTAGTTGATCAGGTGTGTAGTTGGGGTTGATTAGCTGGTTCAGGTGTAGTTGGGGCTGATCAGGTGTGTAGTTGGGGTTAATTAACTGGTTCAGGTGTGTAGTTGGGGTTGATTGGCTGGTTCAGGTGTGTAGTTGGGGTTCATCAGGTGTGTAGTTAGGGTTGATTAGCTGGTTCAGGTGTATTTGGGGTTGATTAGCTGATTCAGGTGTATTTGGGGTTGATTAGCTGGTTCAGGTGTAGTTGGGGTTGATCAGGTGTGTAGTTGGCGTTGATCAGGTGTGTAGTTGGGGTTGATTAGCTCGTTCAGGTGTAGTTGGGGTTGATCAGGTGTGTAGTTGGGGTTGATCAGGTGTGTAGTTGGGGTTGATCAGGTGTGTAGTTGGTGTTGATTAACTGGTTCCGGTGTGTAGCTGGGTTTGATAAGCTGGCTCACGTGTGTAGTTGGGGTTGATTAACTTGTTAAGGTGTGAAGTTGGGTTTGATTAGCTGGTTCAGGTGTAGTTGGGGTTGATCAGGTGTGTAGTTGGGTTTGGTTAACTGGTTCAGGTGTAGTTGGGGTTGATTAACTGGTTCTGGTGTGTAGTTGGGTTTGATAAGCTGGTTCAGGTGTGTAGTTGGGGTTGATTAGCTGGTTCAGGTGTGTAGTTGGGGATAATTAGCTGGTTCAGGTGTAGTTGGGGTTGATCAGGTGTGTAGTTGGGGATAATTAGCTGGTTCAGGTGTAGTTGGGGTTGATCAGGTGTGTAGTTGGGGTTAAATAACTGGTTCAGGTGTAGTTGGGGTAGATCAGGTGTGTAGTTGGGGTTGATTAGCTGGTTCAGGTGTAGTTGGGGTTGATCAGGTGTGTAGTTGGG
Organism: Gobiocypris rarus; assembly: GCA_023029165.1. Classification (NCBI taxonomy): domain Eukaryota; kingdom Metazoa; phylum Chordata; class Actinopteri; order Cypriniformes; family Gobionidae; genus Gobiocypris; species Gobiocypris rarus. Next base: position 8,972,943 of record CM040916.1, on the reverse strand, counting down.
GTTGATTAGCTGGTTCAGGTGTAGTTGATCAGGTGTGTAGTTGGGGTTGATTAGCTGGTTCAGGTGTAGTTGGGGCTGATCAGGTGTGTAGTTGGGGTTAATTAACTGGTTCAGGTGTGTAGTTGGGGTTGATTGGCTGGTTCAGGTGTAGTTGGGGTTGATTAGCTGATTCAGGTGTACTTGGGGTTGATTAGCTGGTTCAGGTGTGTAGTTGGGGTTGATTGGCTGGTTCAGGTGTGTAGTTGGGGTTCATCAGGTGTGTAGTTGGGGTTGATTAGCTGGTTCAGGTGTATTTGGGGTTGATTAGCTGATTCAGGTGTATTTGGGGTTGATTAGCTGGTTCAGGTGTAGTTGGGGTTGATCAGGTGTGTAGTTGGCGTTGATCAGGTGTGTAGTTAGGGTTGATTAGCTGGTTCAGGTGTAGTTGGGGTTGATCAGGTGTGTAGTTGGGGTTGATTGGCTGGTTCAGGTGTGTAGTTGGGGTTGATCAGGTGTGTAGTTGGTGTTGATTAACTGGTTCCGTGTGTAGTTGGGTTTGATAAGCTGGCTCACTTGTGTAGTTGGGGTTGATTGGCTGGTTCAGGTGTGTAGTTGGGTTTGATTAGCTGGTTCAGGTGTAGTTGGGGTTGATCAGGTGTGTAGTTGGGGTTGATTAGCTGGTTCAGGTGTAGTTGGGGTTCATCAGGTGTGTAGTTGGGGTTAAATAACTGGTTCAGGTGTAGTTGGGGTGGATCAGGTGTGTAGTTGGTGTTGATTAACTGGTTCCGGTGTGTAGTTGGGTTTGATAAGCTGGTTCAGGTGTGTAGTTGGGGTTGATTAGCTGGTTCAGGTGTGTAGTTGGGGTTGATTAGCTGGTTCAGGTGTAGTTGGGGTTGATCAGGTGTGTAGTTGGGGTTGATTAGCTGGTTCAGGTGTAGTTGGGGTTCATCAGGTGTGTAGTTGGGGTTAAATAACTGGTTCAGGTGTAGTTGGGGTGGATCAGGTGTGTAGTTGGGGTTGATTAGCTGGTTCAGGTGTAGTTGGGGTTGATCAGGTGTGTAGTTGGGGTTGATTAGCTGGTTCAGGTGTAGTTGATCAGGTGTGTAGTTGGGGTTGATTAGCTGGTTCAGGTGTAGTTGGGGCTGATCAGGTGTGTAGTTGGGGTTAATTAACTGGTTCAGGTGTGTAGTTGGGGTTGATTGGCTGGTTCAGGTGTAGTTGGGGTTGATTAGCTGATTCAGGTGTACTTGGGGTTGATTAGCTGGTTCAGGTGTGTAGTTGGGGTTGATTGGCTGGTTCAGGTGTGTAGTTGGGGTTCATCAGGTGTGTAGTTGGGGTTGATTAGCTGGTTCAGGTGTATTTGGGGTTGATTAGCTGATTCAGGTGTATTTGGGGTTGATTAGCTGGTTCAGGTGTAGTTGGGGTTGATCAGGTGTGTAGTTGGCGTTGATCAGGTGTGTAGTTAGGGTTGATTAGCTGGTTCAGGTGTAGTTGGGGTTGATCAGGTGTGTAGTTGGGGTTGATTGGCTGGTTCAGGTGTGTAGTTGGGGTTGATCAGGTGTGTAGTTGGTGTTGATTAACTGGTTCCGGTGTGTAGTTGGGTTTGATAAGCTGGCTCACTTGTGTAGTTGGGGTTGATTGGCTGGTTCAGGTGTGTAGTTGGGTTTGATTAGCTGGTTCAGGTGTAGTTGGGGTTGATCAGGTGAGTAGTTGGGTTTGGTTAACTGGTTAAGGTGTATAGTTGGGGTTGATTAACTGGTTCCGTGTGTAGTTGGGTTTGATAAGCTGGTTCAGGTGTGTAGTTGGGGTTGATTAGCTGGTTCAGGTGTGTAGTTGGGGTTGATTAGCTGGTTCAGGTGTAGTTGGGGTTGATCAGGTGTGTAGTTGGGGTTGATTAGCTGGTTCAGGTGTAGTTGGGGTTGATTAGCTGGTTCAGGTGTAGTTGGGTTTGATAAGCTGGTTCAGGTGTGTAGTTGGGGTTGATTAGCTGGTTCAGGTGTAGTTGGGGTTGATCAGGTGTGTAGTTGGGGATGATTAGCTGGTTCAGGTGTAGTTGGGGTTGATCAGGTGTGTAGTTGGGGTTAAATAACTGGTTCAGGTGTAGTTGGGGTAGATCAGGTGTGTAGTTGGGGTTGATTAGCTGGTTCAGGTGTAGTTGGGGTTGATCAGGTGTGTAGTTGGGGTTTATTAGCTGGTTCAGGTGTAGTTGATCAGGTGTGTAGTTGGGGTTGATTAGCTGGTTCAGGTGTAGTTGGGGTTGATCAGGTGTGTAGTTGGGGTTGATTAGCTGGTTGAGGTATAGTTGGGGTTGATCAGGTGTGTAGTTGGGGTTAATTAACTGGTTCAGGTGTCTAGTTGGGGTTGATTGGCTGGTTCAGGTGTGTAGTTGGGGTTCATCAGGTGTGTAGTTGGGGTTGATTAACTGGTTCCGGTGTGTAGTTGGGTTTGATAAGCTGGTTCAGGTGTGTAGTTGGGGTTGATTAACTGGTTAAGGTGTGTAGTTGGGTTTGATTAGCTGGTTCAGGTGTAGTTGGGGTTGATTAACTGGTTCATTGTGTAGTTGGGGTTGATCAGGTGTGTAGTTGGTGTTGATTTACTGGTTCCGGTGTGTAGTTGGGTTTGATAAGCTGGTTCAGGTGTGTAGTTGGGGTTGATTAGCTGGTTCAGGTGTATAGTTGGTGTTGATCAGGTGTGTAGTTGGGGTTGATTAGCTGGTTCAGGTGTACTTGGGGTTGATTAGCTGATTCAGGTGTATTTGGGTTTGTTAAGCTGGTTCAGGTGTGTAGTTGGGGTTGATTAGCTGGTTCAGGTGTAGTTGGGGTTGATCAGGTGTGTAGTTGGGGTTGATTAACTGGTTCAGGTGTGTAGTTGGGTTTGATTAGCTGGTTCAGGTGTAGTTGGGGTTGATCAGGTGTATAATTAGGGTTGATTAGCTGGTTCAGGTGTAGTTGGGGTTGATCAGGTGTGTAGTTAGGGTTGATTAGATGGTTCAGGTGTGTAGTTGGGGTTGATTAACTGGTTCAGGTGTAGTTGGGGTTGATCAGGTGTGTAGTTGGGGTTGATTAACTGGTTCAGGTGTAGTTGGGGTTGATCAGGTATGTAGTTGGGGTTGATTAGCTGGTTTAGGTGTGTAGTTGGGGTTGATTAGCTGGTTCAGGTGTGTAGTTGGGGTTGATTAGCTGGTTCAGGTGTAGTTGGGGTTGATTAGCTGGTTCAGGTGTACCTGGGGTTGATTAGCTGGTTCAGGTGTAGTTGGGGTTGATCAGGTGTGTAGTTGGGGTTGATTAGCTGGTTCAGGTGTAGTTGATTAGGTGTGTAGTTGGGGTTGATTAGCTGGTTCAGGTGTAGTTGGGGTTGATCAGGTGTGTAGTTGGGGTTGATTAGCTGGTTCAGGTGTAGTTGGGGTTGATCAGGTGTGTAGTTGGGGTTAATTAACTGGTTCAGGTGTCTAGTTGGGGTTGATTGGCTGGTTCAGGTGTGTAGTTGGGGTTCATCAGGTGTGTAGTTGGGGCTGATTAACTGGTTCCGTGTGTAGTTGGGTTTGATAAGCTGGTTCAGGTGTGTAGTTGGGGTTGATTAACTGGTTAAGGTGTGTAGTTGGGTTTGATTAGCTGGTTCAGGTGTAGTTGGGGTTGATTAACTGGTTCATTGTGTAGTTGGGGTTGATCAGGTGTGTAGTTGGTGTTGATTTACTGGTTCCGTGTGTAGTTGGGTTTGATAAGCTGGTTCAGGTGTGTAGTTGGGGTTGATTAACTGGTTCAGGTGTATAGTTGGTGTTGATCAGGTGTGTAGTTGGGGTTGATTAGCTGGTTCAGGTGTACTTAGGTTGATTAGCTGATTCAGGTGTATTTGGGGTTGATTAGCTGGTTCAGGTGTGTAGTTGGGGTTGATTAGCTGGTTCAGGTGTGTAGTTGGGGTTGATTAGCTGGTTCAGGTGTAGTTGGGGTTGATCAGGTGTGTAGTTCGGGTTGATTAACTGGTTCAGGTGTGTAGTTGGGTTTGATTAGCTGGTTCAGGTGTAGTTGGGGTTGATCAGGTGTATAATTAGGGTTGATTAGCTGGTTCAGGTGTAGTTGGGGTTGATCAGGTGTGTAGTTAGGGTTGATTAGATGGTTCAGGTGTGTATTTGGGGTTGATTAACTGGTGCAGGTGTAGTTGGGGTTGAACAGGTGTGTAGTTGGGGTTGATTAACTTGTTCAGGTGTAGTTGGGGTTGATCAGGTGTGTAGTTGGGGTTGATTAGCTGGTTCAGGTGTGTAGTTGGGGTTGATTAGCTGGTTCAGGTGTAGTTGGGGTTGCGTTCAAAACTTTTTTGACAAAAACCTTATTTCATAATGTTACATATCACCTCGGTGGATATAATAATGTCACATCTCACCTCAGGGGCTGTTACAACTAACCCAGACTAAGGGGTGAATTGTAACATTTCACTCTTTGTGTTTGAATCGAACATTTTCTGTTTGTGCTGCAAAGATAACAGATAACTTGTAGTGTAGTTGGGGTTGATTAACTGGTTCATTGTGTAGTTGGGGTTGATCAGGTGTGTAGTTGGTGTTGATTTACTGGTTCCGTGTGTAGTTGGGTTTGATAAGCTGGTTCAGGTGTGTAGTTGGGGTTGATTAGCTGGTTCAGGTGTATAGTTGGTGTTGATCAGGTGTGTAGTTGGGGTTGATTAGCTGGTTCAGGTGTACCTGGGGTTGATTAGCTGGTTCAGGTGTAGTTGGGGTTGATCAGGTGTAGTTGGGGTTGATTAGCTGGTTCAGGTGTAGTTGATCAGGTGTGTAGTTGGGGTTGATTAGCTGGTTCAGGTGTAGTTGGGGTTGATCAGGTGTGTAGTTGGGGTTGATTAGCTGGTTCAGGTGTAGTTGGGGTTGATCAGGTGTGTAGTTGGGGTTGATTAACTGGTTCAGGTGTAGTTGGGGTTGATCAGGTGTGTAGTTGGGGTTGATTAGCTGGTTCAGGTGTGTAGTTGGGGTTGAACCTGAACTCTGCAGGATGGTGGCCCTGGATTGGACACCCCTGGGCCTAGGTCTTGCAAGAGAAAGACAAATTGAGGGACGTAAAATGAGAACTTGCTCATATTCCTTTTTGTTACATGCACACAGATTAATTATGTTAAAAAGCCTGCGTTGAATAAAAACGTTCAAAACTTTTTTGACAAAAACCTTATTTCATAATGTTACATATCACCTCGGTGGATATAATAATGTCACATCTCACCTCAGGGACTAAGACTAAGGGGTGAATTGTAACATTTCACTCTTTGTGTTTGAATCGAACATTTTCTGTTTGTGCTGCAAAGATAACAGATAACTTAAGACAATAAAGAGACTTTTCTACTGACTAACTGAAAAACAAGGGACTCATTTATAAAATGCTGCATAGAAACCATACTACATTTAAATCTTACGACCATTTCTCATATGTGCATATGTGTGATTCAAAGAACGAACGTACGCACAAAAAACATGCGTATGCTTCTCTTTCAGATGTGAAATTTATTTTCAAATATTCTTGAAATCGTGTGAAGCTGAATGGTTTCAGATCTCTCCCTGGTAAACGCAGCCTAATTAATGTCATTAACATATAAAAGAGCACCAGTCAACTTCCAAATCATCACATCCAGTGCTACGTTGTTTAAATAGTAAATGCTTTTGTGTGCCCATGGTGTGTTTAAGCGCATTGTTGGCATGTTGCTATTTTGAGGAAACTGAAAACGACTGCGCTATTGACCAACAAAAACTAGTCTTAAATCAAAAGCGCAGTATTTTGTTATTTAAAGGTCGTGTTAGTAATATGCGCCTATAGGCGGGTGCACAATATGCGTACACTGTACTTATTACACACACAGGGATGCGCAGCAGCACACAAACATTTTTCAATATAACAAATAAAAGATTTCCTCTCTGGAGAAGCGTTCAGTCTTTCTGCTCTGCCATGTAAATAACGAATCCACCATGGTGCAAACACAACTGGCTTTTAAAGGGAATGGGAGATGAGACTCTGATTGCATGTTACACCCAAAACACACCCATGACTCAGTTTTTCTGACAGTTTTTCTGTCGTTATACTAGCAAAAATTCTTTTTTTTTCGGAAAAGCGTACCTGCGCCTGCTTCAGATCGTTAAAATAGCGCCCATAGTGTAAACGCTCATGTGGTGGATTGAGTTTGACTTGCCACAAAAGACCGCCTACTCTCCACCTACTGGCCTAACGCATAAACATTTAGGGAAGTGCCCTAGGCAGACAGGATTTAAACTTTGCCAGCTCAAGTCCCAAGTTTGGTTTAAAGACAAAAACATACCAAGCACATAAAAAAACATACATTTTCCATAGACCCTCCCCTCAGGACAGAAGTGGTTGAAAGTGGACAAAACAGACGGATTAATACACCAGATTTAAATGGAATATTAACATGTGTCTACTTGTGATCTGATCAAACAAAATGCATCCTAATACCAGGTGTAAACAGGGCCTTTGCCACAAGTAAAAGTGCGTGCGTCTGCTCAACCTCAGACCCTGTCATGGCGCTATACTTTGATGAGGCCCCTGGAAAAGTTTTCCCAGGGTCCATAATCACCTGAACATGCCATATTCCTGCTGCAGGAGGCTTGAGAAGCTCTGCAGGAGTTAAAGCAGCTGCTGACGCACAAATACTGACCAGCCCTTTGTTCAGGCCTTCAGGGGCTTATTATTCCATTTCTATTCATCAAATGTCTGTGAAATCTGTTCAGTTTATGTCTCTTTTTATGTCTTTTTATAGCAGAACTAGTTGGAAAATCTGCCAGCCGATTACAGTCTAACAAATAAGAACTCACTCCACATTCTCATCTCTTTTTCTCTCAGAAGAAATTCAAGGGGCTAGTCAAGAAAGTTTGCGTTAGAACCATGTTAAAAGTGTATGACAGTGAGATAGAAAGGCACACAGAAAGAGAGGGAGAGCTGTGTGTGTGTGTGTGTGTGTGTTCATGTTTTTCTATTCTGGTGGGGACTTCAACCTGACTGCACACAGACTCATGGGGACTTGTGTCACCGTGGGGACCTAAATTGAGGTCCCCATGAGGAAACAAGCTTATAAATCATACAAAATGAGTTTTTTTGAAAATGTAAAAATGCAGCATGTCTCCTGTGATGGGTAGGTTTAGGGGCAGGGGCAGTGTAGGGGGATAGAAAATACGGTTTGTACAGTATAAAACCTATTAAGTCTATGGAGAGTCCCCAAAAAGATAGTAAACCAGACGTGTGTGTGTGTGTGTGTGTGTGTGTGTGTGTGTGTGTGTGTGTGTGTGTGTGTGTGTGCGTGCGTGCGTGCGTGCGTGCGTGCGTGCGTGTGCGTGTGTGTGTGTTTGTAAGGTGTGTGTGTAAGGTGTGTGTAAGTTGTGTAAGACAGCCTGTAGTGTATTTGGCTCATGTATTTATAGCATCAGTAATGGGGCCTGTCAGTATCCCATCTAGACTTTGATTATAAGACATGATCAAAAACGTTTTGATGATGAACTTCTAATAAACCAGATTCAATAGCCTTTAATCAAAGCATATTTGAATGCAGATCAGCTATTTTATTAGTCTGCAACATGATTCCTTGTGCTGTTTTGAAAGATCACCTCTGTATTATTCATTACTCTGTTTGAAAATCCACTGCAATCTGCAGTAGCTGTGTTAAGGAAAATATTAAGTGATTTCTAACTAGTCCAAGCTGGTTATTAGCTAATGTGTCCAAGCAAGGTCAGGGCATAAACAAAAGACAGGGGGATTCAACACCTTACAGCTGGTAAAACTCATAAATGAATCTAAGGCTGATGACAGATCTGTCTACGATAAACCAGTTTTGTTTCCATGAATTTTGTTTGCAAACAGCATGGCTATAAAACACATGAGATGCGTTTGTTAAATTATTCAAAAGCAATTTGTGTGTTTGTTTTTATGATCTCTCTCTCTCGCTCTCTCGGAACAAAGACTAGCAGAGTTTATGTTAAACCGCCATCTAGCGGCCAGAGGCGACACGGCACTAGGCCACAATTCCTTTTACAACCGTTCTGACGACAACGGGACGTGAACTTTTTACTACACTTTATGTCACACTTTACTACAGTTAATAATGTACAGGGTAGTTTATTTTTTAAAGTCAAGGTTTAGACACATGCCTCAGAGGTTTGACTACAAAATTCTGTATCATATACCCAGAAAAAAAAGGTTACTGTGCATGAAATACGCACACAATTTACCGGGGGTAAATTGCAATGAGAACTTGCTGACTACTGATAAAAATACCTATTTTGACATGTGAAATAAAATAAATGATATGAAATGATATAAAATATCATATGACCTGATAAAATAAAACAAAATAGCCTACACTATTTTTTTTAAAATTAAATCTAGTCCTGAATACATTTTTTTGTTGGACTATTACTTTTCTGCTTTTATGTATTTATTGGTTTTAATTTGGCCTCCCTTTATTTCAGAACATCGCTGTAGGCTATGCCACTGATTTATTGTATGATTGTATTGAATGTATTTCACGACTTTTATCTAACTGTTTACATACAGACGCACTTTCTGTTCTTATTTTATTACTGCTTGTGTAGCCTATTTCTTCGATAATTCCTTGAGATTTTTTTTGGTATATAAACTGTAAAATGTAACTAATAACTAAAATATTGGTATCATAAAATCCTTATTTCAACGACAACAACAACAACAAAAAAGTAGTTCATGCATTAACTTACAATGTGCAAATATATTTGTTACAGCGTTAGTTAATAAAAGGACATTGTTAGTTCATGTTCACTTAGGTCCATTAAATAATATATAATTATAGATATACATTTATATTTTTAAACAGTGTATGTTTGAATTAACATTACCTAAGATTATAAAAAGTTTTGTTCATCCTCAGTTCATGGAAACGAATGTGCAGTCGATGTTCACAGACCGTATTGTAAAGTGTTTGCGGGGACAGTAGCTGATTTCAGGTCATTTATTATCCTTGTGAGGACATTCACAAGAATACATATATATTTTTTAGTTCTAGTCCTGCCACCACATCCTCCAGGAAATGATGAATCATACTACATAAATCATAGTGCCATCCATATTATTATTGCCCAAAACTGAATTGCATTACAAATAAGTATAATTTTTTTCTTCTTCAAATATTTATTGTTCATTTTACATTTATCACAAGGGACAGTAAAACAACATGACTAAAATATGTTAATATATATAGATGTTGATGTGTAAAGACAGACACATTTTATTAAGACACAGTGAAAAAGCAAAATACATTTTTGTAAGACTAATTTAAGCACAAAATCCCAGTTAAATAGATTCTGCATATACAGTACTTGGTAGATATGCACAACATTGCAGAATTATTTCTCACCATCTTAATACCCTTATGTATTTCATAAAATGGAGCATGTTTTAAATATATTTATTATATAAGAATCACACATAAAATAACGTTATGAATGCAGACAAATTGCAAATCTATTGCAATACCGTTATCTCTGACCTCAAAGGGATAGTTCACATCAATATGATCATTTACTCATTCTTATGTCATTTCAAACCTGTTTGCATTTCTTCTATTTTGAAAAATAGACCTTATTATTTGTAGTTGTTGTTATTGCCAATACTGTGCAATGAAAGTCAGTGAGATCCAAAACAACATTGTATGGATAAAAACAGTTGATATATTGAAACAAGTTAAATAATGAATCAATCCGCTCTGTAATCATAATTCGTGTGAAAAGGAATACAAGTTGTGATTTGTATGTATAGATATGTTTTTGTAGTATTGCAAAAATGTTCACAGAGGCAAGTTTTTTTTTCCGGGTAAACTATCCCTTTAAGCCAGACGTTATTCACTATTTGCCCTATACTATGTGTATTGCAAACAAAACAGTATCTATAATTTAAAAACTAAATGGTTTGAAACTGTATGCAAATGATGAACACCCAGTACTATATAAAGCTCCATTTCTAACATAAAAATAATCTGTAGCCTCTAAGGCACTCTCAAATGGAAAGAAGGCAAAGGTGTGACATGGTAAGACGTTTGATGACCAGACATGGGAAAAAAAAAGATATTCAATAATGCTTTTGGATCCGTCAATTTGAGATTCAACGAGTCTTCAAATATCTTCATCCAGATGTGCTCACCTCAACTGCAAGAAATGGACAGAAAGCTTTAGTTGATGCGTAATAAAAACTTACCACAAGCCTGTTAACTAGTCTCTGAAGACTAAAGTACACAATAACTAAAGAAATAGCATATTACATATCAAGTGCATTCATTTTTTAAGAATCCAAGGACTCTTAATAGCAACCCACGTAGCTTCAAGAGAGCGACCACATGTCTGTGCTGTTTAATTTTCTTTTATTCTTTTATAATAATTTAATATTTAATCATTTATTTACTTATTATATTTTATATTGCTAATTATTAGACACATTTCCTTGCTCTTGTAGTGTTTCAGATTATTATGATTGAATGGTTAAAGGGGTATTTGTCTTCTGGAGTTGGAGATGAGGTTTTAAACGTCACAGGCTGATGTTATGAAGCAGTCATTTTCCACTGCTTTTCCTTTGGCATATTGGATTTGTGCTTATCAGACAAAGTACAGGACACATCTATCATCTATCATCACTTTGTCTCCTGCTTCCTGCTATTTCACAGCTTTCTCTGTCAATCTCTCAGAAAGATGGAAGACTTTTAGTTATTACAGTTTTGGTACCAGAAAAAAGAAAATACGGTTTTGGGCATTAGGCAAGACTTGCTATTAACTCTTTCCCGCCAGTGTTTTTTTTTTTTTTTCAAGTTGCAAGCCACCGCCAGCATTTTTCACAAAACTTTCATGGCCCCCCAGAATATTTTGTTGTTCAGGGTGCTTTCGCACTTGGGTCGATTGCCTGGTCTGAACCCGAGTTCGATTGCCCCTTCCTCTGCCCCAGCTGGACTGTGCTCAGCAGATTATATTATTTGGGTCTGAACCGGGGTGCGTTTGCTTCATCAAAGCAGCAGCTGTTTACCCCATTGCTTGGTAGCGACGGCAGTGGAGAAGGCAGCAAACTGCATAGCGTTGCTCACCCCACTTTTATATTTTTGTATTCGAACCATTTTTTTTCTTTTAGAAAGCTTCAGTATGTAATTGCACTTGTGTCTATATGCCGTGAATGTACTGCAAATGCTCTAAAGAACACTGAGGGTGAGCAGAAATGAGATCTACAGCTCTCTGCTTGCAGCACACCAGTCAGACTGACACACACAAACATCATTTTTTATCAAACCGTACGTCACTAATAGCGGTTTAACTTCCGTAATTTAAAACAATCGCGTTCATATGAGCAGTGAATCGTACCGGAGTTCACGTGAACCGTACCCCAGACCACCCTTTTTAAGTGGATCGGGAACGGTTCGGAAGACAGCGTTCACATCATCCAAACCAACCGAACTTTGACGTCACTCGAACTCGGGTGCGCACCAAAAGTGCTAGTGTGAAAGCACCCTGAATATCTGAACATGCAATATATCAAAAGAAAGAACAGACCCTCTGCTTTTAAACAAAAAGCCTGTTTTATTCTAGCTTCATTCATTCTTTTTTTATCAACATTTGAATGTGGGTAAGTTTCATAAAAAAGCTACATTTTGAGCAAAAAGAAAAACATGTTTTTGTCAAAGACTACGTCTGGATCAGATTCAGAACGATGATCAAATCATAGATGGAGTAGATCTCATCCATCTAAGCACAGTCCTATAGCTCGCCCTGGGTTGACATTTCATTCAGTAACATTAGACAGTTCTGATTTATATGCTGTTTAATTTCGATGATTGTGTTATTTTACAAATGCATCTGCTTTCATAAGCTATCGCTTGTTTCTGCTTCTTCTCATGTGTTTTTATCAGGAGATTTTGTACTCTTTCAGAAGATGTGTAATAGTGCTCCCTACTGTATAACAGTGAAAACATGGAAAGCCGGAAAATTCCATCAATGGCAGTGAAGGAGTTTTGACTATTAGACCGTTTTAGATACCACACAAAATAGAAGGCATCTGCTAAAGAGATTGGATTAAAAAAAACTGCTTTTCATACCTCAAAAGGGAAAAGTTCCTAAGTTAAGTTTAAGTGTCCAACATCTTATTATCTTTTGTAATAATAAAGTTGTGTGTGTGTGTTACAATATGCGCCTGCCCTTGCTCTCAGTAGAATTGGGCACTAACAGTGAAACTATTAGTTGCTACATATTGTAGTGGCAAGATGATTGATGAAGTAATAAATCTTTTAAGTGGCAGAACTATTTACTGGTATCAAATCAGATTAATACCAGGTTTGCGTTGACACCAAGGTGGCATTGTAATGATATAATCAATATTATTCACTTCACCTCTCAGAGGTTTTAATGTTGTGGCTGATCTGTGTATAGAATATTAATCAACAAATTAGAATGTCTGTCAACAAAACAACAGTGTTGTGGTATAATTGGCTGTAATGATTGTACACATGGCTTTGCGTTATTGCAAAACGTAACTACAAAAAAAAAAACCCCTTCAGTTTTGGGTTCAGTTCTCACTATTAACTAGTTGCTTATTAGCATGAATATTACTAGGATATTGGCTGTTTATTAGTACTTATAAAGCACACATTAATGCCTTATTCTGCATGATCCTACATCCCTTAATCCTACCCAATACCTAAATTTAACAACTATCTTACTAACTATTAATAAGCAGTAATTAGGAGTTTATTAAAGAAAAAGTCATAGTTAATAATTTTTTATTAGTGAGAATTGGACCCTAATCTAAAGTGACCAAAAATGACTAAATTCACTTATATCTATAAATGACATCTCTATGCAACATATGAAAACCCCTCAAAGTCAATAACCTAAATACATGCTAACAGGTGGAAAGGTGTGTAACGTTTACAAAAAGAGTGTTACCGTGCTTTTGGGTGGGATGTTGGGTTTTTGTGCAAGAACTGGTTTCTTCATTAGAGTGGGTTTTGAGGGTTTGGGGGAGGACGGGCCAGCAGTCACGGTGGGAGAAGCTACCAGGCCGTTGTCCTGAGCCAGTTCCTCTAGAGGGACACCGACTATCACATAGTGCTTCTTCCTTAGTTCACCCAAACGCAGGCGCTCATTTTCCAGCATGGTCTCAAGCTCGAGAACCTTCACCTGGGAGAGGAAGTAAAAAACACGGTTATAATATATGCATCGTATCAAGTGCAGAAGTGCTGCTTGGTTTCAGAATCTTATCAGGAGCATTCATAAATACACTAAACGACTGAGGTTTTGTACAGATACATTTAAACACTTTTCCATCACTTTCAAACAGTGTCAGCGGGTGAAAAGTGCCTTTAATTCAAACACCCTTTATCTCTATTTGAGTTTTAGCCTCATTTGCATTCAATTAGTTTCAGTCTCAAAATATAGAATAGCATGATTGCTAAGACACCAGAATGTATTAACCAGCGCACCGTGGCCAGGCATAGCACAGCAGATCAGTGGAGCATGTTACAATAAACCACACAAGATGCTAAACTGACACTGAATACCTGAAGCAGCTGAAGGTCAACTGAGAGGTGTGTACTAAATCACATCAGGGAATCAAACCCGTGACCTTGGCATTATGTATTAAATGAATTCATCTTTCAATCTTAATTACATCAACACATCAAGCAAATCTGCTCTTATCTGGCCGCTTTAATGCTATTCATTATCATTATGTTGGTTTAATCTATCTGACCGACCGCTATCACGGTGTTTCAGTAAATGAAGTTTCATGTCAATCAAAAGTGCTTATTACTAGGGTCCTGTGCTTTTCACCTTGCGCTGTCAGAACTCGGGTGTGTAAGCTGTCCTTACCGCTCTTTTTTGTTGTTGTTTTTTTTTATCTCGCAACAAAGCTTGCTCTATTACTTGCTCTACATCAAGACTTTCTCTGCAGCTGTTCGGTGTCAACGTTTTGTCAGTCTGTTCAGTCTTGTAACTACATGTGTGTCCAGAGCTCCAGAGCAAAATTCCATCGCTCTTTGGTTTATCACGCCTGGCTTTGATCTTGTGTACTACTCTTACTCTTAGTGTGAGATTGACCCATTTTTATTAGTTTGCTGTTCTACTGCTCCTCCTAACAAACTCTGCCTGTTACTGACCTTGATCTTGCATCATCCCTGGATTAACGCTGTGTGTGGACTGATCTCCTGGAGCTGACCTCTGCCTGTCTGACTACTACCATCATCCCCTGCTGAGCTGACTGAAAGCACGGCTCGAGATACAATCCTCGTTACAGGCTTGTGACGTGCTACGCTGCAGGGACCCTGTAAAACTCTGCCTGACATCAGATATGGTGATTCGGATCACTGTCTTTATGTTGAACGGGTCAGCTCAGTTAGCTATGTATTTGTTACCAAATATAATGCATTTAGTACAAATGTAACTTGCACTTGAACTCATTCAGCATTTTGAGAGATCCTGAGTGGACGCTAACTTAACTTAAACACCTGTGATTAGTCATTATTTTCAACAGAAATGCCTGTGATTGTCTACAATCATTGAACTCACGTGACACGAATACAACCAGAGCACTTTCATTTATGTGCTTTTCTCTTATATTTAATAATTTAGCAGATGCTCCAAAGCGACTTACAAACTCTGTTAATTCTGGAATTAAATATATTCACTGTCCGGCCAAAATTGGATCATTATTGCAGTGATTATTATGTTTCTAGCATCTTATATATTTGGCAACAGTTCTTCTAACCCTAATTCAAGGAGTGCATAGCTTTTCACTTCTTAAACAACCATGTAGGAAGACACATCATGGCCATATTCCAGGATGACAAGATTCATCAGGCTCAGATTGTGAAAGAATGGTTGAGAAGGAGCAAGAAGAATTATAACATCACAACATTTATTTCCATTAAGAGGTGCATACATTTGTGGTCAAGATCTTGTATTGACAAGTGTCTAGCACATCCCAAACACTTTAGAATTTAAGTCTAGACTCACTCCCAACCATTCATTCACAATCTGAGCCTGAGGAATCTGGCATTGTCATCCTGGAATATGGCCATGATGTGTCTTCCTACATGGTTGTTTAAGAAGTGAAAAGCTATGCACTCCTTGAATTAGGGTTAGAAGAACTGTTGCCAAATACATAAGATACTAGAAACATAATACTCACTGCAATAATGATCCAATCATAGACTCTTAAGCATTTGCCTATTTAAATCCAAACAGTAACTTTTATATTGGCCGGGCAGTGTATTACTTTGCATTGACCTGACCAGGCAGCCATAGCCTTATATGTATGGAGCACTGTGCAAGCGCTTCAACAGAGACTTGTGGGCATGGTCTGTCTTCTTTCAGACAAAAACAAATGGAGTTATATTAAAATATGTCCTTGCTAATGCAAGCTATATAAATGGCAGTGAATGGCAGCCCAAAATTTGAAGCCATTCATTATAAAAGTGCTCCACATGGTTCCGGGGGGTTAATAAAGGCCTTCTGAAGTGAAGCAAAGCATTTGCGTAAGAAAAAAAATCCATATTTAACACTTTATAGAGTCTAAATATCTAGCTTCCGGTGGACTGCCTTCCGTATTCAACTTACGGAAAAAGCATAACTGGCGCGACGACGATTATTTTTACAGAAACGCATCACGTCGCTTCAGAAGGGTATTCCGATTGTTTTCGTCTGAAAGAAGAATGTCATATACTCCTAGGATTGCTTGAGGGTGAGTAAATCATTTATTCAGATCTAATGGAGATCATGATTCATCCCTAATACAAATATTCATAAATAATCATAATTAATTTTGCAACTTTACCTTTGAACTAATCTCTATAACGGATGATATCAAAAGATGGATGAGAAGTAATTTCCTGCTGCCTAAGTCTAGGTCTTAATTACTGGACCAGAAATCGCCAAATGTAATCATCTCTTGATGAATGTCTTTGGTTAGGAACCTGGGCATTCTTCCATCTCATAAATATTTTTAAGTTAATGCACGCTCTCAATGGCAAATGGTGAAATGTGTTCATGTCCTCAGTGTGTTCAGGACCTAAAGATTAAATTGTTGTAATGCATTAGTGGGTGGATTTCCTGCAGGCGAATTAAAACGTGTCAATTGGTATAAAATGCAGCAGCCAGAGTGCTTACTAGAATCAGTATGATCATTATAGCCTGGTTTTATTCACTGATAACTATACAACTACACTGATAACCTTTGTTCCCCAACAGTAATCCCTTACAGAAGAAGTATTTGTCAAGTCATACATGCACATCAACATCACCCTTACAATTTCATTAAGCATGTGACCAAGAAAAACTTGTTTAAACAAACCTGTGCCTCGATTTCTTCTCTTTTGAGCTTAATCAGAGACATGCCAGAGAAGTCCATGGTGTCTTAATATGCACATGAGAAGAAAAAAATAAGTGTGAATAATTGTGTCATAGAATAACTATATTTCTTGTTAAATATATATTTCTTATTGAAGAGAAGCATGAGGAACCATGAGCCAAAAGCCCCAATAACATCAGGCTTACCCTTATCCTCGATCTGGTCCAGCCCGGTCTTGGTGGACGCCACGACGCCAGCAGCCATCTCATTAACATGACGCGAGGCCTGCTGAAGAGTGCCGAGCTTCTTACTGCCGCGGTCAGCTTTCACCTGTAGATGAGAAGGAAAAGATGTGAGGTAGTGCCTCAAAACATTCAAATAAAAAAAAAATAATTGACAGAACAGAGATAAACAAAGCAAATATTACAAAATAGTTTGTGCAGGGCTCCAGACTGCAACAAAACGACCGAGACAAGAAGAGGAATTAACTGATTTGCAATTCATAACTCATCAATATAGTTAAAATGTACCTTGTATTTGCTGTGGAAGAGTGATAAACTGTACTAACATTACCAACTACAAAAAACAGTCACTGCAAATAAGCTATAATCTTATTTTTTTGTGAACAGCTGTTCATTATGAAATTTGACAAAATGTAGTGAGAGTCAAATTAGTG
The DNA here is from genome assembly GCA_023029165.1 of Gobiocypris rarus. NCBI lineage: Eukaryota > Metazoa > Chordata > Actinopteri > Cypriniformes > Gobionidae > Gobiocypris > Gobiocypris rarus. The sequence goes on along the minus strand of CM040916.1, from coordinate 8,955,945 downwards.
GGCATGGACACTTTCACTGAAATGGCTATTGGTTTATAGCTATTTATTTTCACACAATGGGTCTTTTCAACCTGAATAACTCCAGAACCTCAAGAATCACTGGTGTCATGTATTTTTGTAGTTCAACAAAAGCGATGTAGGAAGTTTATTGGGCAATAACTATTAGTTGGATCCAGCATGCTTGGACATTTAGTTATGGGTGTAGCCTGGATTACTCTGAAGGCTATTACTACTGAATAAAATATCCAACTTTCACAGAACGTGATGCACACGCCAAATACCCTGAAATTAACATATATAAACACAAATATTAGGACTGGGAAAAATAATGTGATTAATTATATGATTAATATATTAATATAGATAGACTGTTTAACACAATAGAAAATTATAATGCAGTTAATGCAGCATACATTTTTTCTGATCACTTTTAATTCTTTGCCCTATATATGATATAAAAGTGTAACCTTGGAGGCTGCAACAAGCTGTGCAGTACTAGCAGCGATCTCGTGAGAGCAGACGATCAACTCCTCATATTTCCCAGTGTGCAACACCACTTTATCAGCAGAATCACTGTTGGAAAGGGAAAGCACACATTTGTAAAAATATAAAAAAATGCATAAAAATAAATTGGGGTACACTTTATTTTGTCCGTGGCACAGTGCAGTTATACATTTATGTACTAAATAATAATAATAATCAACTACCTGTTCTTTAGAGTTAGGATTTGGTTTAGGTCAGTTGCATGTAATTATGCACAGTTTATAGTAATTACTATAGTAATTAAATTTATCAAGTGAAAAGGACACTGTAAAATAAAGTGTTACCAAAAATTGTATTAGCTCTTGAACATGTAGCAAAAATACATACACCATCTGTGTTGCACCCCATCCCACAGCTTTGGAGGCAGAAATAAGACCCTCTGTCCAGCGAGAGTTACGAGCATAAAACTCTTTTATCGAAGCTGCGCCCTAGAAAGAATACATGTTGAGGTATCTCTCAGGTAACACACACACACACACACACACATGCGCGCGCGCGCGCACACACACATACTATATAAATTCTAATAAAACTTTGAGGATTTTTCTTTTGAAATTACACGTGCACAAAACGCATACCAGAAACAGACGCAAAATTTTAAGTTTTAGTCTGTAACTAAAACTTTAAAGTTAGTTTTAGTTACAGACTAAAACTAACTTTAAAGTACAATTTAGGCCACCAAGGATAATATAAGGATAAACCAATAATGACAAGAATATTGATAATAATAACTTTAACACTTTACCTTTCCACTCTCCACAATCTCCTTTTGCAGGTCTGTGGATGCCAACACCAGAAGACGAATTGCCTGAAGGGTATTAACATTCAAATAATATAGAAATGATACACAGTAACTTCATTTTACAGGGTCCTTGTTATACATTACATGTACTTACTATTATAATAACAGTAAATTATGCATATTCACAAACACTAACCATATGGTAAAGTACATGTGGTTAATTAATATTACTCTGGACTAATTTGTGTAATTACAGAGTAACAAGGACACCTTAAAATAAAATACACAACAGATAGAACAAGTTTGTTTTCTTTACTGAACAAGCAGATCACTAGCTATGTTTCCATTCAATCCGTGCAATGTTGCCACCTTCTTTCAATAGAAAGTAGCTAAAGCCTGCTTGAAAAGCTGCCAAATGTTGCTAGATAACATTAATTAGCATATTCATGACTTCATTGTAATATTTGCATTCTGCCTAGTATCAGCCCTTTACATTTGTTCACTTATCTCCTACTCTCTGTTCCCACACACTGTATTTTAATACAGCCAAAATTCCAAATAAAACTTTTTTAATTTATATATTTTTTTAGTTTCTGTTGTCAGAATATGAAATATGATATGATATGAAATAGCGACTGAAATGCATCCCATTAAGACTGCATGTTTACCAGCAGTCACCTCCAAGCTGTTGCTAAAATCCTGATTTATAATCTAGATGTTGCATGACAAAATCATCATACACATAAGATAAAGAAAGTGGCTGTGCTGTGATTTCGGCTATATTTACATGTAAAATGATCACTCAGATTAGAAGCAACATAATGTCTGTTTTATGTCGGGAAAGCAAGACCTCGCACTTGTAGAGAAGTACCAGCAAGAAACGTTTTTCCAATGTTTGTCCAAGAAGTCGCTAGATTTGTTGCTAGCCATTTTTTTCGGGAAAAAGGTTGCTAAACTGTTCTGAAAAGTTAGCGACAAAGTGACTAAGTTAGCATCCCTGCCACTGTGGCTCTTTTTGTGCCTCAGAGAGTGGAGATGAGACGCAATAAACACGGCCATGTTTTCTTGCATTTGTATGATTCTGGGAGGTCATTATATCAAAGCATTTTAATGACTGACTTTGGCTCAGCCATTTCAGAACGACCAAACCAATATTTGAGATGCTGTGTAATGAAACTGGTTAGTCCAGTTATCCAATCACACCCTCTGTTGCAGCAAAGTGTGTTTGGGATTTATCCTGTAAATGCATTTCCATCATAGTTTATGTGTTATGTCTTCTAATCAGACGAAAAAAATTATCTGCCTCAATTAAGCACATATTTGGAACTTATGCGCATTGGCATTTCCATCCAGCGTTTTTTCCCGATGTTATATCATACATTTGCATAAAAATAGGTGGATGGAAACATATCTATTGAAGTAAATAGAATCCGGAACGTTACATTTCAGCATGTATGGTTCCATATGTTCTAATCTTACCTTCATAAGGTCAGTGCAGCTATTTAGGATTCTTTAAGAAAAAAATTAAGAGAGAAAATGCATATAAATACACACATGCAAGCATTCTGTATATTAAATGAGTGACACTTTCTAGGTTTCAAGAAGTCAACTGGTTACAGGCATACAAATCAAGTACCTTTCATTGACCTCCAGTTGGACTCCTGTTGCATCCTTCCTGGTCTGATTCATCATTTCCTATACAACCAAACAATTCAAATCAAATCAAATATTCAAGTAAAAGCAAAATATGTAATATTTAATAACCTCAATGCTTCAATAGGACTGCATGTGCTCCTCTGTGACCCAGTATCAACACAAATATCACACTTCATAAAGCTACAATCCATAAAAGGGCTACGGTCACACTATGCTGCAATAAGAAGTTATTATATGCCAGGAAGGTTTTACAGCAGATGCTTAAGAAAGCAGAGGCTTTATGTGACCATTAAATGACTCTGTACCCTTTTTACTCACATCTATTCTCCTAACAGCCTCCTCAATAGCAGCAGAGGTAGCAGCCATTTCTTTATCCACCATGTCGCCCAGCTCGTCCTTACTAACATCTATTCCTTTTGGCCTCAGATCCTGAAAAGGGTAAATAGAAAATAATGCAAGATATAGAGGGAGATGAAAAAACAGAGTGAAAAGTTTAAGTAAAAGAATGATTGAGATATCAATTGTACAAGCATTTAAATGTATATAAAGTACTGTGTATTGGGTTGGGTTTTCATTGACTCATTCACAAAACAAAAGGCTCAGAATAATCTTGGACTATTAAAATACACCATTCACTAGTGTGTACAGAGACGCAAAGATTAGATTAGACGTGTCAAAGAGAACGTTCTTTCACTCTTCCATTTGACCTGCTGCCAGCAGACTCAAGCGTGTGGAGTATGGCAGAAACTAAACATGCATCTGTATACTGTATACCGTGTAGACAGAGTCAGTGATTATAATGGGTTTATATTATAATGCACATTATAATGTGCACATAATAAAGCACAATATAATGTGCTTTTGACACGATGTGAACATTCAGTGTAGGTAAATGTCAGCTGTTAAGCGACTGAATGCCAGTGGGTGGGGCCTATTGTGTGAGTGATGATGTAAAACTATTCATTGATGTCTTGCTCTGGAGTAAGTCATATGCAAATGTCACAAATCCCACAATATCCGAACAAGACATTTTTGGAGCTTGATTAAAGGGATAGTTCACCCAAAAATAAAAAAATATCCCATAATTAACTCACCCTCAAGTCATCCTAGGTGACATTCTTCTTTCAGACGAATACAACTGGAGTTATATAAAACAAATTTCCTGGCTCTTCCAAGCTTTAAAATGGCAGCCCAAAATTTGAAGACCAAAAAAGTGCATCCATTCATTATAAAAGTAATCCATGGATGGATGCACTTTTTTGGTCTTCAAATTTTGGGCTACCATTCACTGCCATTAGAAATCTTGGATTAGCCTAGGACATTTTTTAATATAACTCTGATTGTGTTCGTCTGAAAGAAAATGTCATATAAATCTAGGATGGCTTGAGGGTGAGTAAATCATGGGATCATTTTCATTTTTGGGTGAACTATACCTTTAAATAAATGCTTTGTTTATTACGAGGACGTTTAAACCTCTGAAATTTACAAGATGGTTTTAATGGTGCAAATAATTCTTATACTGTATGTAAAAAGGCAATGTCATGTCATGCCTGTGTAGAGTGTTCCACTTCAGTTCGAATAATGCTGTAAGAAGCTGCCTATAGACTACTGGAATAGAGCTTGTGTGTTTGCTTTGCAACTCCTCACCTGTGCTATTCTAAGAATCCTCTGTACCGCAGCTTGAATCGAGGTGGGATCAGCGCCCCTCAGAGTTGTTTTTGACTTAAGATTCCTAAGATACTGCAGGCTCTGGGTGGCACAACTCTTACAGTGCTCTGTCAAACCTATAAATAAACATGCATATACACATGCTGAGTTGCACCTCAGGCAGTTCTACAAGAGCAAATCTCATGAAAATATGTCCAGGTTCACATTTCACCCCACTAGTACCTAAAAGCTGTTGGCTCATGCGGACACTGTTTTGAGTCCGAACTCTGTTATCTCCTGTCCAACTCCACCTCTCTCAAGTTACTCTACTTTTAAATCTACACTACTTAACAATAAATAAAATAAGGCAAAAAGGCCAACTACCTTACAACATGATACACAAATCATGATGTCTGGAATGATTCAATACAGCTCAATGCCTTACAATAAAATAATTAAATCCATATTATGCAAGGTAAATTATATGTATGAACATATAAACAAATTAAAATACTGACACATTAACATGAAACCTTGATATCAATTATATGATATATGATACCTTGATATATGATAACATCAGCAAGCCCTAATAAAATATTGTACAATTTAAATAAAATATTATGAATGAATGAGAATTACATAATTATTGCAATACATACAGTAATGAGTTTGAGAGGATATGCTTAATTGTCATGAAATAATGTTATGCTGCAAAAATGTCTCCTTAATGAAAAAAAATAGGCAACATTTTCTCTAATATATTAATTATGAATAATATGAATTGCATAATATATAATATAATATAATAACACTATAAAAATAAGACTTTATACTACATGTACTTACTATAGTAATAAAAGTAAATTATGCATAATTACAAGTAATTAACCCTAAACCTAACTCTATAGTAACTACACGCAGTTCATTAATATTACTTATTGTGTGAGTAAGTACAATGTAACTACATCACCTTAAAATAAAGTGTAATATAATATAATATAAGATTCTTTTGATTTTGGAGTGAAATGTCACCTGAACGTGTTTTTGTGCGATTTGTCAGCATAATCTTCAAATAAGAAGACAGTAAATCCGCACATAACAAAACCATAATCCACGATAACACATCTGTGGGTTTGTGCATATGTAAGTGTTTTCCACAAAGTGCAAGCTTTATAAGTGTGTGCTCTTACGGTCAGCGTCGTCAGTAGGGGCCATGTGTGCCGTCGCACTTCCGTTGGTTATTGTGTCAGCAGCAAGATGAGAAAACTTAGTAAGAGCACTAACCAGACCCCCAGCATCTGAACCAAAAACAGTTAACAGGGAATAACATACAAGCATGAATAAAGAATATGCAAACATATACAAAATGGAGAGGGAGTGAGAGACAGAACATACCCCTCATACTCTTCACATACTCAGAGTGGCCCGTCTGCACCTTATCAATGGAGCCGAGCGTGGCCTCTGCTCGGCTAATGAGGTAATCTAGTGACAGTCAATTTGGGAATGTTTTACTAAAATCATGCAGATCATCAAGTCAATAAAAATGTAAATAACAAGTCAATAATTGTTTGATGAAAAAACTTTTCTTGGGATGAGTGGCAGTACCTGGGGAGCTGGAACAGCTGATGTGCAGAGGGTCGTCTAGTGTAGCGACAGCGTCCTGAATGATGTTCTCGGCCTCAGTGACTGTCGCCTGCAGCAGTGTGAACTGCTCTTCCAACAACTTCTGCTGCAGCTGCTCCTCATGACTCAACTACAAACACAATGCGCAAAGGTTACCTCCGCATAGTGCTACTATATGAGTATAAAGCTACAGTGACCCCAAAATAGGGATGTCAATTTTCAGGAATTTTAATATTGGATTTTAATTCAAATTAATTGTTAAATTTAAATACAGCAAAACAAACGTAGAGAAAGTATCACATTCACATAGTAATATTATAATATTAATTTGTTGCTTTGCCTGTTTTTGATGTGCACGACGCCTCCTGCCATTTAAAGGCCATTTAGTAAAGCGATGCTATTCTGATGCTTTTGATTGGTTCTTGTTTGAATTTGCAGAGCATCATGTCTGCCAACTACATCAATCCACACTGCCACTGAAAGCTTTAGGCTACAACCTGTCTGAGAGTGGCAAGTGCTACAAAAAGCAGTGCTGGACATTAGAAAAGTAATCAAATGTTATCATAACACTAATAAAGTAATTGAAATAGTTACACTACTTACATTTTTAAAAGGGTAACTTGTAATCTGTAACCTATTACATTTCTAAAGTAACCTTCCCAACAGTGCGTAATGCGTATTGTTCCGAATATAAGACGACCCTGATTATAAGACACCCTCCGCCACCCCACCCCTTTTTGAAGAGCAAATCCTATATTTAATTAAAAAAACATTTATAAAGAAAACAGAAAAAGAAAAAGCTTTTAAATTAAAATAATTTTCAAATTGCATATTTTTCATATTTACATTTTTGTATTGAAAGTATTGGTAATACTGGTCAAATGTACCAATGATCACAATTTTTTGCATACCATAAAATTAACCTGTAGTAGCCCATCTGAATTATTATACAATTAGGCTATCCATCTCATAGTGAAAACCATGTAGCATACCAAAATTTAATTAACAGTAGAAGTGAAATCTAATGAAATTAAATCAAAATTTGCATGCAGTGTTCTTGTCGTGTATCTTGAGAAACAAGGCTGCCATTCTGAGGCTGCGGCTGCATTTGAAATCGCATACTTCCCTACTATATAGTAGGCAAAAAACAGTATGTGACAAAAGAAGTATGTCTGAATTCACAGTACTCATAAAAGGGTTAGCAAAAAGTACCCGGATGACCTACTTCTTCCAGTGAGATTCTGAAGTGTGCATATAATCAACACTTTACTATCCCATGAGGCCACAGGAGAGGATTTGTGAATGACAGTGAAGGGAAGCATCTAACAACATAGTGAATGTAGTGTGTCCGGATTACATTCATACTACACATTCCTAATATATAGAACATACTTTTTTGGCAGAGTGAAGTCATCACTTATTCAAAATAAATACCTACTCAAGAGAGTATGCCATTTCGGATGCAGCCTGCAATGCTTAGGTGTATCTAGTACGTGTACCGTAATTAGCATCATGCATTGAAGTTACTCAAAGTTTTCAGACAGCGCCACCTTGTGGTCAAAAATCGCAATAGCTTTTGATTAATTTAGCCTATTGTCAGAAAAAGGAAAAATGGTAGTGGTTCACCCCTGATTGCTAGGCAGGGCATATCTAGGCAGTTGATAAGGTAATATGGGTGATATTCTACTATAGACAGTTACAGAAAGATTGTCAGATAGTCAAAGACACAGCCTTTCTTCTTTGTTTAATGACTGTAAGTCTTTTGCGCTAATGTTGTAGAGTGGGTATTACTTCTGAGATATGGTACAATGTAAGAAAAAACCCAAACTAAAATTTACTTTACCCTTCCCAAACTAGTCTGTTTCTAGCACACACATAAGCAGTTAAAAAGTTAACTTGGTAAAATTAGTTGGTCGATTTTGAATGGCTAAAGAAATATGTTTTTTTGCCCCACCTCTAATAGATAGCGTAGGGAGTGAAATTTAGGGTTATAAATAATGTTCTATGACTTTAAATAGGATTTGGAGGATAATATCGCGAGAACAGCGGCCTGCGATTTAGATTGCGGAAGAGAGCAGTCTGTGTGGTAGTTGTGGTAGCAGAAAAAGAGATTTAAAAAGAGATTTAATCGGCTGTGGCCAATTCATGATGTTCACCTCCAAATGTTCAATAAAACAAGTGTTCACCAGAGCTCTTTGTCACCGATCGACAGAACAAAGCCAAGAGCCCAGGAAACAGCACTGGTTAAGAACTGTAAAGCAAGCATATAACCCACGACAATAGGTAGATAAATAGATGCAGTTGCTTGAGCTTTGTGGGTGGTTGCTAAGGGGTTACTAAGGTGTTCTGAGTGGGTGGCGATCCATGTTTTGCTCTATACAATATAAACTATGACTTGTAAATTTGGCACAATATATATTAATCCAAGTCTTCTTCATTAGCATAACCCACAACCCTACCTTCTCTTTGAGTTTGCTTTGTAGTTCTCCCAGCTCCTTGATGGTCCGGTCTCGCTCCTGCTGTAGAGAAAACTCTTTCAGCTGAGCTTCCTTCTTCAGGGAGGATAGCTCAGCATCTTTCTTGCTCACAGACTGTGTTAGCCTATCCTTTTCTGCCAGAAGTGAAGCCATGGTGCTGTTCAGCTGTTCTCCTGTCTGAAGTAAACACAGAAAATATACAATGTACTGGACAAAAAAACTAAAAAAGTAATCCAATCTCATTCAACAAATGCTCTAAAAAGTCTCGGTTACATATGTAACCCTGATTCTTTGAGTAGGGAACGAGACCCTGATTCAGTAACTGACACTGTGGGAAAACCCTCCAGGTGTGACAACTGTCTGAAGCCTGTATAACAGTGATTCACTGGCTGATGGTGTAAGCCAATGAGCCAAGGAAATGCATCCTGAGAGTTATGTAAATACTAGATACCATACCGTCTCAGAGGTCTGTAAGGAACCCTTGACTTTTTGGATCTCTGCATTCTTCGCTTCAAGCTCCCTCCTCAGCTTATCCATATCAAACTTTTGTTCTTCAAACTAAAGCAACAAGATGAAGTGTTACAATCGGTTCTTGGGCACTGTTACAGTTCACGTGAAGGAAGACTTGTGTGCACACTTACCTTCATGTCTGATTCTTGACGGACTCTTTCTACCTCAAAGGCTAACTGTTGCTTGGTTCGTTCAATTTCCTCTTGAGTCTGTTGTGTGGCTGACAGCATCTTTACTGTGTCCGCACTCTAAAAAAGAAAAAGAAAAAAGGATGCATTCAATGCATTCAAAACTGCATATCCTTAAACATGCATATATACAAATGTGCACAAATGATATGTAATACAGGCATTTACCAGTTGACATATTTAGATTTCCAGAAAACAGAATTACCAAGTTATTTGAAACATTCAAACCAAGAGAAGTAATATATCTGTGATTGCACACACACGCACACACACACATATATAGGTACACTGTATTCGTTGTCATACCTTTCGGAGGAGTTCTGCATGGTTGGCAACCAGTTCAGCATGCTTTTCCTTCAGTTTATTATAACGCAACTCCGTTGCTTGGGATTTTTCTATATACGAGAAAGTCATCAGCATTAGTTGCCACATTTCAGTTTAAGAATCTCTATGTGCATGCATGCACAAACTCACTTTCTGCCTCAAAAAAGCTGCTCTGCATGCTCTCATGTTCAGTGTTGCGGCGACGGATGGCCTCTAGCTCCATGCGTAGCTGCTCATTCTCCACCAGTGTGCGCTGCTTCTGCACACGCTGCTCCTCCAGTTCTGCCTCAAGACTGTTGATCTGCGACTTGAGCTGTGTGATATAGCGTTGAGCCTGAACACAGGGCAGAGGTGGAAGAGTAGAATAAGGGCGACAAAACAGAAAAAAGCACAATGGTGAGATAACACATATTGCAGTGCACAAAAAGAAGAAATGTATGAATTTTCCAGTTACTTTTTCTAATACAATGGCAGTGAATAGTGGCTCCCTTTCAAGTTTCAAAAAGAATACAAAGCTTGCAAAGAAATCCCATAGACATACAGTGCATCTGGAAAGCACTTCACTTTTTCCACATTTTGTTATGTTACAGCTTTATTGCAAAATGGATTAAACTCATTATTGTTTTCCTTAATTCTACAAACAATACCCTATAATGACAATGTGAAAGAAATTTGTTTGAAACATTTGCCAATTAAAAAAATAAATAAAATTAAAAAATCACATGTACATAAGTATTCGCAGCCTTTCTGCAACACTTTACTGACGCACCTTTGGCACCTTTTTGAGCATGATTCTACAAGCTTGGCACACCTGGCACACCTTGGCACAGTTTCTCGCATTCTCCTTTGCAGGACCCCTCAAGCTCTATCAGGTTGGATGGGGAGCGTCGGTACATAGCCATTTTCAGATCTCTTCAGAGATGTTCAATCTGGGATCTGGCTGGGCCACTCAAGGACAGTTGGCCTGTAGCCACTCCTTTGTTATTTTGGCTTTGTGCTTAGGGTGGCTGTCTTGTTGAAAAATGAACCTTCACCCCAGTCTGAGGTTCAGAGCGCTCTGGAGCAGGTTTTCATCAAGGATGTCTCTGTATATTGCTGCATTCATCTTTCCCTCAATCCTGACTAGTCTCCCAGTTCATGCTACTGAAAAACTTCCCCACATCATGATGCTGCCACCACCATGCTTCACTGTAGGGATGTTATTGGCCAAGTGATGAGCGGTGCCTGGTTTCCTCCAGACATGACACCTGCCATTCAAGCCATAGGTTACAATCTTTATTTCATCAGACTAGAGAATTTTGTTTCTCATGATATGAGAGTCCTTCAGGTGCCTTTTGGCAAACTCCAGAAGGGCTGTCATTTGCCGCCTGGCCACTCTACCATACAGGCCTGATTGGTGGAGTGCTGCAGAGATGGTTGTTCTTCTGGAAGGTTCTTTTCTTTCCACAGAGAAACGCCGGAGCTCTGTCAGAGTCTGGTCACCTGCCTGTCTTGGTTCTCCTCCGATCGCTCAGTTTGGCTGCACGGCCAGCTTTAGAAAAAGTACTGGTGGTTCCAAACTTCTTCCATTTACAGATAATGGAGTCCACTGTGCTCATTGGGACTTTCAATGCTGCAGATTTTTTTAAATAAACAGTGGTCCTACGTCATTCAGTAAGAGAGGTTCAAAGACAGCCGTCGTTACAGTTTTGCGACCAAAGATAGTCTGATATAATTTTCTGACAGTGTCGTAGCCTATGATTCAATAGGTGTCATCATCGTATAGTTTCTACTTACATGTCGTACCCAAGTTTATTACATCCATGACATACAGTGTGATTTGTAATGATCTAATGGCTTGTTTCCCCCGAGCAGAATGGTACATTGTCATTGTATAGTATTTTGTCATTTCCATTGTCAGAAGTTGTGAATGGTACCCTAATTCCGAAACGCACCGTACCATTATTTTGGGATATTTTTCACTGCAGAATGGTTGACAGAGAATCGTCATTTGCGCATTACAAGGCAAATGACAACGAAAGAGACGGCATTTTTAATACAGTTGAAATTCTTGTGACAAACAGCCACATGCCGAGAAGCAAGAACAAGATCTGCTGTATGTCCTACATTGTTGTTTACCGTGTCGCTTTCTTCTTCGCGCAAGAGTGACATCGAACGCTACTTTACAGTATACACCACGTCTATCAAGTAAGGGTACTGTTAGCGGTGGAAACGCAAGCCAGATCAGGGTTTACCATCCCGAATCGTACTGTACTTTACTGTCCCGTACCGCTTGGTGGAAACAAGGTATTATAGGATTGGTGAAATCGCACAGTCTGTGGCAGCATTAGCTATTCTTGGTCTAGATCAGGGGTTCTTAACTCTGGCCCTCGAGGTTCACTCTCCAGCAGAGTTTAGCTCCAACCCTAATCAAACACACCTGAACAAGATAATCATGGTGTTCAGAATTACTAGAAAGTTATAGGAAGGTGAGTTTGAGAATACCTTCTAGTTGTGCTACCAAAAATAGCTGGAATTTTTAGCTATGTGAGACAAGCTTCTTCCAATACAAATGTAAAAAAAATCTAAACAGATATATTCAGCAGTGTGGACTTTGCTGTTTGACTGAAGCATGTTGAAGAAAACAGCCAGTATCATGTCACAGGGCTCCAGACTGTGACTAAATGGTCACATTTTACAACCTTTTTTTCCTGCTGGTGTCACTACCATGTTGCTCAACTGATAAGCACCGTCATTTCTGTTGTGTATGAGAAACATCAAATAGCACACGCTCCAAAAGCAGAACGAAACAGCGCTACTCTTTTGAACCATACCACAGGGGTCATTTATAAATAGTACCATACAGGTTTGAAAATTATGATATCTAGGTGCCACTGTTTTCAGAGGTAAGTCTGGAGTCTTGTTTCATCTCAAACTCTATATTCCAATTTCAAAGGTTTAAATGCTTGAAAAAAATGGACAGTGTCTCACCTCTCCTTTGATCTTCTCAAGCTCAGCTTGCAGCAATTCAATTTCTCGTTTCAGTTGTTCGATTTGGAGGTCTCTGTGTTACAGAAGAGGTACAGAGTACATACTTGTAGACATAAATAATGTCTTCAAAATATTAACTTTCCATCACTATCACACTTTCATAATTCCCCATAAAAACACATTATTTATGGTATTATTATCAAGATTAACCTACCTATCATCAAATCCATTATTAGGCGGTCCAAAGGCCTGGTCAAATATATCACTCTTAAAAAAACAAACAAACAGGACACATTTAAGAAGTTGAATAAATAGGAGCTGAGAAATTCAAGAAAGAATCATGTTAAATTTTCTATAAAGCTCCAACCTTTGACAAACTACAAAAAGGTCTAAAGAGCTTTACACCCTATCTATAGGTCCTTCTCAACAAATTAGCATATTGTGATAAAAGTTCATTATTTTCCATAATGTAATGATACAAATTAAACTTTCATATATTTTAGATTCATTGCACACCAACTGAAATATTTCAGGTCTTTTATTGTTTTTATACTGATGATTTTGACATACAGCTCATGAAAACCCCAAATTCCTATCTCAAAAAATTAGCATATTTCATCCGACTAATAAAAGAAAAGTGTTTTTAATACAAAAAAAAGTCAACCTTCAAATAATTATGTTCAGTTATGCACTCAATACTTGGTATGGAAAACTTTTGCAGAAATGACTGCTTCAATGCGGCGTGGCATGGAGGCAATCAGCCTGTGGCACTGCTGAGGTGTTATGGAGGCCCAGGATGCTTCGATAGCGGCCTTAAGCTCATCCAGAGTGTTGGGTCTCGCGTCTCTCAACTTTCTCTTCACAATATCCCACAGATTCTCTATGGGGTTCAGGTCAGGAGAGTTGGCAGGCCAATTGAGCAAAGTAATACCATGGTCAGTAAACCATTTACCAGTGGTTTTGGCACTGTGAGCAGGTGCCAGGTTGTGCTGAAAAACGAAATCTTCATCTCCATAAAGCTTTTCAGCAGATGGAAGCATGAAGTGCTCCAAAATCTCCTGATAGCTAGCTGCATTGAGCCTGCCCTTGATAAAACACAGTGGACCAACACCAGCAGCTGACATGGAACCCCAGACCATCACTGACTGTGGGTACTTGACACTGGACTTCAGGCATTTTGGCATTTCCTTCTCTCCAGTCTTCCTCCAGACTCCGGCACCTTGATTTCCGAATGAAATGCAAAATTTGAGTGACAGTCCAGTACTGCTTCTCTGTAGCCCAGGTCAGGCGCTTCTGCCACTGTTTCTGGTTCAAAAGTGACTTGACCTGGGAATGCGGCACCTGTAGCCCATTTCCTGCACACGCCTGTGCACGGTGGCTCTGGATGTTTCTACTCCAGACTCAGTCCACTGCTTCCGCAGGTCCCCCAAGGTCTGGAATCGGTCCTTCTCCACAATCTTCCTCAGGGTCCGGTCACCTCCTCTCGTTGTGCAGTGTTTTTGCCACACTTTTTCCTTCCCACAGACTTCCCACTGAGGTGCCTTGATACAGCACTCTGGGAACAGCCTATTCGTTCAGAAATTTCTTTCTGTGTCTTACCCTCTCGCTTGAGGGTGTCAATGATGGCCTTCTGGACAGCAGTCAGGTTGGCAGTCTTACCCATGATTGCGGTTTTGAGTAATGAACCAGGCTGGGAGTTTTTAAAAGCCTCAGGAATCTTTTGCAGGGGTTTAGAGTTAATTAGTTGATTCAGATGATTAGGTTAATAGCTCGTTTATAGAACCTTTTCATGAAATGCTAATTTTTTGAGATAAGTTTTCATGAGCTGTATGCCAAAATCATCAGTATTAAAACAATAAAAGACCTGAAATATTTCAGTTGGTGTGCAATGAATCTAAAATATATGAAAGTAAAATTTGTATCATTACATTATGGAAAATAATGAACTTTTATCATAATATGCTATTTTTTTTAGAAGGACCTGTATATCATTATGCTCATTAGTTTCTGCTTGCACGTACCGATGGCTGAGATGCCATGATTGGCTGTGCTTCGCTAACATCTATCAGAGGCTCGGGTTCATCCTCTTCCTGCTCCTCAAGTTCCTCTTCATCTGGGATGACAACCATGGGTTTAACATGCTCTGCCAGAGCAGAGGCCCGAAGAAAGTTGGGTGGAGACTTAAATAAATAATAAAAAAAAAACATAAAACATAATCAGAAACATAATGCTGACAAGGAATGAGGATGTATTTATAAGTCTGATACATATGCTTTAATAAGATGAACAGAATTCAAAGATAGTTTACTTACATCAGGCAGTCTAGGTATTTGGATGAGCCTCTTGAAGTATAGCATGTCTCGTGCTTTATTGAGGAAAGTTTTGAGGCTAAAAAATATAATCATCATCATAATGATAATTAATAATCATATAAACTGTACATAAGAAAAGGAAATCCATCTCCATGGGATTCTTTGGTAATCCTTGAGGTAATATGTAAATCTAATGCATCACAAGCAGATACAGTCATTTTCATAATTTGTTGGGTGGATCTGGTTTGTTTACAGTTGTTCACAAAAAAATAAAAAAATAAAATGAAAATGTAGTAATTATTTTCTCATTCCACCCACCTCTGCTCACCACTGTCTGATTGAGCCAGACCAAATTACAAAAGAAACCCAGCAGCGGCATATACAGTATGGATAGCGGATATAGTATGAATCCACTTTTTCATTCAAATTTGCTTAAAAAATAATTTAAAAAAGGACTATAAATTGATCATAAACGTTGTCCTTAAAACTTGTGCTTTACACACATATTCTGAAGCCATTTAAATCATTATTCACTGATAATCTTCTGTTCAAAATGATCAGACTCTCTTTGTATATTCTGGGCCATGTAGAAATGGTTTTATCACTTTTTATTATATGGCTCTGTGGAATACTTGATTCTGATTGGTCAGACTTGCTCTCGTTTCATACAAACACAGCTGCTGCCCTTTTGTGATGATTGTTTTGTACACTGTAATGGATTATAAGATAACAACCAGGTACGATTATTAAACAGCTTAATCTCAAATCAACTTCTCTTATACCATAAGTGGTATGATTGTACCGTATTCCTTAAATGTCTGTCTAGTTTAAGCTTGCTGCTTGCTAGCAACTGATTTATTTGCGAAAGCTTTGTCAATATTTCAGTCAATATTTCATGTCTAACTATTTACTTATGTGGCAAGTAGCCGTGTAATAAGCATATAATAAACCCCTTCAGAGTGATGCAACTTTATTCTGAGATTACAACCAGCTGGATGTAAACTATTTCTTAATTAGAAAACATTTATGATAACTCTATTAATGAAATGAAATAGAAAATGATAGATAATGAAAGTATATAAACAAATAAAGATTTGCTGTATCTGTACCTGTACCTCTAGGTGTAAGGTGTTCTTAATGTATGTGTATATGAAAATCGTGTGTGTGTGTGTGTTTTATTTATTGATTAATTAATTGATGATTGAATGTTCTTGTTGTTGTAAAGGATAAATCCCAATTACTGTCCAAACTTTGCCTTCATAATGTTGACCAATAAAATATAGTTACAAAAAGAAAATACGAGACAAAAAATGTCCTTAAGATGTGAAAAGGAGAGCTAAGGCAGATTTACTGTGACTAATACAATACATTTCAGTCTGTTTCTTACATAAAGCTTCTGAATGGCTTCAGAATACAGCATTTTATATATATATAAGCTTAGTCTTTATTCATTGTAATTGCACAGAAAAGAGTGACAAGCCTTTAAAATGTCTTCTTTTGTGTTTCAAAGAAGGAAAGTCATGCGTGTTCACAACACACAAACTTGAAGTGAAAGCTGTTCAAATCAGCCATGAATTATATATATGAAAGATTTTAGCCACATGTAACATTTCCTTTCCCATTTCCTGAAAATACTTTCCCCAGTGATTAAAGACATTGAAATATGCCCCTCAATGCTATGTTAATATAAATGTACACTTAGAAGCCCAAGCATTTTTGGTGAATCATATGATGAATACAAAATGCTACTGACAAAATGAAAATGTATTTTTTTTATATCTAATATGAAAATGATTGAATGTACCTCTGGAACTGTTCATGGAAGCGTTCACGGTGTCCCTGGAGTGTGTCTGCTGGTAAACCTAACAGAAAAAAAATGAACCAAAGTATCAACAACCAGGTCCAATTGGTGCAATTAGTGTGCAGTTTCAGCATGTGTTAGAAATTCATGTTAAAGTCACATTGTGCATATTATTTGCCTGTTTGTTTATTTTGATCTACACATTACATTTGGTATTTTTGAAAACTAAGATAATAGCACAGAAATTGGTCCTATGAATGTGAAAAAAATAGAAAATGTCCATAAACTAGAAATGCCAACATGACTTAACTGCCTCGTTGGTAACTGTGTCTACAAAGCTTTTAAGAAGCTTGGTTGTGATTTAATTAAGACATTTGACACCTTTTTCTTTGTCAATCAGCTTTCAGTATTATCAGTGGAATTAGTCTCTGAAGCGTGATGGAGCTCTTACAGGCGTGTAGTTTGAAGAGCAGTTTGACGGTGTAGTGGTACAGGTGACTGCAGTCCTGGATGACTTGGATGAGCGGTGCTAGTTTACACTGGCCTGACGTCAGTGTGGAAATAGCAATGGACATGTTGAGCTGGCGGAGCACTAAGAATATAAAGAAAACAGAAAAATTACCTATGCAGGTTTTTTCATATAGGTAAAACACAGACGATAGTAACATCCATGACACAATCAAAACCAAAACTAAAAGTAGGAGACTACAATATACAATATTAACTTCTGATTTTGGTTTGCCAGAAACTTAACCAAATTGGCAAATTCAATGATAAAACCTTTTTTTTTATAGGACAAAGCCAAAGACTGGATACTCACCAGCTTCTGCTAATCGAAGCTCTGCGTCCATGTAATCAAACACCTCTACTGTGAGCTGGAACCTGGAGCAGGAAGCAGAGAGAAACCCTTTTAGAAGTTAAAGTAAGGTAACTCCCCGGTAACTTTATTAGTTACACCTTGCTAGTACCAGGTTGGACCCCCTTTTGCCTTCAGAACTGCCCTAATTCTTCGTGGCATAGATTCAACAAGCTGATGGAAACATTTCTCAGAGATTATGGTCTGTATTGACATCACTCAGTTGCTGCAGATTTGTCGGCTGCACATCCATGATGCAAATCTCCCATTCCACGACATCCCTACTGGATTGAGATCTGGCAGGATAGATCCATGCTTTCATGTTGTTTATGCCAAATTAGAGGTAGATATGGTTGTGTGTGAAAGTCCCAGTAGATCAGCAGTTTCTGAAATACTTAGACCAGAACCAAGAACCAAGAACCATATCATATTCAAAGTCAAATCACATTTCTTTCTCATTCAGATGCTCAGCTTGAACTTCAGCAGATCATCTTGACCATGTCTACATTCCTAAATGCATTGAGTTGCTTCCATGTGATTGGCAAATTAGATATTTGCATTAATGAGCATTTGAGTGTACCTTATAATGGGCGAGTGCACAGTGGCAGTTATAAGATTACACACTAACTACATTTACAGGAACAATGATGATCAAACTACAGCTGATTGTGTCGTCCAGCTACAGTCTTGTACAATCTGTTTGTCCAGACATACATGTATAAATACTGGACAAAGACAAAAAATGTATTGCTTTAGTTCGACTAAAATACAACAAATATATTATGGTTGGTAAAATTATGAGTTACAGATATGGTGTATTCAGAATTCAGAGCATTTCCTTTTTCCACATTTTATATTGCAGTATTGTGATTTTTTTTTAAATTTTTTTTTTACATTAATATACTCAATACCACACAATGACAAAGCAAAACTAGATTTGTTTTTTTATTGTATTTTTTTTACCAGATTCAAACAGACAATCGTTGAAAAAGCTACTATATGTTATTCACACATTTATGCCAAAATTCTTAATTAATTTTGAAAGCAGTTGCACTATCAACGCATTACTGTTTCAGATTATTTAAATGTTTAACATCGGTTCATTTATTTAAGGCAGTTACAGCACATTCATTCATCTATTTTAATACTGCTGAACATGAACCATGGTTTTACTACAAATAATAATAATAATAAAAAAAGCATGGCTATTGTAGATTAACCTGTGGTATGTAGTAAAACTGTGGTAATACAAATGGTAATCAATCCACACACAAAAAAAAACATGTTTTCTAAGTTTTACCAATAAACTAATAAAACCATGGTTAATTAATATTAAATAGCGAAAAGATCAGTCAAATTTATTTAAAAATGTAAATTCAACAGCTATAAAATATGATCAGTAAGAGAAAAACACTGTTAATGAGAAGACAAGCACTGGACTGCAGCAGGTTAGGTGGGAAATACATTTATTTATAATTCAGAATGGATATGAAGATATGATGATATATAATGTTTTTGCTTTTGTTGGGCTTTATCATTCAATAAGAGTTCTGTTAACTGACCTCAGTGTCCAGATCTGTCAACAGAGCATAATGTTTCTCTTTTAAAAAGCATCTAAAAAGCATTTGAGATTGAGAGGGAGTAGCGTGTCATTTTAATCTAGTAAAGTGCTTTCGTTTGTACACTAATTGACATTATTCCTAGCAAGTTTAAGCTTTTCGGAAAAATATACAATATCAGTTTAAAGTTTAAGATTTGCTTTTGAAAGAAGTCTCTTACGCTCACCAAGGCTGCATTTGTTTTAATCAAAAATACAGTAAAAATGGTAATACTGTAAAAATATTATTACAATTTAAAATAACTTTTCTATTGTAAAATATTTTAAAATGTATTTTATTCCTGTGATGCAAAGCTGAATTTTCATCATTACATCATTAATCATTACAGTCTTCAGTGTCACATGATCCTTCAGACATCCTTCTATGATGATCTCACAACATGGCTGCTCAAGAAACATTTCTTACTATTATTAAGTTTGCACTGCTTAATGTGTTTTGGTGATACACTACCAGTCTAAATTGTGGGGTAAGTAAGAAAAGAAAATGAATAATTTTATTTATCAAGGAGGTGACAGTAAAGCTATTTTGAATTTGACATTTCAAATAAATAGTGCTTTTAAACTTTCCATTCATCAAAGAATCCTGAAAAATATATCACAATTTCCAAAACAATATTAAGCAGCAAAAATAGTTTTCAACATTTATAATAAGAACCATAATTAATAATTGAGTACCAATAATAATTGGAGACCTAATGCCGGGATTTTCTGTAGTGCAAAGTCTGAAAAGCTGTTGTTGCCGAGATATAATACAGAAGAAATAAAAGAAATTCTACGTACACATTATTGATGTCTGTTCCTGCTGTACGCTCCAGGAGTTCATCTGTGACCTCTAGACTAGCTGGAATTTCAGAATGCTGCAAAAAGAGCACAGAGAAACTTCATTTTTGAAACTAAGCAAGACTTCCCTATGTTCACACTGGAATCCAAAGTGCTACTTGGTGAAATCTGGATATGAAATTCCTATTTTATGAACAAATTCTATATTTATTATTCACATGACCTTTTACATTTAGCTCATAACAAGACATCCTTCCCCTCATGTTCATGAAAAAAAAGAAAAAAAAGAAGCTTTTTCCCATTTTTGAACTGTCACCACTGGCATTTAATGCAAAGAATGCTCCTTTAATACGTGCTGGAGCTGTCATCACTTCAGTTCAGCGAAAGTTTATGGTTTATCAATTTAAATGACATTTTCCTCATATGACAAAACAAAACTAGTTAACACTATATTTAAGAACAGCCTTTGCACAAGTGTAGTTCTTCTGAGTAAACGGAGGTGACAATGAAAAGTTTGGTGTCAATATGCCAAAGCTTTGCAGAGCCACAGAATCAGCTTGGCATCATGCCATCAAATTAGTTGATGTATGTATTATTTGAAAACATTTCAGGCTTTCAAAAATCTTTTAATTCTTTCCCCGTAGGTTTTAAAAAAAGTTGCCAGCAACTGCCAGCGTTTTTGGAAATGTTCACAAAAATGTCATGGCTCCCAGAATATTTAGTTGTATGAATATCTGAACATGCAATATATCAAACGAAAGAACAGAGCCTTTGATTTTAAACAACAACAACAAAACTGTTTTATTCTAACATTTTTTTTTTTTTCAACACTACCAACAAAGCAACATTTTGAGCAAATAGCTGAGAAAAATCTGTTCAACATGATGATCAAAACATAGATGGAGTAGATTGAGTCCATGAACATCCTCAAAACATCCTCAAAACTTCTTTGCCTGTTTTGATCTGGAGATTCTGTACTCGTTCAGGAGATGTGTAATAGCACCCCTTACCGTATAACAGTAATAACACGGGAGACGTAAAATCTCATCAATGGCAGGGAAGAGTTTTCTCATAAAAGACGACATAACTCGTCAATGGCGGGGGAAGATTTAATACATTTTTACCAGCACAGTCTGAAGATGATCTGAGCCAATTTTGGTGAAAATTGAAGTAACCGTCTAGGACACATTTAAAAAGTACCTTTTTCCCAAGAAAATTCAATATGCCTGAAAAATGTTAATGACAGAAAATGACGTCATAGGGGGCCAAGGAATCGGATTTTTAGCCAGTATGTTTCAAAAGTTATTAACATACATTTAAGTTAAACTTCGGACAGGTGATGGCACTAGAGGGAACGAGCTAGAGACTCCAAATTTGCTGCTCCAATGTTAAGACTGTCCTCTTTTTGTGTGCAAAAACACACACCAAAATAATGTACAACATTAAATTGACATCATATTTCTGAGTTTATTTGCAATCAGCTTATGTAGAAGGGCCAAACACACTCTCATGGCATTTCGTTACTATTTTAAGGTTTGGAAAATTGGTGGCTAATTTGTATGAATTTATACGTGCGTATCTGTATGAATTGCTTATGGGTGGAGTTTTAATCAAATATGATACGTTTTCTTGTAAAATAATCTTGTAAAATAGTTACATTTTCAGTTACATCTGCTTGGAGGGCCTTTGAATAATGTCTCATACAAAAGATAGCGTTTGAAGTCAAAAGGGTTAGGAACTAGTGACCTAAAATATGGGTCCAGTGTGAATATATCAAAATGTACCTTTGTGTGAAACTCCATCTTGGTGCAGAGGAGTTTGGAATGTAGAGAAACCAGCTGCCCATACCCATGCCTGTCCCGTGTGTTACTCTGAAGATGGAAATGAATCACAATCAACCATTAAAATGTTTCAGTCAAACCTGTCAAAAAGAGATTAGCAACAGCCTTTCTTTTTTTATGAATGTTGAAATGAGGGATTTTGTGCATGAACATTGACTTACCCATAGTAACCCTGTCTCAGCAATGCTGCTGTAGTGTCGCATGCAGTCTTGTAAGGTCTGGTAAAAATGAATTAGACAATGAACAATATAGTCTGCTCCAAGAACAAAAGACATTTTGGTTAGGTTGGGATGCTGAATATTTTATAGGCAGCTGCAGTGATGAACAGCTGTCAAGTTGGACGACTCTCACTTCTCATAGTAAACAAGCAATCTATTTAAGCAGAGGAAAACTATGTGATCACATTCTGTTTCCAATACAGTGGATGCTGCTTTTACATTGCAGATGACTTCAGAGAAGCAATCATATATATCTATAATTACATTCAACCAAAATCTGTAGCTTTTCTATAGATTTTTAGTTGAAAACATGCATTCTGAAGACATGCGTTCTGTATTATGATTCAAATCACATAGTCTATACAAATGTTACAGATTACACACACAAGTAGAGAAAAGGAAAAGAAAAAGCTTATTTATAGAAAAACACTTTCAGAATGATTATGCTTAGCTCACACTTTTCTTTTTTTTTTTTTTACAACCAAGCACAAGGTAAGCGCCTGGATAGGAAAGGTAAGAAATTTTGTACATTGGGGTCAGCAACATTCTTGTTACATACTGTATAATGCAACCTAAATATATAATCAATGTTTTGCCCAGAAAACATTATATATTATATATACATACATACACTATATCGCCTAAAGTTTTGGGACGCCTGCCTTTACATGCACATAAACTTTAATGACATCTCATTCTTAATCCGTAGGGTTTAATATAGAGTTGGTCCACCCTTTGCAGCCATAACAACTCTTCTGGGAAGGCTTTCCACAAGGTTTAGGAGTGTGTTTATGGGATTTTTTTAAACATTCCTCTAGAAGTGCATTTGTGAGGTCAGGCATTGATGTTGGATGAAAAGGCCTGGCTCACAGACTCCGCTCTAATTCATCCCAAAGGTGTTTTATCGGGTTGAGGGTTGAGATTCAGGCCAGTCAAGTTCCTCCACACCAAACTCGCTCATCGATGTCTTTACAGACCATGCTTTGTGCACTGGTGCAGAGTCTTGTTGGAACAGGAACTATCCCCAAACTTTTCCCACAAAGTTGGGAGCATGAAATTGTCCAAAATGTCTTGGTACGCTGAAGCATTAAAAGTTCTTTTCACTGGAACTAAGGGGCCAACTCCTGAAAAAACAACCCCACACCATAATCCCCCCTTTACCAAACTTTACACTTGGCACAATGCAGTCAGGCAAGCACCGTTCTCCTGGCAACCGCCAAACCCAGACTGATTGGTCACTCCAGAGAACAAGCCTCCACTGCTCTAGAGTCCAGTGGCGGCGTGCTTTACACCATTACATCCCATGCTTTGCATTGCACTTGGTGATGTAAGGCTTGGATGCAGCTGCTTTGCCATGGAAACCCATTTCATGAAGCTCTCTACGCACTGTTCTTCAGCTAATCTAAAGGCCACACAAAGTTTGGAGGTCTGCAGCTATTGACTCTGCAGAAAGTTGGCAACTTCTGTGCACTGTGCGCCTCAGCATGCGCTGACACTGCTCTGTGATTTTATGTGTCCTACCACTTTGTGACCATGATTGATGGGATGACTTTAAGTAAGGAGGGTGATACTGAACAAAAGTTGAGAAATGAAAAACAATGTTGGGACACGGAAGGAAGATTGTTGAGAAAGACAAACAACAATAGATGAATAAAAGTGTATTTGAACAGATAATTCCAACGAAAGTCAAATTGAAGCATGCTTACATTTCGGTGACCATCACGCAAGATTTTGTGTATTACATGGCAGAACTTCCAGCTAAGGATGGCGCTGCTTGGCAATGGCAGACCAACGGCATATGACCAGAAGGTATAGGCCCCCTTCTCTCTGTGGGTTCCCAAAATAATTCCTGTTCATGCATTTAAGGAAAACATCTCAAGAACAACTGATTATCACATCACACTCATTAATTGTTTTATGTAATAGCACAATTCATCAAAAGGGTGAAAATCTGCTGTCCAACTAATTTTGTAAGTTAGGGCTGATAATAGTAATGTTTATAGACTGATATCTAGGCTTGCCACGACATCATAACTTTCACACCAGATTGGTATCCATGTTCAAACTGATTATTAGCCCTCATTGGATATTAGATGGTACTATTAGGTAATTTTTGTTACACGATAACTACGGGAAACATTTCAGTGTTGAAAACGTTTGTATATGAAAACTACTTGATCTTGTACACATGAGATTTGGCAAAAGGAAAAGAAAAGCTTGCTGTATACCATGTATGATGCCCTTCAGGCAACTATTTTACCGCCTTTTAGGTGACTATGATAATTATTTAAGGCTATTCTATTCATTAGGATATTGATATAGGAACCACTGTTGCCAAGAATGTTTCATTCATGTTTTCTTCCCCCTGTGAACCGGTATAAAACCAGTATCATTCCTCATGTGCAACATGCACACCAATACCAATATGTTGATAACTAACAAAAATCTGTTTATTGAAATAACCCAGCAATGCAAGTAAACCACATTTACTAGACTATATAACAAATAAAAAACTGGTCATTGTCCGGTGATGGCATCAAAATGTAAGCATCCATGTTTATCACTCAGAGTATTATATTAATTATGTTAGTTGTGATGTAAAATAAAGCATTAAAAACCGCAGAGTATTTCAAAATGTCAAACTTGAACAGACTCATTCTCCTCTCATATTTGAAAATGAGATAAACAATAAGACTGTGTTGAGCAATGATTAGTACTCTGCCCGATGAATATCTCCAAACAGTTGCTCACCTGTCTAATAAAACACATAATATATTAAAGCGTCTTTGTTGCTTCCATGATTTCTACAAAATAACCGTCATTGATAGGCGACGCACGGACACGGACACGGTCCGTGTTATGGTTAAAATAGATTTAAACATTCTTGGAAACATTTGGGATAGTGTAAACACACAAGTGAACACAATATATAACATTGTTCTAATGTTTTTTTTTATATTTTAATCCAAAAATCTTACATATTGTTCCTTTAAGGCTTGTTAACATGCTGGGCAAAATCAGGGTAAATGGGCAAAAATTAAGCTCTGTCGATCAGTTTATTCTTGAGCGGTTTATTATCTTAGGCCAATAAAGGAAAAGGGTTTAACTTGTTTACATGACCACACATGCTGTCTGCTTATTAATCATAATCGGGTTAAGAATGTGTGTGTTAACACACTCAATGATAAGGCAAACATTAACAGCATTATCAGACAGCAATGTTTGACAACATTTTCAACACTTTTAAACCCATAATAACTAACACAGAACTTCAGAGCTGATTGCAGTACTACTCCTTATCCTCCTGTGAAGGGTTCAGTTGACCTACCTGGTTGGATTATAGCCTAGTTGAATAAACAGTAATACATTGATGTGTGAATTAAGGATACTGCGTGCATGTTTCTCCTTCAGCGGCGTCTCTGTGGAATTGATGGCCTTACTGATACTGCTGAGCTAAAAAGGAAAGGAAAGAGAAAAATTACTATGCAAGTTTTGTTTGTTTATGTATTGTGATTTAAGATTGAATAAAGGCCTTTTTTTTTAATTGGTAACCCAAAAATGTATATGATGTCATTATTTATTCATCCTCGTGTCCTTTCAAACTGATTTGTCAATGTCTCCCTCTTACATAAATACAAAAATGGTCAACTAAAAACAAAAGGCAAGGTATCTTATGTGAAGGCTCCAACGGCCAAGAAAACAAAAACAACAACTCAGTGTTAATATATTCTCATTCAGAACGGCTTAATTTTGTTTTAAATAATTTTCATGATGTATGGCTCCATTAATGGTTCCTGAACATACAACAATAATAATACAGCTAGCACTACAATACTCTGACAGTGGTTCCTGACAAGAAGTTCTAAGACACACAACTCTAAAGAGCCTTTTTCCATTAGCATCCTCATTCATTTCAATGGCTTGGTTCGCACAGGTTCCTCGATTGCTCATCTAGACCTTAGTCAGGTTAGAGGGCATATTGAATTTAACGTGGATGAAAATAAGGCTGTGAGGGACAGTCTTTACAACGGCACGCACCCTATAAAAATCCTAGATTGTGTAATTATAACAACTACTAACAACTTTCAAAACTGATTTATTATTTTGTTTTGGAAAGACGTTACACCAGCTGAACAATCGGTCTGTTGTTAAACAGCAGTACAATCCATTGAACACACTGTACTTCCATCTCTTACAGCCTGGTTTTCTTTCCTGTCAAAAACTGAATTAAACATAAATATCAGCACCAAAGTGTGTAGTTTGAGTAATCAATAGACACAACCACAATACAAATAACAGTTATGCAAATGCCTTGTTAAGTTTATTTTAAGACGTTAGCCAACTCTGAGCTAGCTACATTAAACTGTATTCTATGATTTTTTGTTTATTTTCAGATTAATCTTACAATAACAATAGTCAATTATAAGAATTCTTAAATAGAAATATTACTAGATAACTGCTTTACTCTTACTGCTGAAGCTGCAGCCATTTTGAGTGTTTCATCACATTGCAGTGGTATATAGTGTAAGTTTACAAGTTGTAAACATAAGTTCTACAAGTAATTCCAACATGCTATGAACACATCTTTTGTTCTGGGATCAGGCATCACAGAACGTGGTACTGCAGAAAATTGATGTCTTGATGTCTCAATGTAAATAAAACATAATCCAACTCATGGAAGCAATTTTACACTAAATTGTGTGGCAAAAGGTACATTTTAAAGCTGCACGTGGTATGGTTTAAAACAAGAAAATATTGAAGAAAATATGAAGACTTCAGATGCAAGTCCGTCTGACGTTTTTCTTAAAAATAAGCATTTTTGTCAGGCTCCTATAGGTTTCTACCAAGGTACTGGTACTTCTGAATGGGCTGAGGCTGGGATTTAGTGGGTTTGAAGTGAAATTATTTTATGAACTTATACTATATGCGGAAAGCCTTCACTCAGTATTGTATCATATATTTGACCGAAGTGGCTTAAAAGAAGAGGCTTTTTCATCTGAACTCTTCATATCTTTACCGCTCTCAAGGCCCATTCACACTAAGGCCCTTAAGGCCCTAATCACACTACTATACATACAGTATATTACAATATCGTTCTGTAGGATATTGTGTGTTTGTCTGTCACTTTAAATGCTCAAGCTCATTACAGCAGGATGGATTCTGATTGGCTGTGAATGTTTTTATTGTTCATCAGCTGGATATAATCGCTCTGAAAGTGATTCCAACGATATAGTTTCTCTGTGCATTATCATTTTAGCTGTGGTGTGAAATCTATTCTTTAATATTGAGAGTGATTTTCAGAACTATTGTTATCTTTATAGTTATCGTCCTTGGTGTATCAGGCCTTTAATAAAATAACCACTCTTCATCACTGGCTCATTAATAATGCGGTAAATGCGCAGCCAGATCTTCCACATGATCCAACTACAAATAACATCTTCATTACATTAACTGAATAGTAATACAAGTCTTACATACTTATAAAATGAAAAATATTGCAAAAAATATATAATATTATAAATATAATGACATTATAAATTGCATGTTTAGAAGTGAATGCTTTCTCAGATCAGCTAGGGCAGAAATAAAACGTTGACAGTTTGGAATATGTTTTACAAAAGCACAAAACTGAAGCACAGAATTCAATGTGCATTCCTTTGAATGTTGGTCTGTGGCTCATTAATGTGCAAGTGAGATTGTGCTGGTCAGCCCCAAAACTGGGAGAACAAAATGAAGGCGATGGACAGCACAAAGAGCAGATTGTGCAGAACAAAGCATGTCAGCCCGAGGAATTGGGTTGGTTAGGTGCCAAACGCTGCAGGGCACACAATCTTAGACAGATGGTCTGCCTATTGGCTAACTTTCATAACAGACTCTGTTTTGGGGGGTCCTTCCCTCTATGGTTTAACTCAGGGCTAGTCAATTTTGCTCCTGGATGGTTCCCGCAGGGGTTATTCTCTTTCTAAAATCTCATACTGAGTAGGTACATTTGATGAAAAATATTTTGTGAAGGTTAAAAAAAGAGTATTTTATAAAGTATGTATACATACAGTACATGCACTTTACTTTAAAATGTGATGCAGGAACACTAAAACTGGAGAAAAAGCAGTGTTCATGTGAAATGATCCTGGATGAATAACATTTAATGAAAATGGCTACTGATGAATGATATATTAATGGTAACAGGAGCCACTTTTCCACCGTCGGGCCGAAGGTTCAAGTTATATTTCCACTTGAGCCTGGTTTGGCACGGCACAATTACAAACTGCTCTCGGCCAGGAATTCTCAGCATGGTTGGCTAACCGTATGAACCAGTGTTGCCGGGTTTGCGTAACAAAACCAGCCCAATTGCTGTTCAAAACTCGCCCAATCACAGCCAAATCTACCAGAAATCACACGGTGTGGTGTATTTGGGGATGTTCCATGGTGTAAAAATCGAGTTCTGGGGTGGGGGTTGCCCTTGGATTTGAACACCTCTACCATAAGGAGATCCTTGTTTATCCCGTCTACCTCGTAGCCATGACTGGATCAGTCGGCATTTGAATTTGAATTCTTTATTCTTTCATTTTATTACGTTTCCCCTAGAACTATGTCATAAATATATATCTTTGCAACCTTATCTATGTTGTGATCGCCCTTTTTGTTGCAGTTACGAGACAAACTGTAACATCACTAACAGCAGCTAATCAGCAATCAAGAAGCATTCTCATCAATTATACAAACGGAAAAACAAGAACTAGAACAAAAATCAGGGTTTATCTTAAAAGTAGGGCTGCACTATAATTGTTACTGCACTTTATAAACTGTTATATAGCTTAAAAAGTTAAAAGTGTTATATATTTAACATTTTATATAACTGGTATATGCTATAATATTTACTTTATATATTAAATATTATTATTGCATAATTATCAAAAGGGGTGATGTAATACAAGGCCATTTCACATGTTCTTTACCTAATCCAAAAAACGTATTGATTTCAATTTAATTGATAACTGCAAATTGAACACTGCCTTTAATTCAACTTCTGGTAATGCATGGATTTGGTGATTGCTTTTTACAGTAGATATTTAAAGGGAAGCAATTCAGTTGCAAATGAGACAGACCTCAGAGCCAATTTGCTACACATGCAAATGCTTACAGATAAACTGCAAAGAACAATACTGTCACAGCGATATGGCAATCTGTATGGCAAAAGAGTCTTTATTAAACTACCAGAATCTCAGGAGATTAACGGCTTACACTTCACACATACTAAGACAGTGACTGACCAAGAACTGAGCAAAACAGAGTATATACACTTAAGGGAACTAAATGAGATAGGTATAACTAATTAGCAACCAAGGAAACTAGGGAATTAACATGACTAAACTGAAAGAAAACAAGAAAAACAGGCACATGAATGAACAACCAAGAACAATGGACATAACCCTGACAGATACTCATAGTGTTGTTGTTTTTTCTTTCTTTCTTTTAGCTATTTTTATCTTTGAAATGGCTGAACACTGCAAACAAATCCAGGGCAGAAAATGTATCCTTTTAAGAGAAAAGCTCCTTTTGGAGGATTTAAGCTCTTGACATCTGGCCACAAGCAGGAAAGACAGTGGAGGATTGTTACCAATGTAAGATAACAGCAATGTCAA
This sequence comes from Gobiocypris rarus, assembly GCA_023029165.1. NCBI lineage: Eukaryota > Metazoa > Chordata > Actinopteri > Cypriniformes > Gobionidae > Gobiocypris > Gobiocypris rarus. The sequence goes on along the minus strand of CM040916.1, from coordinate 8,926,193 downwards.
AAATAAAAAAAAATAAATAGCAGACAATTGTTTTTAATTAATCGAGAGAAGCAGAACATTTTATCACGGTTAAAATATGATTAATCGTACAGCGCGATTTAAATGTCTGGTTTGTTTAGCGATATCATTTTGGATATTGCATCAAGATGCTAAGTTGCTTTCACAGGAAGTCCAACAGCAGCACTACAGAACGCTGACAGAAACACTTAAAGTCTGTGTAAAGCAATATTAAATACAAGTTTGTCAAACCACAGAAAAAAAATGTGTTATTAACCACCCAGCCAAATGTAAATGATTAAAAAAAAAAACACCACGTAAATAAAATCGTAAATATCAAAATCTTGAAAAAATAAGCAGCATTCTCTACTCCCAAACGCTGGGGGTGTGCCCGCTTTCGGCCCTGGAACCACGCCCACTCACAGGAAAGCTGCCCCCTCTCTCAACTGTCAAATACCGCTAAAACCTGAATGGATGCTCCCTCTAGCAGCTTAATTGGATTTACACAGTCATAGCTACATGTTTGAGCCTCCAGAACTTAACCAAATAAAGTTAGGCAAAGTAATAAATAAAACATATTTTGCCACTTTACCATTTTATCATTATTATTATTTGTCTGTATAAACACAGATCAAACTAAAAGCCATCATGGTTTTAGTTATGTTGCATATCAAGTATGAAAATGATGCGAATAAAATGCTACACCCTTACAGTAATGGGAGATAGTCACTACAGCCCTATTCACCAGCAACATCGGATTATTAGTGAATCCCAGTTGTCTCCAATTAAAAAGTTTGTAAAACTATCCGGTGTAAAATGTCTTGACCTTGTCTTGACTAGTCGGCATGAAATCAAAATTGTCACAATTTTTTTAGCGCACATTACTGGTGCACAATTGACCTGTGCATTGTGTGGACGTTAATACACAGTTTGTCGTGGTAAACTTAAATCAAAAATTGCTTCCGCTCTGGAGTGGTGTTTCTTCTCTGATGACATCAGTTTGATGGCTTGGGTAAAATAACCTTATAATTCCCCTTTAACCGTAAATATACCCTCTATTCAATATTCCATTTCACTTAGAAATCTCATCTTGCAACCATAGACTGTAAAATAGTATGGAATATCTTTGTTTCATATTTGACATCACAAAAAAACAGAAGTTTTAACAGGGGTGCTGTAGACTTTTTATACCCAATGTATATTTCTTATTTAATTTATTGATTACATGTAAACAATTTGACAAGAGATGATACATTTAAAGGAGCTCCTAGAAATCAATTTAAAGGGGTGGTCGATTGCCCCTTTTTACAAGATGTGAAATAAGTGTGTATGTGAAGTTTTAGCTCAAAATACATGGATCATTTTTTTCTAACATGTTAAAATTGTCACTTTTTGAGGGTGAGCAAAAACGAGCCGTTTTTGTGTGTCCCTTTAAATGCAAATGATGCATTTCTTTGTCATGATGATTTCTTTATGCAGACAGGCAGTGAAACTGGTCAGCCTTTTATGTTCAAACCGGAGTCGGGCAATGCTGGAGGGACTCAAGAAGTGACAACATGTATGCAACAAGATGTTCCTGAATGGTTAGTTGATGAATTTATGTAGCTGATGTGGAGTTAACTATCTTCAAGTCATTGATTGGCATATTCTGTCATGATAATCTCACCCCCTTTGATGTGTGTTACCGGGGGCAGGGTTTATGTACATTTCAGGTTTAGTGATGTCACTAGCCGGTAGGAAGCTTGTGTAGTCCCTGTTTATGCTCAAACAGCAACAACTGAAGTTTAAAAAGTCAAATCATAATTAATTAATCACCCCTTTAAAATGTGAAGAATGTGAAAAGCTTCAGGAGTCAGTTGTAATTAGTCTATATAATATAGTAATAATATAGTATAATACTAAATAGTAAAGTGTAACTTAATATTTATCATTATTGATATCTCATGTACTGACGCTGTTGTATGAGAACTGAACTGAACTCAGCTGGACGATGACCATTTTTTTAAGCAGAATTGCTTTATAGATGAAATGAACTATTTTAATGATTGATTATCTTTACAACAGAACTGAATCAACACTGAACTGACTTCAGCAGAACAACGGCTGAAATCAAGTTCCTGTTGTTACTGTAAAACTGATTTGAAACAATGTACTGAATAAAGCGCTGTGTAAATAAAGGTGACATGACTTGACTCAGCTGTCCACGACAGGCCTAAAACAGCCAAGCTACCAGCACAAAGACACAGGAAGTATCGAGATATGATTTCTTTTTTTCAATATTGTACACCCATACATTCAGACATAAAAGAAATCTAAAACCAAGGGAAGCCACTAACCACTACATGAGAGACCCATGGACACTAACTCCATGAAGGTCCACTGACCAGCTAAGCAGGCAATCCCTTTAAAGAGATCACTGACAGTTCTTCAAACTTAATGTGTTAAAACAATGAGATAGTTAGGGCTAGAGCAATTAATCGAATTTGTAATTGTGATTACAATTACAGATGCCAAAATTATGTAATCGTTCAAAGGTACAATTACCAAAATAAATGCTGTGCTTAAGATGTGGTTTTCTTTCTTTTTTCCCCCCATTGTTTTAATTTTAGTTTTAGTATAACATTTTATAATACCATGCATATTTTAACTTTTTTTACTTATTTAAAGACAAGACCAAACCAATGTATATTTGACATTTGAGGCTTAATGCAGTCAGGAAGAGTGTTTTCAGCTTCTTTATTTTAATATAACAATATGGCATACAGTCGCTTCAAACAAATGGCATAAAGCTATTCAAAACATCATTCAATGTAAATTGTGATAATCACAATTAATAATCGCAATTACAATGTGGAAAACCTGGACAAAATCATGCATATATATGGAATTAACTGTACTACAATATGGACTTTATGGACTACAATATTGCACAGGATCAGAAAGTCGTCACAAAACTCTGGTTAACTAAAAGAAATTATAGAAATATCTTACTATTGTATAATAAAATCTTCATTTTAAATAAATTGTTACATTTTCATTCCTTTGGATTTTAAAATATTGATTAAATTAAGTGTTATGAATTCAACTGATATGTTGTTTAATGAATTAAAGAGGACCTGTTATGCTTTTTATTTGACATTTTAACTTTATGTAATGTGTGAAAAATATCTGCTAAGTTCCAAAGCATAAAGTCACTCCATAGGGAGTTATACTCTATATGAGTGTACACTGTTTCTGAACTCACTAATATAATTTTCTTCTGGGAAACGAACACGTCATATTATTTTTCATTTAAATAATTCCTAGCCAAGGCATATGCAAAAAATAGGGCCATGCCTGGTTGAAACTTGCGGTTATGGTAAGGGGCGTGACACTGATTACAACACACTGGTCCAGCCAACCAATCAGAGCACACTGTGCTTTTCAGAAGGAGGGGCTTCATAGAGACAGGACCTGAACAGAGCATTACTGACAGACTGAGAAGAGAGGTGCTGCAATATGTAAAATATGTGAAAAATTATTGAAATAATAAAAAATTGTGACCATTTAAGCATGAAACTCTATTTTAGTAGCCCCTAAAGACTTTGTAAAAGGCCGTAATATTAATTTAATTCAACAATTAAAATGGAAACTGTGGAATCGGTTACTTTGTTTTACATACAACAATTCCATAGCATGAATTTTAACTTCATTTAGCCATTAACAAACAGCAAAAAACTGTCCCTGGAAGACTCTCGCACTTTCGCATGCTTCTCATTTGGTCTACTGTCTTTTTGTGTCACCAAATAGAGGCAGCTAAACACTCAACACTGAAGGAAACCTGAGCCAGAACTGGGTTTGCCCTTCCTGTTCGCAGTGAATAGAACGGCATTCTATAACCTACTTAATAAGAAAGGACGACTATGTGAAACTGAGGTGCAAGAACACTGCCAAAACATTACATACTGACAGATTGCAATACAGACTGACAGATTGACATACAGATTTCCTACATTTTCATTTCAGATGGTCAGATTAACCACATCCAACACTATAAAACAGCCTGACATACACACACCTGAGTGCACTCTATTTTAAATGTACCATGTTGTTTGTTTGGCAACCATAAACAGTTAATGCTGTTAACATTAGCTCAGCAGTGTACAATACACCCTGTTCTTTCAAGGTAACTTCCTCTGCATACACTCCTGAAGCAAGGACATCCCTATGATCTCCCTCTCTCTCGCTTTCGGCTGCTCCCGCTAGAGGTCACAACATCGGATCATCCACACCATTTATTTGCCATGTTTTATGCCGGATGCCCCACCTGACGCAACCTACACTGAGAGTGCACTCACTGACTCGTGCAAGGACATCCCTACGATAGTCTGACATATCCACCACCTCTGAATACTCGCTTTACAGAGATAACACAAAGGCATTAGGTTGCTTGGCAACATTGTCATTGCAGGGCGACCCAACTCACGCGAGAGTTTACAGCGGAGCAGACTGACGCAAAACACACAGGGCTGTAAAGTAAACAGGCAGAACTATGTGGCATATTTGACCAGTCAGTGGGAAAAGAACATTGATCTTTTGTGTGAGATAGTTTCTGATGTTTTGTGTGAGCATTTAAATAACAGTCCCAGCAGTTCCACTCTCATGTTGTTCCAATGACTTTCTTTCATTTAGGCCCAGTTTCTCAAAAATTGTAATCTGGATCAGAATTATCTAGATTGCGAAATCCCATGATTTAATATCCAGGTAATCCATATTACTTTTGTGCCGGGTTTTCAAAGAAACACTGGATTGGATCACCCCGATCCAGATACAAATTTCCAGATTTCCAGAGCTCAAAATGGGACTGGTCACAATGTTGGCTGCTAGCTTTGTAAAGAATAACAGGTAGAACTATTAATTAAAGGGTTAGTTTCACGCAAAAAGGAATATTATCCTATGATTTACTCACCCTCAAGTCATGCTAGGTGTATATGACTTTCTTCTTTCAGCCAAATCAGTTGGAGTTTTATAAAAAAATATCCTGTCTCTTCCAAGCTTAATAATGGTAGTGAATTGTAGCTTTTTTTTGAAGCCCAAAAAAGTGCATCCATCCATCCATAAAAGGACTTCTGAAGCAAAGCAATGCGTTTTTGTAAGAAAAATATCCATATTTATAACTTTATAAACTATGATAACTGCTTCTGGTAATGACCGTACGCGAGTCTAGCTCCAGCAGAAGAGTGACCTCTGACCTGACTCACCTCACGACTAATTTCTGGGTGAACTCTCCCTTTAAATGATATAAACATCCCCTTCTATTTGCAATTTCTTTCAAACAGTTAGGTCGCTCATCTGACCCGCACCAAATAATTTTAAATATACATGCAATAAGAGGAGAAATTGCTAGAAACTTCCTTTGACTACTTCATCTCATCACAGCTGGATAATCATGCTGCACTTTCACGGGTAGAAGGTTGGAAAATCATGGGTTACGTGTTGCCTGGAACACAGCATTATATGGGGGACACTATAGTGCAATGCTTAATAGATAGCCTACTGTTCCTTTAAACAAATAAAGTGCAAAACATAAATGTATATTTTTTGACCAAGTTTAAAATTTTGTTCCTTAAATTAATCCTGAACCCACCTTTCTGCTGGGATTAGGATAATCCAGATTTTTGGGATCAGAAGTATACCAATCTTACTAATAAGTTTTAAACAACACATATTGAGGGTTTGATCCAGATCAAAACTAAGATTGGATTACGTGATCTAATCCGATTTCAGAAGACCTTTTGCTCTTTTTTGTATATTTTCAAGATTTGAGCCAATCCGATAACCAAAATCTGATTACATTTCTTTTAAACAACTGGGCCTTAGTGACAGAATGACAAAAGTTGCAATGCAAGTGGATGTGCCTGAGGCTGTCAGTCATTAACATTCTGCATATTAATGGTTTAATTTTCATTACAAACCTACTAATTAAAGGGTTAGTTCACCCAAAAATGAGTTCACCCTCATGTCCTTCGACACCCGTAAAACCTTTGTTCATCTTCGGAACACAAATGAAGATATTTTTGTTGAAATCCGATGGCTCAGAAAGGCCTACATTGACAGTAATGTCATTTCCTCTGTCAAGAGCCATAAAAGGCACTAAAGACATTGTTACAAAGTCCATATCGCTACAGTGGTTCTACGATAATTTTATGAAGTGACGAGAATAGTTTTTGTGTGCCAAAAAAAACTAAATAATGACTTATAAAGAGATTGCCGATTTCAATTCAGCGTTATGAATCAGCTGCTCGAATCAGCAGTTCGGATCGCCAATGTCACATGATTTCAGCAGTTTGGCGGTTTGACACGCAATCTGAATCATGACTCGATACACTGATTCATAACGCTCCGAAGCTTCATGAAGCCGTGTTTTGAAATCGGCCCATCACTATACAAGTCGTTATTTAGTTTTGTTTTTTTGCGCACAAAAACTATTCTCGTCACCTCATAATATGATTGTAGAACCACTGTAGTGAGATGGACTTTGTAACGACGTCTTTAGTGCCTTTTATGGCTCTTGAGAGAGGAAATTACATTGGTGACAATGGAGGCCTTTCTGAGCCATCGGATTTCAACAAAAATATCTTTGTGTTCAGAAGATGAACGGAGGTCTTACGGGTGTCGAAGGACATGAGGGTAAGTAATTAATGATTTTTGGGTGAACTAACCCTTTAACTGTGTTTAACACTTTATTTTGATGGTCCACTATAGACATTCTACTGTTAATCAAATTGGTATAACTAACTTTGCAGCTACCAGAGTATTAGTATTAGTAGACTGTCTGCTTAATATCTGCTAACACTTGATGCTCCCCAAAAACACCCTACTGACCGTAAGTAAATTTACAACTACACGTCAACTTATTTTACTAACCCGAACCCTAACAGCTAACCTAACAGTCTACTAATACCCTAATAAGTTTCAGTTGGCATGCTTATAGTTAGTAGAATGTCTAAAGTGGACCATCATGAAATAAAATGCAACCATTTGATATCTCAAATCCATTAGTACCGACTGTTCCTCAACATTTTCGACCAGCAACAACATTATGTGTGGAGTACAAACCAAAAGGGAAGAACAACCTGCCAAACCAGGTCCATGGGCCTGCATAACCAAGGAAAAAATGCAGCCTTTTAACATCACATGGTTTCTTTTTACACACACACACACACACACACACACACACACACACACACACACACACACACACACACACACACACACACACACACACACACACAACCAAATGTATGATACCTTATCACAAATTCAGCCATACTTTAGATTAGGGTCCAATTCTTACCTATGACTTTTGCCTCAAACTCACAATTACTGCTTATTAATAGTTAGTAAGGAAGTTGTTAAGTTTAGGTATTGGGTAGGATTAAGGGATGAAGAACATGGTCATGCAGAATAAGTCATGCAGTTAATAGTGAGAATTTAACCCAAAACTAAAGTGTTAACGCACATTCTACCCCTCTCCTCTAACAGCAACTTCAAATGTAATGTGAAAAGTATCATTGCTATTGTCAGACCAACATGAAACATTAAATTAAAATATCAAAACAAAGTATGGATATACCACAATAAACATTATTATTTTTAATTTAACTATTTGCTTCTAAGCATACACAATTACTTCCACGACATAAATAGCCTACATTATGTAACTTATTTGGTGGAACTGTTCAAAATGCTAGTGTATTAGGAAAACTGACAACTGAAATGCTATTAATGACTAGATTAGGCCTATTGAGGTGAACATGAAAAGATAATGAAACAGGGGGAATTTGTCAAGCTACTTAAAATAGACCTTAAAAAACTAACCATTTACTGTATATTTGTCAAGCAAGGGTTGAGGATACAGACCAGACATACTTTTGTGACCACAAGAGTTTGATATTTAAAAGCCTGAGCAGAAGATATATTATTTTCATTCTCAATATGAAAAAAAAATCCTTGAGTTTTTTATTTTATTTTATTCAGCTGGAACCTATTTGATTAAGAGGTTCCGGTTTAATTCCATTGAAAGGTATCAAATTATTAATATAATACAGCAATACGTTACCATTCCTTCCGATTTGATTTATTATTAGGAAGATAAACATCAGTCTGACCATTTAAACCTTTTAATCATGGAGATCATGAATGCATGTGTGTAAGTTACTGTTTAATATCCCAAAGTGATGTGATTTGTATGTCACTTTAAAGTAATGTCTTCGCAAAGGTTTTTCTTTTGGTTGGATGGTTTGGCAAATAATAGAGAAAGATGTGACGGTAGTTTGATTGAAGTGCCATATTATAACTGCAAAGAAACTATTGCGTTTTACTTTGATACATTTCACGCTATCCCATTTATTTTGATTCTGACAGACCATATGCATCACAAATCATATACGCCTGTCAGCAGTCAAGAATGAATAATCATTGCCAATGAAATAACATATGTTAATATCACGTGCTGAACTCATTTTGTAGGTAACGTAGTCGTATGGACAGGTTCAACGAGTCCCCGGATGACGTTATGTCAAATACAAACGGGTCTTGCCAGTTGTTTGAAAACCTATTGTTTCGTTTCGGCAAGTTTACCACTTAGAAAAGAAAATTAAATACACGTGTATGTTTAAATGGCCGACATTTCTGGAAATATGCTCTTACTGCAATAGCGAATAGTGCCTACGCAAGCTGTAACCGTGCATCCACAGTAATGTATTCTGCTGCCATATTATGTCATAATAATGTAGTTAATGCTAGCACAGTATCCACACGAGAACACCAACCATTAGCATCGTAACATGATATCAACTATTCATAGGTTGCCATACCTGCTGTTTTTCGAAATGCTCTCTCTCGCCTCCTAACATCGTTTCCGTCCTTCTGCTTTTAACCCGCGAGGGCACCTGTCGTATTGAATTCATCCTTTATGGAGCTCTCGGGTTTTGTGATTAACAAATAGTTCCCTGTCGAGCTAGGCTCCAGATATCTGTCGTTTGACAGTCCAGTGTGGCTCTCTTGCGTGTTTCAGGAACACCGCGACGCTAAGTAGGACATGTAGGAAAAACCTGTTCTGGCTTGGTGGCTAGCCGGTTTCAGAGTCGTACTACAGCATTGCTGTGGGAGGAGTAATAATGTGCGTTTCATTAACGCCTAAATTCACTTTTGGTCAAAAGAGTTCACATATATTAAAAGTGATAAATCGTCACAGATGTGCCGCGACACATTTACTCCGTACGCGCAATGTACAGTACACCTTGAAACTCAAATTCAGATATTTTTTATTTAACAAAAACATACTGGGGTTTCTACAGGTACACGCAGGTCTGGTTAATCAGTTAGCAAAAGTCAACAATAATAAGGAAAATAAAAGTGATAATCACCCCACCACAAAAACGAACAAAACTAATTATAATCAAAGTGATAAAATGTTATATTGCAAAAATAGGTTAGGCTACAAAACAATAAAATAATTAAAAATTATAAAATAAATAATAATCTGTTATGTCAATACAATTTTTGATCAACAGGTGAGTATTTTGAACCAAAACATTTAAATGGGAGATTTACCATGCAGTTTCCAGGCCTTCAGTTTAAGCTTCATTTCATGAGTGATTCATCCCAAGAAAATGCCAAGCTTGAACGAGCTGGCAAAAGCTGTGAGAAATGACTTTTAAGTCATCATGAAACCAAAATGACCAATTCTCTCATTTTTTTATTTTTATGGAACATTGCAGAATTTATTATAGCCTAAATGATTTATCAGTGCATATATATATATATATTTGGCCTCAGAATCTGTAATCAAAATAACCTTCCCTCCTACATACAGTGACAGCTCCTTTCTTATCTGATGACATTTTTTCAACACGAGGGCGGAACAGGGCTGTGCACACATTTTTGTTAGAATTTTGTGTAAAGCTTTTTTAGTGTAGACTGCAGAATATATAAATGGTTAATCTTCTAGATTGAGTCAGCTTTACTGTAAGGAGACTGTAGGTTTGTGTACCACTGCGTGTTTAATCTGCATCAAGCCCAATAGACAGTTTTTAAGAAGTGTGATTATTTGGTCCCATTTTATATTAGGTGTCTTTAACATTTAAATTAATCATTTGATATATATATATATATATATATATATATATATATATATATATATATATATATATATATATATATATATATATATATATATATATATATATATATATATATAAACACAAAAAACAACACCACTATATATACAATGTATAATTACATTGATAATTATACCCTTCCCTTTAACCCACCCTTCAACCTACCCATACCACCAAACCTGTTCCTAACGACCCGTATCCCACCTCAAAAGCAGCAAAAGTCTTTTGCAATAAAGAAAAAACATGGACACACTAAGTACAGTGCACTTATTGTTTGATGTCAGTACATAGTAGTTAAAAGACACCTAATATGATGTTTGACCAACTATTTCACTGTCATGGTCAATTTTCCCCAGAAAATGAGTAAAACATAACCAACAAAACAAAAACAAACGGTCACAGAGGAGTTTACTGCAATGTCAAATGAAAGATGGCATAAAACACTAGCATCAATTTATGATTTTAATAAATATAATTATACACAATGTTATTTGTTGCATGCTGTTTGCATGTATTACAATACAGTGAGGTGGAAATAGTACGGTAATGTATCTGCCACTATTTGCATTAATAGCATCCAACCAATATTCACTAAATAACTGCTTTTTTCACTTAGTGCTAATGGTCTCAGCCATAAGAAAATCCCATCTGTTCAACAGCTGGAACTTGAGACTGCATTAATGACCACAGGGATATCTCTTGCTTTAGACTCCTCTATCACCTTCTGAAAGTGGGGAAAATTGTTATCCTAAGAAAAAGAAAATTAAATATAATCTAAAAATGTTGATGTTAATCCAATAAGCAATCTGTAGTTCTTTCATTCAAATAAAGTCGGCCTGCAATTCCATCTCCTCAGCAGAACAGTCCGATTTACTGAAAGATATACTAGTTTCAGGTGTATGCATTTCTTTACACACATTAAAGTTCAAAGTATCACTAAAGCAGCAGTGTATGTGTGCTTCTTTCAGAGAAGGTTGGAATCAACAGAATTAAATCCATTTTTCTTAAATGAAATGGAATGAAAATGTTCACGGTTATTAGTCCCAGTGGGCCATAAACATGTGGAGTGGTGCTGTGCATCTAACAACTGGTAAAAATATAACTGGCATCTGGTTATGGGCATTGTTGCTCACATTAGCTAACTGTAATTCAAGCCAATTACCTAATGATAACCATGACCTAATCATAAAATACCACTCCTAGATTCCTGAGGAATGTCAAAAATGCAGTCATTTCATCCCCTTACCAGCAGTGCGCCTGAGAAACACTGAAATGAATGAGGACCAATGCTGGAACTATTCGGTGTTTGGAACTATTTGTTGCCCAACGATGCATTACTTCTGCTTTTTTTAATTCCTATGATAGTCTAATGGAGTGTCGGCACTTCATTTATTCCATGTTTTTCAACTGCTCAACCAGTTGTGACAGTGATACGCAATGAGCGGCAGATTCCAATCGTATATAACCCCTCCTGTTCGAGCTGCCCGCTCCAAGCGGGACTCGAACCCAGGTCCGTCAGCATGAGACGCTCTAACAAGGAGGCTAATGGCTGCAAGTAGGTTTACTCGAACAGCAACTACTAGCTGGCCTCCGTTACACGTAGTCCTTTTTTAAAGGGGTACTTCAGCGCTGGGAAGATGAATGTGTATTTAAACTGGGTCATTTATGTAGTAAATGTGAAATTATTTTTGAATTTGGTGCCTTCTAGACTGAGAAAAGACAGAAAATAAATTGTTGTCTCGTGGGGATGAAAGACAACTCCCAGAATGCACTTGCGTCGCTGCCCAACGAGTCCACTCTATGGACGGCTACTGGTTCACTTGCCTACCATGACAACGCCCACACTCGTTTTGATTTTCATAGTAATAAAATAATTTTGTTCAGTTAGTGAATAGACACTACAATTAAAAACTGAACACATCTGTTCACTAAAGTGTGAGTGAGTCGAACGAAAGTCACGGCACCAACGCAGCAGGAGTCAGATTACATTCATCACTAGAGAAAGAGCTGAGGTAAGCACGGCAGTAATTCACGGCGCGTGTTTAGTCAGGCGCGTTTTCAGATCATGCCTATGGAAGCTGAACTTTAATAGGAATTCATTTGAAAAGTTGAAACACTAACTTTGCTCCACACCACTCCGTTATTAATGCCTGAGCGAGTGGCTGTGCGCACACATTCTGTGAGTGAGATCCCACCCCTGTGGACGGGTTGAAAACATGCGGCACTAGCTCCTTCTACTGGCTCTAGTCTTCAGCCTCTGGCCAAAAATTCCTCAGATAATGCAAAATGCTGATATTTGAGTCATCTGAGGTTTTTTTTTTCAGAAATAAAATGCATAATTCTCTCGTCTCAGGGGGATATGAGGGGGGAAAGTACAATAATTTGAATATACTCCTGGGTTTCTACTGATACAAAGCTTAATGCTAATCGCTGAAGTAACCATATAAATGCTCCATACAGATTTCCATATTATTGAAAAATGTAATAGTCATTTTTATTTGTAAATCAGGTGTGTCTACATACACAATGGTGTTTATATTCACAAAACATGAGTACTGAAATACTATTAAGTAAGAATATACAATGTAAAATATGTAAGCAGATTACATTTTACTTGTGAAGGCTTGCAATGAGTGAAGATACTGTATTACTGCCCACGGATTACAAATAATGTTTAATCTTATGCCGATGTTTGAGCACCCCTAGATTCCAGTGCCTTTTCCAAAAATTCCTGAAGGAAAAAAAAATAAAATCAATGATAACCATAGGACTATTTTTAAATATTTGTAAATATTTTAAGAGGCATTACCCTGATAGGATCAGAGTGCGTGTTGCTCACAGGTGCTGTTTGTCCTCCTTTTATCTCTCTGTATTTCAGATACTCATGGGCAAAGGAAATGGCCTCCTCTTCACTATTCAAAGGAAAAAAGGACAGTGAGTGAAAGACATTATTCTTTTATGCAACTTTGTCACTTTCTAACACAAAGATTAGGAACACCCATCTAATAAAAACAACTCCATCATTAAAGCTACACAACGTAACTTCTGGACCTCAAGTGTTTGAAGCATAAAACTGCATGTTAATTGTTGAAGAAAAATGTTTGCAATTACGTGAGTTACAGTGGATTTAAAAACAAATCTACACTCTCCTGTTAAAACAGATATGTTTTGTGAAGTATAAAATGAAATGTTAAAGTAATTTACTCATTTTTCTCCCTTTACTCTTTATTACATCTACTTTATTAACATCCCACTACTGTTTGGCCACAATAAAATCTGTAGCAGTTCTCTGATAATTAGTTCTGGCATATTTGCTTGGACTAAAGAGTATGTGCATACCTATATATTACAAAGAATCATATCTTTTTAAATATTATATCTTGATTGTTACTAGGCAAACTAAATTTCAGAAAAAAATGACAACTGACACACATCAAGTCAAATCTAAAAACTGATTATGTATTGAAATTAGTTACGTTCCCAAAACAGTATCTTCATGTGAACGTTTAACTTCTGATTAATTGTTACTCACTTCGAAAAAAAGTCTAAAGATTGTTACTCTAAGAGCAAATGATCCACATTAGAGAAAATTCTCTCTGAGCTCAGAGAACTTTAGTATTGATATTACTGTAACATTGTTTGCAGTGCTCTTCTTAATAGTTCCCAATCGCTCTGTCAGGGTTTATTTTGCAATACTGACCGGCAGACTGTACATTAGTCCTTGTAAATATGTTATGTAGAATAGCTTCACCAGTACAACAACCATACAAAAAAATGCTGTTTAACTTAGCAATCTGAATCCGAAAAAATAAAAATAAATAATGTATAAAATTTCATGTTGGATCAACTTACACATTTTGCCCCATAAGACAGTTCAGCAGCTCCTGCACTATTTCAGAATGACCCTTTGAGATCAAGTGCCTCTTAAAATAACTGAAGTGTTTGGTCTTCATCAACGTCTGGGACTTTCCATTTTGACAAAGGAACGTGAACACTGTGTCTCTTATCTACAGAAAGTAAAAAAAATATATATTATATAGAATTAAAATACCGTATTTTCCGCACTATAAGGCGCACCTTCAATGAATGGCCTATTTTAGAACTGTTTTCATATATAGGGCGCATAGAATAGAAGATACTGCAGTCAAACGTTTGACTGGGTTTGTGTTATGCAGCCACTAGATGGAGCTCTGTGCTAAAGGGAATGTCAACAAAACAGATAAAGTCAAACTTTATTAAGCGTTCTGACAACTCCGTTCACTCCCATGGTAACGTTGTTCAAATGTTGATGTGCATATAAACAATATCTCCCAGCCTTGCTAACTTTTCTCTCAAACGTGGAGGGGAACTTTTCCTTAATTCAGTAAACACGTGCCGGTAGTAAACAGAAACAGTCGGATACCACTAAATCAAACGTTAGTGCATAACTCCACATTGTTCAGTTACGTATAACACGTAAAGCTCACTTTTTCAGTTCATTCCCCGTCCACGAATCCCTCGAATTCTTCTTCTTCAGTGTCCGAATTGAACAGTGGGGCGACTACGGCATCCGACCAGCCCGGCTCTCTCTTGTCATTATCCGAAAGCACAGTACCGGTGTTTACTGACTACGGTAGCCGTAATGCTGCAAGCGGTCCGGCTTTGTAGTTTACAAGTAGTACTAAAACTTTTTATTATTATTAAATAGTTTTTATTGGTTTTTCATAATGAAACATTTTGACAGAGCGCCTTGATCCATATATGAGGCGCTCCGGATTATAAGGCGCACTGTCGTTTTTTGAAAAAATGAAAGTCTTTTAAGTGCGCCTTATAGTGCGGAAAATACGGTATATAACTAAAGTACTGAGAAAAGATTTGTTTCAACAATGAGAGAAGGAATAACCTGTGATGGAATGCCGGCTAACTCTCCGGTGGTCATGCTTTCCTCTATCTGATCCAGAATGAGGATAGGGTTACAGGACAACAGGAAGCTCTAATATATAAAACACACAAAAAATGGTTTTACTGAAAAAACTGAAAATCAAACTCATTATTCAGATCACAGATCAATGAAATAGGAAAGCTTGTACACATTAATTACAAACTTATTATTACATTGTAAACTTAATTTTAAAAGGCACACTCCACTGTTTTTAGAAATAGGGCTTATTCAACTTCTTTCCTACATTTAGATATGAGGGCAGATGCATTTTTGTCTCTGCCCACATATCTAAATTGTTTTAGTTTGGCAGGGTCGCCGCTAGCTTAGCTTAGCTTAGCATAATGAATGGAATCCTATGGTGCCAACTAGCATGTCCCGAGGAAAAGTGATCCAAAAAAAACGCATATCTCTGCGCCCAAGTAGCAGTGCTTCACCTGTGCTTCCCCATAATATAGTTCCAAGTTAATATCTGCCTAGGAAATCACGTAGTCTTAATCTGCATCGCTATTTGTACTCGCTGTGAATACGCAGGCCACAAGAAGTAATTAGGTGTTTTTTGGGGGTTTTTTTCACTTTTTACTTGGGAAATGCTAGCTGGCAACATAGGATTCCATTCATTATGCTAAGATAAGCTAGCGGCAACCCTGCCAAACTAAAACAATGCATGCACTGAGACAAAAATGCATTTGCCCACATATCTAAATGTGTGAAAGAAGTTGATTAAGCCCTATTTCTAAAAACGGTGGAGTGTTCCTTTAAGGTGATGTTGTTACACGTTACATGTTCTTACTATAGTAACTGAAACATAATTGAAAAATATAGAATTTGCTTGTGAAAATAGTATCAAAGCAATTAAAACAAAGTTCAATATTATGATCCCTCTTATTTTTATGAATGTGAACCTACTTGAATCTGTGGCTCCTTCTTTTTGGCACAAGGTATGAGCAAGAGTGTGCCCAAAGAGAAGGCCTGCAGACTGAACTGAGAAAACCGCTTGGCAATGGCAACCAGATCCAAAGTGAATAAAAATGGACATCTAAAAAAACAAATAAATAAATAAAAAGAGTGGCTAATGGCAGCAAAGATTCCTTAAATACGGAGAGAAGGCTGTGACCTCTGTCTGTAGTCAACATTTCAAACTGGATGGCAATAAACACAGTGTTTTAGGCCAAACACGGGGAATATTGAAAGAAACTGCCCTTCCATCAGTTAATTAGAAAAAGGAACGGGAGGACCTTCTGTATAACCCCCTGAAGCCGAAAGCTGTTGCCATAGTGTTCCATTATTACAATAAGAGTAGGCAAAGTGCAATACATTTTTCAGTGATGAAACTACTCTTATAATAACTTTTTGTTAATGAACTTTGTCAATCCAACTGATCAATGGGCGGGATCTGTTACTACTACTACAATCAGTAGTTTATATAAAAGCCCTGGAGCTGTCAAAAGTCTGATGAATGATGATTTCATAAACAATTCTCATTATGTCTTATTATGTTTGTGTAATTTCAGGACCCGTTTACACTAGTGCATTTTCGTTTTAAAACACATTACTTTTGCTATGGTTACTCCTGTCGTCTACACTACTCCAGCATTTTCAAAACCTTGAAAATGGAGACTTTTAAAAACGCTGCAGTTTTAATTTGAAAACTCCAGGGTTGAGTTTCAGTGAGAATGGACCAAAACGGAGATTTTAAAAACAATTGCGTGGCTGCCCACATTACGCTCCTGGAACACGACAATATTGGACCAGGGTTGCATTTCCTAAAAGCACTGTATGCCTTAGTTGATCGTAGAGATCATTGGTGGCTACTGTATTACAATGCTTTTGAGAAACTCAGCCCAGACAGAGCCGTCTCTCTCAGCAGCTCTGTAACATACCAGCCTCGACGGCTGCCTAAACGATAACACTGACATGGAACTGCATGCTTTGCTGACTTTGTGGTTCTTTTTAGCGGCCGTTGTGCAGTTAAACGCTATATTGTTTCTGAAACGCAATGGAAACGGCAGTGTAGACGAGGATCATTTTCATTTTAAAAAGAAAACACACTAGTGTAAATAGGGCCTTAATTAACAGAAACTCATAAATGACAAAAACAAACATCCCTTAATTCATATAACTTCACTGATAAACTATTGCTAAAAATACATTAGCCCCACCCTATGCTCATACTTTCTTTTTTGATCAAACATCCCTTGGACTGAAGACTTACTTTAGAAGCAGGACAAATGTCTTATACATAACATCATGCTGTCGAGGGCTGAGAGGAAGAGAGGCTGTAAAATGATCATACAGACAAACAGTGAAACGCATTTAAATAACACATTTCTCTGTGATGTTGCTCATTTTTTAAGTATGTGCCTTTTTACCTGTCAAGAAAGGGGCTTGAATCACACTCCGCCATATCCTGGAAATACTTTGCCCCTGCATGAAAAAAAGAAAAATAAAGAAAAGGTAGTTGTGTGTTAAATTGACCTAAATCAGAAGTCAGACGCTACCCGTGGAGGAGCCCAATCCAGAAATGATTTGGCTCATGAATTGCATTTTTTTTCTATCTTATCATTTTTCCAGAGGTGCAATAATAATGTTGGATAAAAAAAAAAACTCTGATAATTTATAAAAGGCCATTTTATACCTGGATTTTAGCACTCTGATTTAAATATCTCACTCAAAGGAGTGTGATTCTTTTAAGACTTTAATATAAGGCCCACTGCTATGATTGGGTAAAATCTTTGAATATGAAACAAGTATTATTTTGTGACTTGAGGTAAAAGTAAACCCATTGTAAAATGTTTTCCGAATCGATGTAAGCATTAGACGTTCTGGCTCACGCAAGAAGTTACTGCAGTCTGCACTTCACAATGCACTTACATTGCACTTACATTGCATCACACACCTATTGTTTTGATTCAGAAGACAAGAAATTGATTCATCCATTTGGTTCATATGGATTACCATCATGATGGCTGTGTGTGCTTTTGAGGGCATCAACTTTTGGGAAGCCATTAACTTGTATTATATGGACTCACAGAGTTGCATTACATTTCGAAAACTCTTTGTGTGTGTTCATCTGAAGAAAGTAAGTGATGGATTGAGGATGAGTGAATTTCTTGGGTAGACTATACGTCTCAGGAAGTGTTGGCTTTCAGGGCACTCCAATTTTAAAGAACTCTCTCAAAACTAAAATATGCTATCTGTATGGTTTTTGAGAAAGTTATCCATGCTTTTATTTCATTCTGTCTGGACTACTGCAAGGCATTAGTCAGTTATCTCCATCTCGCTTACAGTTTGCACAAAATTCTGCTGCTTATACCATGACTACGGACCATTTTACACTTTTGCCAAAAACCATTCAATTCAGTTGGATAACGGTCACTTCAATTGTAAACTATTGTTAACGTCCGCTCTGCTCATCCAGCACAAACTGCAGTCGCACACAGTGCAGAAGGAATCACAGTTCACTGATCAGGTGACAAGAGCAAGGCGAGAGGAATGACAAGACTATGGCGGAGGATTTGTTGTGCAACTGAGCCTTTAAGCGCGTGATAAATGTCTTATCTTGTAGAATGTGCGTTCAGCGCCGCCGCTCCCTACACACAGAGCATGCGTGATCACAAATTCTAAAGCGAAAGTAAAACTTGAGTTCCCTGATGCGCATACATACAATAGCCGGTCTCCCAATATCAAACCTATCTTAGGCTGGGCTGTGTAGTTGTAACCACCTCTTAGCTTTGGTCTGGTCTGTTTGCACTTTGAATATTGAGAGAGTACTTTGATTATAGTTGCATTTATTGTTTGCACTTAATAAAAATAAAATAAACTGTTTTTATTTCTATGTTGTGTGATGTAGGAGGTCACACACAGCCTCAATCAGAAGTTCTGTAAGCTCATAATTCATGTACAGTAAGGTTTGAAGAGACTCTTGTGAAATCCTACAGGAGAGAAGCCAGTCAAGTTGAGATTGTGGAAAAACTTTTTTACAGAGCTTGTATATTGTCTTTCAATGCAAAACGATTAGCTAAAACATTCCAAAATGCACCTGCAGATATTTTTCCAGTCATGAATTTTGTCATTGAGGATTTCTTAAAAATACTGTGCAAAAATCTTGTGTCTCATCTGTGAGCTAAGTGTCTCATCACACCCCTACATTTTAGGCCATTTCCCCAAAATGAGTCTGACACCCCTGATCTATATAAAAACAAAGGCTAGGAAATTGATCACCTCTAAAAGGCTGGGCACTGCAATGAGAGCTTCAAGAACCTTCTGCAAGTAGCTCGTCTACAAAAGAAAAAGAAGAACATTTTTTAAAATTGATAACAGCAATGAACACTGGGAGGCAGCAATGTACCGTCCACCTAAACAAACATCACATGAATGTCTTAACTCCAGCCAGCTTCAGTTATACTGTTCAAACGCAGTGCAAATTATGTCTAATCATCTAAAAAAAGACAGGATTTATAATTCACATGCCCAAATTTCTTGGATTTTTCCTATATCAAAACGTTGTGATTTTTCATCATCCCCATTGTTTCAGGATGCAGTGTTTGTGCACAACATGACTAACTAATGACTAAAACAGCTTTAAAAGGATAGTAATGTACATATGACTTACCATATTGAACGACACAAGTTTCTGCAAGACACTGTTCCACAGCTGCAAGTCATAAACCTCATACTCCAAACAGAGATCTGCCACAAGACGGACAGCCTGGAAAGAAAGAATGAAAAATGTGTACAGATTATGCTTCAGTGGCATTGTGAGATATAAAATAAGTCACATACACAAAGCTTTAACTGATATTTATTTATTTCTAGATTTTTTTGTTGTAACATGCCTTATAATGGGTCTAACAACTTGGGACCCTCAAAAAGAGCAGTGACACAGTGTTAATACTTTTCAGTTAGTCAAACTATAAATGGCTTAATAACAGATTTCTATAATCAACAGCCGTGTTTCCATTGCCCGTCAAATTGCGCAAATTGAAATTAAAATGACATACAATGGAAACATCAATTTAGCAAAAACTTCTATATATTACAATAAAAAATGTATGCTTGCATGAGGTGGTTTTTCAGGCAATTCGAAAAAGGAGTATTTCACGATACTGCAATGGAAACAGTTTTTTTGCATTTACAGGTCAGCTGGCATAGATGCTGCAGTATGTTTGGACAGAAAAGGAGTTCTTTATAAAACAAAGAAATGCCACAATTTTTCAAGACCTCGACGCAGATATGAGGGAGAAACACCCAGAAACACCTCATACGTGGCCGCTAAGGGGCTTTCCTTGCCATTAATGCTTGCTTGCGTCTCCTTCGATTACAAATAATTGGCTAGTGTGGTCACTGTGATATGTGTAAACCAACCAAAATTCGTTGCCATTCTTTTTGGAATGACTTCATGCGCGAGGTAGAAATTTTAGTCGCATAACATTGGTTAATGGAAATGGCATCATTTCACAATAGTTTTATCGACATTTAGAAAATATCGCAAACGTTTTATGTAACTCTGTAATGGAAACCTAATGTTATACATTTTTGTGGAATACATTTTTTCCAGGGTTCTTTGGTAAATAGGAAGTTTATTTGGAATAGAATTCTTTTGTGACATTATAAATGTCAGAAAATGAACAATTTAATGCATTCTTAATTTCTTAAAAAGAACCAAACAAAGAGACAAACTAACTAATAAACTTAATAAATAAATTACTGATCCCACATTTTTAAATTCCACCACTATCCCACACTTTGTTTTTTCAAAACTGTAGTAAGAACTGACAGAACTTGACTGTTGAAATGAGGGGTTTCAATATTATGTTTTAATATCTACCTGAGGTTCGTTGTTGTGGTTCTTCCATAAACCCTTGATCATGCCTTCTTTCGGGCTGCTGATGAACATTTCCAAGGTATAAGGAATGTTCAGGGCCTCCATCTGGGCAAGGTACATGTAACACTTCAAATAATATCTGTGAAAACATCAATACATGGTCATTAATGCAGCAAATTCATCAATCTTGATTTTCAACCTTGAAAAGTGTTTTGCATTAACATTTGGACATATAAAATAGTTACAGTTCTATTCTTATCAAAACTGGACATAAATAAGTTAAAGGAAATTATAATCAATAGAATATTCTTGATGCTGCTCACTTGATTTTGCTACTAGGCTGGTTTGCAAGTGCCTCCAAAGTGGCAGCATCTGCTAAGTGAGTGAGACAGATCAAAGCACGACTGCG
This sequence comes from Gobiocypris rarus, assembly GCA_023029165.1. NCBI lineage: Eukaryota > Metazoa > Chordata > Actinopteri > Cypriniformes > Gobionidae > Gobiocypris > Gobiocypris rarus. Next base: position 8,904,879 of record CM040916.1, on the reverse strand, counting down.
ATGTTCAAAGGTCAAGCGAAGGCCCGATCCTCCCAGGGGCTGAAAAGATGAACAAATGTTAAGCATGTCAGACCTTACTTTCCTGCCAACAAATTACTTTATGACAGGCATGTAAAAATACACATTTATTTTGGTGGAAAACTATGGTGAATAACGTACAACACATTACTGATTTCTTTATTTTCAACACATTGTAAATGATGCTTCAAACTAGTGTTGTCAAAAGAACAGATTTCGGTACATAGTGAGTTCTGAAATTTCAGAAATGTGATGCTTTGAGCGATGTTGAGTGGAATCGTAAACACCTCTGACAGGCCATTGTGTTCACACGCTCATCAAACATGTCTGTGATCGGCTACAATGATCAGCGCTTCAAATATACATCAATGCCGCTTTTCACAGAGCGCTTACACAGATACACACGGGACCGTCTGAAAGCAGGCGTCTCTCAGCGGACCGGTCCGCCTGCTTGTGCTTTCAAACGCTTCTGCTCCCGCTTTCAAAACACTTTCAAACACTTCCATGTGCTTTCCAACGCTCCTGTGTGCTGATCATTGTAGCCAATCACAGACATATGTGACCCTGGACCACAAAACCAGTCATAAGGGTCAATATTTTGAAATCATATGAAAGCTGAATAAATAAGCTTTCCACTGATGTATGGTGTATTTGTTAGGATATTTGTTTTGATGTATTCGTTAGAATGGGACAACATTTGGCCGAGATACCACTTCTTTTATGTTATGTAAATTAGGGTTTTATGACATTTTAATCTATTGGTGATATCCTGCAACACTTTCATAATCTAGTTCTGAATCACAAAAACGAATGGGTCCCATTTACTTTTGACCACACACGGCTTGCTAGTTCACACAAAACACTTGAATGCATGACCAAATAGTATGAAAAATAAAATATAAATTTCTCCATTTGAATTATTGATGTATTTATCATTTATTTTATTAAATATACATATTCATCATTTCACATTTGCTTTCATTTCTTTCACAGTTTTGGCCCTGTATACGAATCAAACCTAATTTTATTTTGAGTTGTTTGCAAAAATTGCTTTTGAAAAACTCATGAACTGCATTGTGTGTACCCAAAGATTTGCATCCTATGGTTCTGCACCCTTCCCCACACCTTGCAATGATAACACCAAAACTCGAACAGGGCCTGATATCCAGGTTTCTAATGAGGGTGAAAAGTCCTACTTACCCATGTTTGTTCTGTCAGGATGGGACTGAGCAAACGTGCACTTATATCCATGGGGTGCATCTGCAGCAAATAAACAACTCTGCAGTATAAAGAGAAGAACAGGAAAAGAGAGAGAGAGAGAGAGAGAGAGAGAGAGAGAGAGAGAGAGAGAGAGAGAGAGAGAGAGAGAGAGAGAGAGAGAGCGAGAGAGAGAGAGAGAGAGAGAGAGAGAGAGAGAGAGAGAGAGAGAGAGAGAGAGAGAGAGAGAGAGAGAGAGAGAGAGAGAGAGAGAGAGAGAATTCAATAAGACTTCTAACCATGTTACAGAAACCTGTTTAATCCACTTAGTAATTTTACATCATATTATATGGTAAAAAAAAAAAAATACTGTATAATTTTTAGATTTAGTATCAAGTACCTCATGAGATCAGGGTCATCATTTATATCAGTCACGTAGTCCTGCTGATTTATGTCCTACAATAATGGGAGTATGAATTTAAGTCTTGTCTAATAATACACCTTCATATTAAGTATGTTTACACACACAGATATGATCAAGCTACAGTGGGGATTTGCTGTACTACTATAGCAAATCAATGTGTTTGTCTCTCTTTGCAGAATTTGTAGCATGTATGATATTTTTTACATACCTTGCCATTAGACTGCCCTGTTTGGCATAACCATTTCTCCAAAAGAATGTTCCGGATCTTCAGAAGATCGACACCATTGATGGAGGCAATATCCTTGGCCACACTGTGAATATCTGTCCAGTTTCAGAAAAAGGGGGCTGAATACACACAAAAATCTCTCTTTCTATTGATACATGTATTATATATATATATATATATATATATATATATATATATATATATATATATATATATATATATATATATATATATATATATATATATATATATATATATATATATATATATATATATATATATATATATATATATATATATATATATATATCAAGGATGCATCTACAGTAACAAACAGGAATACTGAGAAATATTATTACAATTCAAAATAACGATTTTCTATTTACAATATGGGCCTTATCAATCAGCTGGTGCAATGCGACGCCAGACAAACTTTTTTTGCTAGTTTTTGCCCATTTGTGCACCAATGGGCGTGCTGGTTTGAAAACAAGTCGTGTTCAGGCGTATTGTTGGCGTGTTGCTATTTTGAGGCAACTGAAAAAGACTGACCAACAAAAGACTGCCACTGACCAACAAAAACCTGCTCTAAAGTTAATAGTGTAGTATTTTTTGTGTTAATTAAAAGGCGCGTGCACAACGTGTGTACACTCTGCTTATAACACACACAGGGACGTGCAGCCACACACAAACAGGCCAAATATCAAAAATAAAAAATGCCTACATATAATAGATAGTCATTGCATATCAGAATTACCTATTTGCAGTAAGGATGAATAAAATTGGCTACTTATTTAACCAAACGTGACAATACACACATGTATTTAAACTGACTCGTCAGGTTGAAGGTGTCTATATTCCGCCATGTAAATAGCGAATCCGTCATGGTGCAAGTGACCATGCGCCTGGCGCACCGACTGTTTTTCCCATCTTTAAACTAACAAAAGTGGATTCAGACACACCCTAAGTACACCTCCGCCATGCACTTTAGACCATGCTCTTAACTTGTTAAAATAGTGCCCTATGCAACTTTTGCCCTCAAGTGCCCTCTGGTGGTTAAAAATAAAACTGCATGCATCTTGCAGAAGAACTGTTTAAATGTGGTTTGAGGCAACGTTGAACACATGGATACAGGACATCTTAACAGAGCAAGCAGACAAATGAATAGCGAGTGATTTCTCAGAGGCTTGCCGATCTGAACAGTACATTTTTCTTGTTCATTGTGATAAACAAATGTTCAGTTTCACGCTACCCATAGTTGGAGCTATTTTTCCTCTGTGTGAGATATGACGTGACATGCACAGGCAAATAACATACGTATGCAATTTTCAGCAAAAATCTGTCCCTAAAGTTCTAAAAATATGAATAATTTGTATAGGTTTATCAAAGTATATTTGGGTAAAGTCATGGTTTTGGAAGATAGATTTTTTGCACTCTCATATTATATTGGTATTTTACAATGTCACCAAAAAGTAACAGAGTAGCTTACATTTATTTATTTTAGTTTTTTTAAAAGTCTTTACTGTCAACTTTGCTCAATTAAATGCGCCCCTTTCGAATAAAAGCTTTTTTTTTGACTCCAGACTATTAAACAGTAGTGTGTGTAGGATTTTTGTTAAAATAAGACAAATTTAAACTACCGTATTTTCCGCACTTTAAGGCGCACAGGATTATAAGGCGCACCTTCAATGAATGGCCTATTTTAGAACTGTTTTCATATATAGGGCGCATAGAATAGAAGATACTGCAGTCAAACGTTTGACTGGGTTTGTGTTATGCAGCCACTAGATGGAGCTCTGTGCTAAAGGGAATGTCAACAAAACAGATAAAGTCAAACTTTATTAAGCGTTCTGACAACTCCGTTCACTCCCATGGTAACGTTGTTCAAATGTTGATGTGCATATAAACAATATCTCCCAGCCTTGCTAACTTTTCTCCCAAACGTGGAGGGGAACTTTTCCTTAATTCAGTAAACACGTACCGGTAGTAAACAGAAACAGTCGGATACCACTAAATCAAACGTTAGTGCATAACTCCACATTGTTCAGTTACGTATAACACGTAAAGCTCACTTTTTCAGTTCATTCCCCGTCCACGAATCCCTCGAATTCTTCTTCAGTGTCCGAATTGAACAGTGGGGCGACTACGGCATCCAACCTGCCCGGTTCCCTCTCGTCATTATCCGAAAGCAGAGTACCGGTGTTTACTGACTACGGTAGTCGTACTGCTGCAAGCGGTGCAGCTTTGTAGGTTACCAGTCGTACTGAAACATTTTATTATTATTAAATTGTTTTTATTGGTTTTTCATACCGAAACATTTTGACATAGCGCCTTGATCCATATATAAGGCGTTCCGGATTATAATGCACACTGTCGTTTTTTGAAAAAATGAAAGGCTTTTAAGTGCGCCTTATAGTGCGGAAAATACGGTACAGAAAATAATGCAAGATTGAACTGAATAAAGCAATTCTTATAGCACAGATACTATACTACTAGTCCTTACCAGGGTAAGTCATCCCAGCAGGGTTTTTCATACGGTCCACCACAGAGCTATGCTCAAAGAGAGCTACAATAAGGCGACCGGGCAGGCCTGTGAGTTTGAGGAGCTCTGGGGAGCTGAGCTGAGATGAAAGGAGAGCGTTGTCTGTGGCCGAGCGCTGATATTGCAATTGCAGTTTAGAGATGAGCGCCTCACCTCGAGTCTGCAAATTTTCCTGGTAAAAGAGCCAAACAAAACAAATCAAGAAGAGAGATGGATAGATTAATGAAGGACTTGGACAGAGATTAAAATAAATGTGGTTAACAACATGAAGTCATTCCTGCATGTTTATGTTATAAGAAGTTTCAGCTTCTACCTTGCATTAAATTCAAAAAGTCAGCTAGCTAGCATGGACAGTTCTAAACGGTTCCACAGACGATAGTAAGTCGCACAGATTTGGAATGACACAAGGGTGAGCAAATCACATTTTTTTGTTTGGTTGGAGCATCCCTTAAAGAGAATATTGGGCAACCTCAAGTTCCCAGTTCATTTTTAATGATAGAGGCACAGCAGACTGTAACAACATTTAATGCACATGCATAACACACATTTACTCACAAGGACAGAGTTATTATTATTACTTTTAGGGCTTTGAATGAATCATGTTTTCAGCATTAACAATTATCTTATGCAGAAAGGTTCCTACTAAGACATGTTTCCTTTCTAAATGTTGAAAACACATTTTTCCAACCAACTTGTCCAGTGCTGGTTTTCTCATTAACTGTTTTTTTTAGTTACTGATTATACTGTATACCTGTTGAGTTTCCATTTATGAATGAATCTGAGAGGTGCAAAAAGAAGTGCTTTTCTCCATCATTGACTGATAAGCATTTGTTCATGTGTGTGTGAGTGTTGGTGCTCTTATTCCAGTCGTTCAAAATCATACAGAATGCATATGATTCAGCAGCATATACTGATTTTGCTCAGATCTTGTAGAAGCCTCTGATGGTCTGGACTAGAGAACAAGGCTTTTTAAAGGCTTTTGTCTTTTATTATATTATACAATAGAATACAAGCAGGAATGTACGAGTGAAAGAGAAAAAGTAGAATCGATATATGACAGGTCAGACTTGGAAAACTACAACTTTGAATTGTTTTGGTTGAGGCTGTTTTTACTTTTATTATTAATATTATTATTATTTACTGTAACCATTTTGCAGCAAACTATTTTCACCATTTCATTATCTTTGTGTTGTCCAGATTTACATAAACATCATTTAGAAAAGTGATCGTGTTTGGCTATAGTGTATATATATCTGTTACTTTATGTTAATGATATTTTACATTAATAGTAAATACTTTGCTGCCTAGTCTTTGTAATGCCTACCCTCTACCCATATTTAAATCTCAATTCAATCTTCATATTGTAATGCTTGGAAAAAGCACTATATAAAGAAAACAAATTCTTCATCGTTTTTTTGCCTTGCATCAAAATGTGCAAAAAATGTAAATGATGTGTTGCACGTATCCCAACTCTAAAATCAGAGATGCACACTCAACAAAATCTGATCACAAGAGGCTACTGGAGATGCATTAATACCAGGTGGTCTTTTCCACCGAGCAGTTCGGTTCAATACAGTTCAGTAAGGTTCAAAATAAAATTTAAAAAAGGGATTTTTTTTTTTTTTTACAGCAGAGTCATGTTTCTTTTTCATGTTTATCTATGTATCAAATATAAATGGTAACCTTGCAAAACATGGTTTTACGTTGTTTGTCCTCAAAATAACATTTTCTTTGAGAAGCCAACATACCTCCAGAGCATCAGACTTCAGCAACTTGTGTACAAGTTCCAAGCTGAACTTTAAAAAATCTGTCTTTTCTGCACCTGGAATCAAATAATAATAAAACATAAAAATCAAATGCAATACACAGCACTGTCCAACTCATTTTATTTTTTATTTCAATGCCTTTGCTCAAGTCCACTACAGCAGCATCAGGCACCAACATTTGCAATGGAATTTGTGAATTACGACTTGCACTATGGTCTGTTCCTCACTCAAAGCTATTGTATTCCTTCAGAAGACTTGTGATATACTGTATTGTGTGAACTACTTTCATGTCACTTTTTGGCCCTTTTTTAGAGCTTGAGACCATTGGCCATTTCATTGTACAGGATATGTAAAAGAGCATCCTGAATAAAACAAAAAAAGGTGTCATACCACCTGACTCACCTGCAGGAAGGTCCTGTGCAATTTTATGGATTGTGGCTGCAGCAAGTTCCAGATTCTGAATGCACAGTGCATGTTTAATGATACTCTGAGTCACACTGGACAATTCTTTGCTGGGACCGAGATGCTGGATTTTCTTTGACTGATCCATTAGCAAAGGCAAAAGATTCTTCTTGAACACATGGTTTACAGCTAAAACATACAGCTTATCAAGATTAACCTGGATAAAACAAAACAGAAAAAAAAGACTGTAAATATTTCCCCTGTAAAAGTGGCACACTTAATGCCATGACATGATCATACACTACACCCACGTCGTCGCCGATGTCAATCCCAGTAAAAACACATTTCAGGACTTGGATTGCTGATAATATCTTGGACATTTTGCACAGATTGTGTCTTTAATAATTCTAACCTAGCGATCGTCCCTCACGTGAACAAATGGCCATAGACATTGTATAGACATTAAAAAAAACTGTGAGCTTAGCGGTACTATACACAATGCAATTGTTCACGAGAAGGCAAGGGCGAAGAGCAGGGTGGAGTGGCGTGTTGAAAAATCTACTTTAATTAACAACATAAATAATGTGCAAAAACCTAAAATTTAAATAGTCTGCTCTTATTAAATGTTCTTCCATTTACCAATTGTTCTTATTAAATGTTCTACCATTGTTCTTCTATATTATCACACCGAACTCACAGAGAGCTTCAGTGATAATAAAAGGAGCGCTCTTTACTTGCTTTCTGTGAAATTCAGTCACAATTTGAAGAAAATGTTTTGTTTTTCATGAGACTTTGTGACTTCCTACTTTTTTCCATATTTTAAGAAGTGTACTTTTTTAGTAAGTCAATAAGTGCAGCTCTGCCGCCAACTGCTGGTTATAGTGGTAATTTCATGTCTTTTTTAAAGAAAAGTGCTTGTTTGCCATACAGTGGACTACACCTTTAAACTTTTAGTTTTACAAATCATCACATATAAAATATAAAAATTGGATAATATTTGAGCTTTTTAGTGCTGGAAAAAGTGTTTAAATATAAGTGCTTGAATATTACTCAAAAAGTTGTACGATGACAATACCATGTGGTGTTACTACATTAAATCCATGGTGAATGTTGGTGATTTGTGACTGAAACCCCTAAACTTTGTTCATGGCTCAATGTTTCTCCTGGTTTCCACGTCAGCGCTGTTTGATCAGATATCTGCGGTTTATAACAGAATTATGCGCCGAACGCGTCCACTACTGATCGTCCACAACTGATCGCATGAGCGAAGCGCACACTTCTCTTTACGCAATGCAAGCAGAGCCTTTTGTGATTTAATAAGGACACAAAGCCTTATCACGCTTTCGATTTTAGTTTGTTTGACAGCAATGGAGCAAAACACAAAATTAATGACCTTTTATGTTATTATGAGAAGTTTAAATATATTTTCGGGCTGCCAGAGTCTAGTTAATGAATGGGAAGCACTGAAATCTATTTGTGGCGGTCAATGTCGATATTAGGGCGGGGCGCCACAAATAAATCAATGTATAGGAAACACTGAATAAAAAGGACAGTGATCTTAGCTCCTCCAACATATATGTTACCTTCAGCAATTTACAGATGAAGAGCAGTGTGGGTAAAGTGTCCTCACTAAGTTCAGGAGCTGTGGGCACACAAAGAAAAACAGAAAATAAATGAGTCGTTTAGGACAAATTAAAAACACAATAAGGTAAATCTGGAAGGTTATGGTACAATGAACAAGGTTGCAAAAAGTCAACACACTGATACACACAGACAATTTTCCAGAAGGCGTGGTTGGTCTGGAATAGCAGATGAAAAGGCAGCCGGGTGTTAGCTAGAGCAGTGGGTTCAAGACCATTCTCCAAAAGATATGAGCTCTCCAGGTCAGTGGGGGGAGAGATTCGTCTGTGTGACTTTAAATGCTGGAGTAAACCAACCATCTAAACAATAAATCATAAAGATGTTACAATGAAACTGTTTCTTTCCTTTGAAAAGCCATCTGATTTTTGTTTTTTTTTAAATCTTGTTTGGTTATTTGAATACCATTTTGGTATTTCACTGACCTGACCAAGGGGTAGAAGGTTTGTGCCCTCATCAGCCATCTGAATAGTTTTGAGGACTCTCTCTATCCACTCATAGTTGTAAGGATTTAGCTGTAAAGATTGCATTCATATTAGTACAAACTATACACCATTAGATTAATATCTACTATATGGAGTAATCAAATGTCACTTAGTGACACAAATTCATTTTCAAATGATAAATTAGTCAGTGCCTCATTTCAGTGTCCTGCACCACATAAAATCTTACAAACATCTTATGAAATATTTTCCATGGACAATCGGAGTGAAAATCACTAGGACCAGGCTATCAGAGGTGAAGTATGCAATACAAGACCTTGGTCAAGGCTGTGTTGAGACTGATTACGAGGTCTTTGGTAGAGCCGAGCTGAGGAACAATCTGTAGAGCTCTTTCTAGCATGTCGTCTTTTCGCAGCAGTGACTCTTCAGCCCGGAGGGTACCTTTGGCATCACCTTCTTCAATCTCCATCTCGTACCATCTATCTTCCTGCAGTAGTAGCGTTGTTATGTATAGATTGATTGCAGAATCGCTGTCCAATCCAAATGTGCTGCAGAACAAAAAAAAAAGTACTATTACAGTAAGAACCCCCCCACAAACAAACAGAAACGTCCTGTTAAATTTCTGCCAGGACATCCGTTAAGTTGATGGACATTTCCTTCAAATCATATTTTTAATAAATATGGAAAATGCTTCCGGTTTGAGACTTGAAGTAAAATATATGAAAGCTTGGTTCTGCACAGAATAAAACAATTTAAAAAAATTTGGACTTTAAAACTGCAAATTTTCTGAATTGTGAGATACAAACATGCAATTGCTTGTCAAGTCAAGTCAACTTTATTTATATAGCGCTTTTAACAATGCAGATTGTTTCAAAGCAGCTTCACAGTGTTAAACAGAAAAATAATGCAACAGAATATATTTCAATTATCATACAGTGACAATGTGGGCTTTAGATCATTAATTAGATCAGTAATTTGGTCTATATGGTTAATTTAGTTTAATAATTAGATTTATTTGGACATTTATTTGAAAAATTGTTTCCCCAACTTGTAATAAAGTCAGAATTGCTAGACGTAATCTCACAACTGTGAGGAAAAAAAAGTCATGATTATGAGAAAAAGTCGCAATTACCTTTATTTTTTATTCTGTGATGGAGCCGAGCTTCCATAAAAATGCAAGTTTGTATAGTAAATGAAAAATTAGCTTTAAAATATTAGCTGTAGTCAGTTGACACGTATTTTCCATTTGCATTTAGTGCAATGTTATAGTTTGTTTAAAGAGTTTACTTATTAATGACTAAAACCAGCTCAATCACACTCATTTGATAGCAATGTTCTATTATTATTTCAAGGATTTATTATTATTAGAGGTATTTGTACTACAAATAATAATTGTCGGTCACTTTGACCGGATAATGAATTTGTCATGCTTCGTTTTCATCCATCAGTAAAATATTGTTCAAATACTGTAATGCTCTGGTAATCTGAAAGCGATAACTGACACCGTGGCCCTGTGAACTGGTCACTTAATTTAAACAGCATCTCATTTAATGTTCCACTGAACTACAACTGGAATCTTGTTTCTCTCCTGACATCCTCACTCATGTCTCTCCTCCGGTCTTTTTCCACCAGGGATGACACGATTAGTGGTTTCACAATAAACCACAGTAAACATTTCAGACGATTCCTATTATCGTTTCACTTTTTAATTATCATTAAAAACATGTTTGATTACCATGGTTTGAAAAACAGTAAAATACAGTTATGTGCCGTGCCATCTGTCATCATTATTGTATTCATTGCGCTTTTTTTCCCTGTGTTTTAACACGTAGTTATGAGAGGAGCGCATCTAATGGAAGTTACACATTTTGTCCCACAAGGTAGAGTTCACGTGTGCATTTTCATCCTTTTGATTTGTTACATTTATATAGCGCATTTCTAGGCACTCATAGCGCTTTATATTTAGAAGGGGGAATCTCCTCAACCAGCACCAATGTGCAGCATCCACCTGGATGATGCGAAGGCAGCCATATTCCGCCAGAAAGCTCACCACACACCAGCAGATTGAGACAGAGAGAAGAAGCCAGACAATCTATCTATCTATCTATCTATCTATCTATCTATCTATCTATCTATCTATCTATATCTATATCTATATCTATATCTATATCTATATCTATATCTATATCTATATCTATATCTATATCTATATCTATATCTATATCTATATCTATATCTATCTATATCTATATCTATATATATATATATATATATATATATATATATATATATATATATATATATATATATATATATATATATACGGGATGATTAGGAGGCCATGATGACAGGGGCCAATGGGCAAATTTTACACCCCTACTGGGATTTTTAAATGACCACAGAGTCAGGACCTCGGTTTAATGTCTCATCCAAAGGACGGTGCTTGTTACAGTATAGTGTCCCCCTCACTGTACATGGGCGTTAGGACCCACATAGACCACAGGGTGAGCGCCCCCTCCTGGCCTCACTAACCCCTCTACCAGAAGCTACCTAGTTTTCCCAGTTGGTCTCTCATCCAGGTACTGACCAGGCTCAGCCCTGCTTAGCTTCAGTGGGAAACCAGTCTTGGGCTACAGGGTGACATGGCTTCTGGGCTTTTGTGCAGATCTACATTGTAATATTCTGTTTTTGTTGTATAGATCTAAAACATATTCAGTGTTTGGTTAAGTGAATGAACCTGCTTCTAAAGTGCTGCTTTAGCTTACTGGTGTCATTCTCTCTTCAGCTCAAACATAATGTCCAACATTAATGACGATCATATTCCTTTTTTTAAATGTTTCTTTTTCAAAAACACTGATGATACATTATTATTAATAATTATTAATAATCTTAGAAACCTTGCTAAATATGTGTTTTACAACCCATTTAAAATAAAGTATGGAGTGGCTGACTTGCCTGCAGTAATGCAGTATGATGTCAGGAGTGATGTTTTTGTTTTTTACAAGTGTAGGAATCAAGTTTCTCTTCGTCTCTGCACACTGCCTAAACACAGACTGGATGGAAACCTGAGAACAAATGTCAAACGACACAGTGTAAGTTTTTACACATACTGATTATAAAATAGATTAAATGACATGACACATTCCCAACAAATACATGCTTTTGTCTTAAATGAGCTAAATAATGAAATACTTTGCATAATTTCAGCACTGACCCCAAGTTTGCCAAGCTGAATGCCCCACTCTGCATCTGTGATGACAGACAGAAACTTTCCTCGCTCCTCTTCATCCTTGTACAAAAAACTTAGATGGGCGCCCACCTTCGCAACAACCTACAGAAGAAAAATGTATACATTTTATAATAATATTATTCAAGTATATTTTTACATTTTCTGAAGAAAATTTGAGTGATGCTTGGCCACACAAATGTAGTGAATGTGTAATGTAGCTTAATTTAATTAGTAATGATCGAAAATGATCTGGATTGTGAAAAGGGGGCATGAAACAGAATGAAGCTACATTTGCAGTGGATTGTGAAGGATTACTCTTCTCCTCTAACAAACATTTGAGGGAGGCTGAAGATTAAGTTTACCCCTATCTTAATTTGCTATTATTGTCATTATAGCCTTAATTACATTCATGTTAACCAGTACTGAATTACTGTGTCTTTTACAGTAATTTTGACAGCTGTCCACTAATATTGGCACCATCTGTAAAAATGTTTAAAGTGGTCAAAAAAGGCTGTGGAAAAGTTTCTATGCCATTTATGGTCTTGGCATTTCAATCAAAATATTCACACACAAAAAAAAATTTAATTATAGTAAAATAATTGAAAGAGTAATCTTAGCATAAACCAAGTAGTCATCATAAATTAAATTATAATAAAATATGCACTACCATTCAAAAGTGTGGGGTCAGTAAGATTTTGTTTTTGACTGAAGTCACTTATACGTACTAAGGCAGCGTTTATTTGATCAAAAATACAGTAAAAACAATAACACTGTGAAATATTAATTTAAAATAACTTTTCTATTGTAATGTATTTTAAAATGTAATTTATTCTTGTGGTGGCATAGCTGAATTTTCATCATCATTACTCCAGTCTTCAGTGTCACAAGATCCCTCAGAAAAAATGTGAATATGCTTGTTTGGCAAAAAAAAAAAAAAAAACCTCTTCATGTCATTCCATTTCATGGAATTCGGAGCGGAAAGTTCAAAAGAACAAATGTATAAATAGGATTGTACAAAACAACAAGCTTATGCTGAACTTAAGAAATGTTGTAATTAAAAGATACAAGAGGTAATTTAACGCTGTCTCAAGACACTTTGCAGACTTTGCTCTAGCTGTGTGCGTTCATGTGTTTTGAAGGAGGCGGGGCTTTGGAGACGCTCTGAAGGGAGGGTCGAGTCTTATGCTTTTAAAGCTAGCTTGATATTGCTGGCCTCTTTGAAATTGCAGACACTACCTTTAATACTTAGGGTTGGGAGTTTGACAAAGCAAGCACAACTAATGAATGAAAGCTTGTGTCAAAAACCACATTTCTGTCTGACCTTAATCTTGTCGTAATTTTGCCAGGCACTGCTGATCATCTTCCACAGAATATCCACGACCGCTGCCTTTGACAAAACGGTACAAAGTCCGATGGCCAAATCAGAGTCGACCACTCTCCAGTTGAGCACCTGAAAAACAACTCCATTACAGTAAATGAATTGATTGAACTACATAATTTCATAGAAAGAATATAATCATGCATCTTAAGTGTTTTTGCACACCTTCTGTAACAAGGAGACTACAACCACTGTGACAGATGAGAGAACAGTTTTCTCTATCCTGTCAAGAGTCTGTTTGTCTCTGGCCATGCGGTTGTTAGACTGAAACTGAAAATGAGAAATACAGCACCATTCATCACCATCATCATCATCATCATCATCATCATCATCATCAAAAAAAAAACATCACTTTTATTTCCATTATATTGAAAGGCATATTATGCCCTTTTACAAAGACTTGATTGTAGGGTCTACTAAAATAGGTTTTAATTAGTGGTGGGCATAGATTATTTTTTTTAATCTAGATTAATCTCACCGTGATCTTGAAATTAATCTAGATTAAAATGGCTCATTTGAATTCTGCCAAAGGCATTCAGAATATGTGTGCTACTCAAATAATGGCTGGTGCTTTCACACTTGGTTCGATAGCCTGGACCGAACACGAGTTCGATTGCTCCCTGGACCGTGTTCATATTATATTATTTGGGTCCGAAACTGGGGTGCGTTTGCGTCATCAAAGCAGCAGCTTTTTAACCCGTTACTTGGTAACAACGTCGAGAGAGAAGGTGGCAGAATGAATAGCGTTGTTTACCTAAATTTTTGTTTTTGAACCGTTCATTTTGTTACCAAAGCTTCAGTACGTAATGGCACTTGCGTCTATCAGCCGTTTCTGGGAGTTTAGAAACAGTGCGCACTGATATAGAGATATTTGGAGTGGTCTTTGAGCTTTGTAACTTTACTGACCTTTTAAGTGCTCAAACAGCAACATTACAGACTAAAGAAAATGTACAAAAGCATAATAGGTTATTTTTAACATCTATGTTACAGTATTCTCACCCTTTTGCTAAGCGAGATGTCCATGTTGTTAGAAACAAAGTGCAGTAATATACTGCCGTAAGACTCCATCAGAAGTCGCAGAGCCAGTTCAAGCTGACTGCACTCCTGTAGCATTTGCAGCATAGAGGCCATGGGATTGAGTAAAGGCCCAACCAAATCAGAGCCTGTGAAAATAAGGACATTTCATTTTAATCTGCCTTTCACAACACAAAAATTCAGAACTATATTTTGCTTTTAAAATATAATAAACCACAGTTTACTTTATATCTTGGGTAGGTATGTAGTGAGATTTCACACTTTCTGTTTAACACGCCCCTTTTCCACTGGCACCCTAAAGCTGCTAGTCTTAAACAGATAACAACAGAATCTACAGGGAAGAAGCTAATGTCATCACCAATTAAAGTTGGTGAAGTTGAATATGCCCTAAAAATAGTAGCTCACAGGCAAGCGGCTGGTCGCTGGGCTCTAATCCATGGGTGTTCAGATTGGGGAGAAAAAAAATGTGGGACTGACTCTTTGTGGGCTCACCAATTGCACAGACTAATAGGGGACCAGAGGAATGAACAAAAGACCAGCAGGTGAAGTGGGAGGTCCATGCTAACAGAGTCTCATGGCAAAAATAAGATGCTCTTACCTTCTTTGAGAGCACAGTATGACAGGCAGGAACAGCCAAAAGGATAAAGCCTCGATTCTAGAATAAAGGAAACCATTTTTTGTGTACAACAAGCACAATAAGGCAAGACATATGGCTCACAATATACAATTTACTATAATGCTGCAAAGAGGTATGGATCTTCACTGGCCTCACTAATAGGATTTGATTACAATTCAAAGGGTAACAGTTAAATTACAAAATTAATCTTAAAGGGATAGTAAATAATGACAGAATTTTCATTTTTGGGTGAACTATCCCTTTAAGGAGGCGATAAACACGAGAACAGCTAGTAACACAAAGTTTAATAGTATAGTAAAATTGAATTGTACAAGCTGAGATTAAGAAATAGTGAAAGCATTTTTTTTTTCTCCCAGCAGGATGTGGTTAAGTGCTCACAGAAGAGAATGGCTCTTTCATTTCTGGCTCTTGAATATTTTCAGTGATTTAGGTGTCTAGAGTAATGAAGATTATTCCGCCTGCAAGGTACAGTGAATGAAAACGTTCTGGAAAGTGATATTGTGTCTCTCTGTGATGGTACAAAGATTGTATTTTATACAATTTTATTATAAAAGTACTTTATATTATTTATTAATATATTATATTATTTATATTATTCTATTATTTTATTACTTAAAATTATTTAAAAAACAACAGTATTATATTGTACTAGCTACATATCAAAAAAGTAATTTACAGCTCTGAAAAACTAATTCCAGAAATTTATATAAAATATATATATATAATATATCTGTAAAAAAGTAAATATAAAAAAATATATAATATAATAATAAATACCTATTTTCATATATATATAATATATATATATATACAGTATTGTTCAAAATAATAGCAGTACAATGTGACTAACCAGGATAATCAGGGTTTTTAGTATATTTTTTATTGCTACGTGGCAAACAAGTTACCAGTAGGTTCAGTAGATTCTCAGAAAACAAACAAGACCCAGCATTCATGATATGCACGCTCTTAAGGCTGTGCAATTGGGGTATTAGTTGAAAGGGGTGTGTTCAAAAAAAATTGCAGTGTCTACCTTTGACTGTACAAACTCAAAACTATTTTGTACAAACATTTTTTTCCCTGTGAATCACTAAACTAATATTTAGTTGTATGACCACAGTTTTTTAAAACTGCTTGACATCTGTGTGGCATGGAGTCAACCAACTTGTGGCACCTCTCAGCTGTTATTCCACACCATGATTCTTTAACAACATTCCACAATTCATTCACATTTCTTGGTTTTGCTTCAGAAACAGCATTTTTGATATCACCCCACAAGTTCTCAATTGGATTAAGGTCTGGAGATTGGGCTGGCCACTCCATAACATTAATTTTGTTGGTTTGGAACCAAGACTTTGCCCGTTTACTAGTGTGTTTTGGGTCATTGTCTTGTTGAAACAACCATTTCAAGGGCATGTCCTCTTCAGCATAGGGCAACATGACCTCTTCAAGTATTTTAACATATGCAAACTGATCCATGATCCCTGGTATGGGATAAATAGGCCCAACACCATAGTAGGAGAAACATGCCCATATCATGATGCTTGCACCTCCATGCTTCACTGTCTTCACTGTGTACTGTGGCTTGAATTCAGAGTTTGGGGTCGTCACAAACTGCCTGTGGCCCTTGGACCCAAAAGAACAATTTTACTCTCATCAGTCCACAAAATGTTCCTCCATTTCTCTTTAGGCCAGTTGATGTGTTCTTTGGTAAATTGTAACCTCTTCTGCACATGCCTTTTTTTAACAGAGGGACTTTGTGGGGATTCTTGAAAATAGATTAGCTTCACACAGACATCTTCTAACTGTCACTGTACTTACAGGTAACTCCAGACTGTCTTTGATCATCCTGGAGGTGATCATTGGCGGAGCCTTTGCCATTCTGGTTATTGTTCTATCCATTTTGATGGTTGTCTTCCGTTTTCTTCCACGACTCTCTGGTTTTGCTCTCCATTTTAAGGCATTGGAGATCATTTTAGCTGAACAGACTATCATTTTTGCACCTCTTTATAGGTTTTCCCCCTCCAATCAACTTTTTAATCAAAGCACGCTGTTCTTCTGAACAATGTCTTGAACGACCCATTTTCCTCAGCTTACAAATGCATGTTCAACAAGTGTTGGCTTCATCCTTAAATAGGGGCCACCTGATTCACACCTGTTTCTTCACAAAATTGATGACCTCAGTGATTGAATGCCACACTGCTATTTTTTGAACACACCTTTCAACTAATACCCCAATTGCACAGCCTTAAGAGCGTGCATATCATGAATGCTGGGTCTTGTTTGTTTTCTGAGAATCTACTGAACCTACTGGTAACTTGTTTGCCACGTAGCAATAAAAATATACTAAAAACCTTGATTATTCTGGTTAGTCACATTGTACTGCTATTATTTTGAACAATACTGTATATATATATATATATATATATATATATATATATATATATATATATATATATATATATATATATATATATATATATATATATATATATATATATATATATATATATATATATATATATATATATATATATATATATATATATATATATATATATATATATATATATATATATATTACCCGCTCCCTCGTTTTATTTTAATTACGGGAACAAATTAATACATTCACAAAGGAAATAAATAATAAAAAGCATTTCTTAAATTAATCTCAAATGTAAATTCCAGCAATACACTTAAATAACTCCCATATTTAAATTGTTTAGTTATTCCAAGGTCTAATTTAAAATAATCATTCATATTAAAGCACTAGTTTGCTGCATTCCACCAATAACAGCGCACTCTTACCTGACAGTGGCAACAAATTTCTGGTGATTTTGTACTGGAGAGGAAGAACTGAAACTGGATCTAGCACAATGCCATCCTCATTAAAGACATCGTGAAAATGGGATTCAGTGTATGTGTCCTCTTCGCCACTCATTGCAGATTCCTGAAAATAAGAATATAAAGTGGGTATATTAAAAGCCTGCACATCCCAAATAAAATTGCAGCTTTTGAGATGTAAAAAATTAATGTTGCACCACACAGGAACAAACTCCTTCCAGTCTCCACCCAACAGTTTCACAAAAATCTAAATTGATAGCTACAGCAAGTTCAGTCGATAAAATACTCATTGTCAAAATTCCCTATAAATTGGATTATTATTCGGATTTGAGTTAAATCTACTGTTTTCCTTACAAGATTTGTAACATTGCCCACCATACCAATGAACATTATTACTGTTTTGGGAGGAGAATTTTTCATTGCAACTTTTTAGAAGTACAAATTCATTATATGGATCAAAGTATTGGGACACACCTCTCAATGATTGAAATCAGGTTTTTAATCAGTCCCATTGCCACAAGTGTATACAATTAAACACCTAGCTATGCAGTCTGCATTTACAAACATTTGTGAAAAATATAGGTCATTTTGAAGATCTCAGTGAATCCAAGCATGGAACTGTGAGAGGATGCCACCTTCGCAATTAGTCAGTTCATGAAAATTCATCCTTGCTAGATATTCGACGGTCATCTGTAAGTGGTATTTTTAGAAAGTAGAAGGAACTCTGGAGCAGTGGAAACATGTTCTCTGGAGTGATGAGTCACGCTTCTCTGTTTGGCACTCTGATGGGCAAGTCTAGGTTTGCAGGATGCCAGGAGAACGTTACCAGTCTGACTGGACTGTGGCAACTGTGAAGTTTGGTGGAGGAGGGATAATGGTATAGGGATGTTTTTCAGGGGTTGGAGTGGACTAGTGAAGGGAAATCTTAATACTTCAGCATACCAAGACTTTCTGGACAATGTTATGCTTCCAACTTTGTGGGAATAACTGGAAAAATGTATTTTTCTATTCCAGCATTACTGTGTCCCAGTGCAAAAAGCAAGGTCAATAATGACATGGTCGGATGAGTCTGGTGTGGAAGAACTTGAATGGCCTGACCAGAGCCCTGAACTCAACCCCTTTAAACACCTTTGGGTTTAATTGAAATGGAGATTGTGAGCCAGGCCTTCTTGTCCAGCATTAGTGCCTGACCTTACAAATGCTCAACTGGATGAATGGGCAACTATTCCCACAGAAACACTTCAAAATCCAATGGAAAGCCTTCCTAGAACAGTAGAAACTAAAATAGCTGCAAAGGGGGCACAAACTCTATACTAATGTCTACGTATTTAGAATGTCATTACAGTCCCTGTTGGTGTAATAGTCAGGTGTCCCAATACTTTCGTCCATATAGTGTATAAACATATTAATAAGGGATGTCACAAGTACCGGTACTTCTGTACCAAGTCAGACGATACCAGCATTTCTGTAGTACTGGTAGTACAGACTCCCGAGTATATCCGGTACCCGCAGCTGCGTTCAGTCGTTTCCGCGTTTATGTAGGCACAGGCCTCCAGACTGTAGCCGAATATATACTAGTGTCTGTGAATATTAAACTGCAAAATACTTTTTAAATATTACTCCTGCATGTTCTGCGTCTCTGTGAATGACGGGCGCCAATGTATTCGCACACACTCGCGCACACACACACACACACACACACACACACACACACACACACACACACACACACACACACACACACACACACACACACACACACACACACACACACACACACACACACACACACACACACACACACACACACACACACACACACACACACACACACACACACACGCCTAGATCGTTGCTTTATGAACAATGTTTAGTTTTAAACAGCATACAGCCTATAAATGTCTATGTATTATTTACTTATAATGAGTATCATCATACATAATAAACTCATTGAATTTAATTAAAATACAATAAAAATAGTTAAATAAACCAAAATATAAACATTTTGCTGTGGTACCGAAATTGGTACAGAGGACTGTAACATTTTTATGTATTGGTCTCGACTACTGGAATTTTGGTACCATGACATCCCTAATATCAATATTCTTTAAAGTGGAAGGAGAAAACAAAGTGGCTTGAATATCACTGCAGCTGAAGAAAGCATGTGTCAACTGAAGGTATATCACTGATGCTTCCAGTGATGACAGCTTGGTTGAATATATTTTGGGGAGCTGATCTGTCAACACTCATGTGTGTGTATACATGTACAAACAATGTTAAGCAAGCGTACCTTAGGCAAAAATCCAAAATCTTCAATCTGACATTGTCTGTACACATCTGCAGCACTTCTGGTGCTTTTACACAGCTCCAAACAGTCCAGCAAAAGGTCTGTGAAAGGGAAAATATATATGTCGGTGTACTGTAGAGGACAAATGAATAATATCAAATAAAGCTAACTGATTTAGAACTCAAGTGATATACACTTTAAGAGAATATGAATCGTGAAAGTGTTTCAGTACCACTGTGGCAGACTGTAATGGCCTGACAGGCCAGCCCATGGATTACAGCAGGGAGGTTAACCTTTTCAGGCAGAACCATGGGGATGTTTTCCTCCAGCATCTGGCAAAGGCGCTGTGCGGTGCTGAACAGAACTTGTCCTGTGTTGCAGTTTGTGTGATGCTGGTATAACTCACTATATGAGGTGAAATGAGAGATATGAGAGAAGATTTTAGAAGTTAAACAGATAGTTCACCCAAAAAATTTAAAATTCTGTCTACATTAAATCACCCTCATATTATTCCAAAATCAAGACTTTTGCTCATCTTAACACTAATGAAGATATTTTTTTATCTTCTCTCATAAAATTTGCCGAAATGCTTGCTTTTCGATTGAGAAAGTTTTCACCACTGAAACATTCTTCTGTTATTACTGTAAAGCTGCTTTAAAACCATCTGTATTGTATAAACTGAAGCACTATATAAATAAAGGAGACATGTTTGAATTTAAAAATCTGCAGTTTCCAAAAACAATTTTATGAATATCGCAAATTATGTCGTACCTTTCACAAACACTATACTGCCAAAGTATTGGGACACCCCTCCAAATCATTGAATTCAGGTGCTCCAATCACTTCCATGGCCAAAGTTGTATAAAATCAAGCACTAGGCATGCAGACGCTTCTACAAACATTTGTGAAAGAATGGGTTGCTCTCAGGACCTCAGTGAATTAAAGCGTGGAACCGTGATAGGTTGCCACCTGTGCAATAAGTCCATTCATGAAATTTCCTTACCACTAAATATTCTACGGTCAACTGTTAGTGACATTATAATAAATGTTGTAGCAAATTGGAACAACAGCAACTCAGCCACGAAGTGGTAGGCCACATTAATATAATAGCGATAATTAAATCGTAAAATAAGTGTTACTGGCTATTTATATGAATTGATCAATCACTATTCAAAAACAGGTGCAGTTGAATTATTCATTATTTAACTTATTAGACTGTAGATTGAAAAGAATGCTTAATAATAGGCCTATTATCTTTAAAATGTGAGAAACAGCTGCCTATTCTAAATGTATACACTTTTTTTTTGGATCCTTCAATTTCCACCCAATCCTTCCCTTCTCCTTTACCTTAGGATCTGTAGGGCTTTCTCCACATCTCCAGCATCCAGAGCTCTCAGCGCCAGGTCAGCCCAAAGTTCCTGCTCCGTCTTTTGCAGCTGCCTGGCCAGCCGGTGTAGCCCAGCTTCAGTAGAGAGCGTTTTCGTTTTACCATCAGGATCATTGGCTACTGCAGCATTACCATTCAGATGACTACTTGAAACCTTGTCTGGGTGTTGTTTTCCTGAACGCCGCCATGCTCGTGCATTCTCGTATGCGGTGATGAGCTGCTGGTTGAACTTATGTCTCACTACAGGATCCTCATATTCTTCTGGTGTTAAGAAGATGTCAAAGTCTTCCTAAAGTCAAAAACATTTGAAAACCTTTTAAGATAAACATACCCATTTGTTGCAGAACCTTTAGATGTTTGTTCAATATGCCATTAAATGGACAAATCCATTATGAACAAATAAAAGACCTGTAGATGAGACATGGCTGTGAACATGTTCAGACTGTTCTCACATTCAGTCTTCTTGAATGCATCATCTACAAGAAGAAAGGACAGGAAACGTTAACTGTCTAAAACAATCAATTCAACTATCCCTTTAAAACCTCATTATTAGACACGGTGCTAACACTTTAAGAATTGGTTGAGCACTCACCTGTCTGAATGCTCTGCAGGTACTTCAACGCTTCAACCATAATCTGTGATATTAGCATTTGTAATTTCTTCTGCTATTGAAAGAAAATACATTTAATTCAGAATATCTATATGTTTGCTTATATGGATGAACATGTCCAAACATAACAATCCAATGTTATAATGCATGTTTCCATTGAAACATTGTCAATTCAAAATATAATTTCTTATTTTTAACCACATCACACCAAATTTCTCTGACACAAATTCTGACCTCTTCAGAAATGTGTTGCTTGTCTTGAAGTTCAAGTCTTGCCCAACAGGCCATTCGCTCAATCACAAATTCTGCCTCAGAATGGGGCAGATTCTTCAGCAGAGCAATGCACTTCTCCCTCTGTAAATACAATATATTGAATATGAATTAGTTGGAGATTTCAGTGGTATGCATTAGAGGTCTTCATTGGTCCAATTCGAAAATCTGAAGTCTGACCTGAGACCGGAGCAGTTCCGGGTCCAATACTTTAAAGGAACACTCCACCGTTTTTAGAAATAGGGTTTATTCAACATCCTTACTACATTTAGATATGTGGGCAAATGTATCAGTGCAAGCATTGTTTTTGTTTGGCAGGGTTGCCGCTAGCTTAGCTTAGCATAATGAATGGAATCCTGAGTTGCCAGTAAAAAAAAAACAACCCACCTAATTACTGCCTGCGTATTCACAGCGAGTACAAATAGCGATGCAGATTAAGACTAGGCGATTTCCTAGGCAGATATTGACTTGGGATTATATTATGGGGAAGCACAGGCGAAGCACTGCTACTTGGTACGCACATGCACAACATACGCCGGTACGTTGACGGAAGTTTGGGGATTTCATGTGTTGCGTTTTTTTTTTTTTTGGATCACTTTTACTCAGGACATGCTAGCTGGCAACATAGGATTCCATTCATTATGCTAAGCTAAGCTAGCAGCGACCCAAACTAAAACAATGCATGCACTGAGACAAAAATGCATTTGCCCACATTTCTAAATGTAGGAAAGATGTTGAATAAATCCTATTTCTGAAAACGGTGGAGTGTTCCTTTAAAAAGTGCCTCAGACATGGGCTGGGTCTGATATTATTAGTCTTAGGTAATTTTAAAAGAAAAATGTGTTCTGCATAATCCAGGATTTTTTATTAATTTTGAAATGATTTTACTTCCAGCTCCTCAGTCAAAAATATGAGGGAGACAAAATATGCACTCTTATAACCATCTAAAACACAACGATACAAACACCATAAAGTAAACATTGTCAATTATGTGGAAGAAATACCTTATTACACTGTATAAGCTGGATGCAGTGTATATGGTGGATCTCTGCTGGGTTTAGTTTGTATGCCTCAATTAATTTTAGTGAGTCCTCGAGAGAGGTGGGCAGGTCCTGCTTCAGAATGTGCCTCACAAGCATCTAAACAAAGCAAACAACAGTCATAAATCAGGCACTTGCATGAACAGAGGCAGACACAAAGGTCAAAACCTTTACATCTTTAAGGAAGTAAAGCATAGTCAACACATGTAATAGGACATTTAATTTAATGAAGACAAACTTACCATGATATCACGAGTGTTAGAGAGGGCTAAGGTGCGGATGCCATAGCATCTGAGAAGCTTCTTTATTTCCATCAATCTGTAACCCTCTCTCAGCAACTCCTGTCTGTAGGTATAAAAATACAAATAGTGCTAACTGAATTTGATGTACACTACTGCAGCTTTTATGTTGCATACAGGAATATTTGATCCAGTTTGTAAGTCTGACAACACATCATGGACCGCTTACAGGTCCCAATGCTCTATTAGATCCCGAAAGATCTCCATACCGAAATCTCAGTTAGCAAATTCATCTTTTCTGAATCTTTGAAAGCCCAGAGACTGTACTGTACACACACAGTGGCCCTCATTTATCAAAAGTGAGTACACCAAATTTCCAGCGTACACCTGACGTACACCCAAAACCACAGTGACTTTGAGATTTATCAATATGGACGTTGGCGTACGGCACACTCAAATCCTACGCCAGCTCAGGAGGTGATGTACGCACGTTTTGAGTACGTTCAAAAATGTGCAGAAAAACAATTCCAAACACCACAAAACGCACTGACAAAGATATGCTATATTATGACCCACTGTAAAAAAACAACAACATAGTAATTATAAACTTCAGTGTTTATTTTTGTGGGACTTTACCAAAGCATTTGATTTGTAGGCATATGTATTCCTCCAGTTGCGAGCCTGTGCGCTTTACCTGACGTTTCAGGGTTAGGCCTGGCAGCTGCGCACGGACAGGGACTGAAAATAATTCAGACTGACAAAATATTAAAAATTACATTCTTCTTCTTTTAAATAATAATAATAAAATAAATAATAACGACATTCTTCTTCTAAATAACAATAAGCGTCATTAATAATAAAAATCATAATAATAATAATAAGAAGAAGAATCTTACAAACTGTCATGCAATTCTTTATGTGAATGAATGGTACTTCACATCACATCATCACAACTGTACACCCCAATACATGTGACGTGATACGAAATTAAATGCTAACATTATTACCTCTGCTGGAGTGCGCTTCTCAACCCCCACACTATTAACAGTACTCGTAATTTGGGTCCATATTTTGTTTTTGTGAGCGCCTTTAATCCCACTCTTTAGACTACCAAATAAAACAATTTTGTTTTTTTTCCACTTCCCTGGTGATGGTCTCGATCTCCACGTCTCCACAGACTTGAATATATAGGGGCTTGTTATTCTAATGACGATCGTTTTCAGCCGCGGCATTTATCAAGGGCAGGTATTGCGTACACCTGGATTTCAGAGGTGCGCACAGCTTCATAAATCAGGTGGTGAGAGGAGTGTAAGCATAATCTTACGCCAACATATACGCCCGTTTCTACGCAAGATTGATAAATGAGGGCCAGTGTGTTTAAAAGCTAAGCTTAAAGATGTGCTATAAATGAATAGTGCTCATAAACAACTATTTACATCTACAGATATAGACCAACCAAAGAAATCTGCACCTTTTGCAGTGTGTGCACAACGCAGAGTGAATGTAGTCTGATTAATATGTATACATTCTGGATGGAGTCAAGCTACAATTGCATCACTCAGGTCAGACTAAAATCAGACTAAAGTGTTTACATTACATTTAAAAAAGTCAAATTAGTACTTTAGTCCAACTAAATATCAAACTTTTAAAGTGTATGTAAATGTACTTAGTGAAAATTGTGAAATCCTATTCTGATGTTTCCGGTTAACACCACCTACGTATTAATACAGAATTCAAAGTGTCAAAAAATATGTGCTGTATTGTAAACTGTAAGTGCTGTTACAATGTGCCACTAGAGTTAACATTGAAGCCTCATTCTACAGCGAGCTCAGTGCATTGGGAAGTTAAATAAATGAGCGCACACAAAAATAAAGAAAAAAGCTTTATGTTTTACCACACCACTCACTTTGGATGTTCCTTCTCCAAGTGCTGCTGAACAAGTTTCTCGATGGTGTCACTCCAGGGCACCACAGCCTTGTACATTATTTCAATCACAGCATCCATCACCTTCTAAAAACATGTTAAAAGACAATCTCTTGCTAACAGAATCTACTATGGTTAAAAATAAGAAGTTAAAGTAAATTTGCCAATAGGCCTTCACACTGACAGTATTTACCCAACTCAACTCTGCTTCATCCCCAGCAATCTCTGGTTCTCATGTGCTTACAATTGCCAGCTCTCATTGAAAGTTACTGACTTCTAGTCGCTTATGAATACTTGTTGTAATGTTATATACACATACACACATTGGCGTCGGAACCATTGTGTGTGGGTGGGACAAGACCTTTGTTCGACCAATGATATTGGACCCACTCACTAATATGATCTCTAATTCAGCACGTCTGTTTACCTACCCCTAACTGATAAACACTTGATATTAAACACATTTATTTCCACTTTTCTAATATTTTCCGATCTGATATGTGATGTGAAAGGGAGTAGAGCGATTTGCGTCAAAACATGCATCTTACCCCTACGCTATTGCCACAGTATACGATTTAGTGACAGCGGTATATTTGTATTTAATGTAAATGGTATCTAACGTTACTCCAGTAAAAAAAAACTCTAAGAGTGAGGACCCACCCACATTTTATTTGCTTCCGACGCCCATGCATACACACATAACATTTAGTCAGAAAGGCTAACTATATTTGAAAGCTATCATTTTAAACACTGTATAGGTCTAAACTGCAAAATATCTTAATTTATTTAGCAATTATCTTTCTTATAGAACACGATTAATCTTTAATATTTTTATTAAAATACACAACTGTCATATAAACCATATCATAATAAAATGTCACAATTAGCTTTGTCTTTATTTAGCGTGATTAAAAAAAATTGGTAACTTATATAACCCCAGTCTCTGATAACACGAGTGAGGTATCTCTGTATGGGAATCGCCTCAGTGTGACTAATCCTGAAAGCACCAATAACACAATGTCTGTCACTTGACAGACCAATCATGAGTCACAACAGTGATGTGGGCGTCACGCCTCCGTAATATTTATCCACACACACGTGTGCAAGGCTTCTTTTCCCCTCCCTCACTATCACTTGAAGAACTAGCAGCCGCCATCATAGATCAGAATTCGCTGTAACATATTCTAAAGTTTATCACTAGCACAAATAATATTCACTGTGATACTGAATATGCTGAAAATTTGGCAATGTACCTTGATGGCGTGTCTAATAACCATTAAGAACCATTCCCATAGTGAGACTAGAAAGAGAACTCCAGATGACTTTTCTCTGTGTCTGTCATTTCTTTGCCATTGTTGTCATTTCTTTTCCATTCACTAAATAATTCACAAAATTACTAGGTTTAACACTATCGATCGAGCCTCTCTACACAACACCAGTATTAATAGTATCTATACCACTACAGTATCTGACAATCCCTACAGTGAGTACAGAATTTTCACTAACTGCATCACTGCATAATTGTTGATGAATAAATCATTTATATAAATCCCCTGTAATATTTTGTATCAGTATACTGTATGTTAGATGTATGAACAGATCTTACATTAGTGTCTGTCATGCAGTTTAGTACAGCCACAGCTTTGGCCTCCCATTCAGTGAAGAGAGAGGTGATTTGAGAGCTGCAACAGTCTAGCAGGTCCTAAAATTGAAACACATCAAAACATAAACTAAGAGCAAAATGTATTCAAATTATTATATTATAATAACTCATAAAAAATTCTAGACTCTAGACCACTGAACTGATCTGTACATTGTATTCAAAAATGCATTAGGGACTAGCTAAAAAATCTTTATAGAGGTTGACCAAGATTTTACAGATAACGATAACCGATAGCAGATTAATTAACTGGTAGTTTTTCAAATGGATACTAAATGAAAACAAGCATAACACACACAATTGTGCTGAACTTTATTACAAAAATTTAAAAACAGTACTCAACCATAAAAATATACAGTACTATTATATCAATATTGCTCTATTAATTATACCATATAACTATAGTATAGTATACTATATAGTTCTGTATAGTATACTATGGTTAAAAATGTATTAGTAAATGCTAAAATTAACAAATTAAAAATTCTTTTATTAAACTTAATGTTAAAACTGGACACTTATTGTAAAGTGTTATTTTATATACAGTCATGCTTAAAGATGGCCATCTTTAAATATCGACACAAAGACCACAGCATTACAAATTTGACATATACACGTGTATTTTGTATGTATACGTTCACACTTTTTTGCTTCTATTTTAGAACACTTGATGATTATCTAATCAAAATAACTAAATATGTATTACAGTGACGATAAAAAAAAGAACTGAAATCAAATGCGTTTCTGATTTGTTTATATGCTTCTGTCGGCTGCATGACCATACAGTTTGCTTTCTCTAGTCACAAGCTTTAAATATTCCACTTCACTGGATAATGAATGTATAAAAGCAACAAGCTGGACATTTAGTATTTAGCTTAAATTTAGCTTAGTCATATTTACCTGTACAAGGCAGCTACAATGAGAGGTTTTGAGAAACTAATAACCAAATGAATTGCACCTTGACATTCAAATCTTTAATTAATATATTTATAATAATAATAATAAAGTTTATAATATTTGTATATTGTAGTAATTTCACAGTTACTCTCCAAATTAATGTAGAAACATCTTAAAGACAGTTTTAAATAATTGTTGTAATGGGATCTTTTTATGAATGAAAGCCAGTATCACTGATACTAATACAGCTGCTGATGTCTTTATGATATATATATTTTAAACAATTATAGACATTCAACATCACACTATAAAGAAATCAATCAATTTCAACATTTATTAGGCTTTAAAAAACAACTTTTAATTTGCCTATCTTTTAACTTTTAACTGACGCCCTATCACGCGCATCTCATTTTCTCACAACTCGTTTACGTTTATTTAAGACGTTATTTAACTAATTTAACACTGCTCTTGTGAGAATACTCGACAAAACAAACATTTTGGCATAATTCTGTGTGTTATTGTTTGTTCAAGCATGAAAGAAATCTCCATTATGGTGCGCTGTCTGTGCGCAAGATACTGCCGTTTGTCTTTCTGTGCGTAGTGTGTATTTGATGTGTCATGACATTCACAGACAGCGCGTTCTCTTGTCATGTCAGCTTGAAAGGTTCAAAAGCATTTGCATGATTAAAAGCGTGGTCATATAATGTTGTGTTAGCCAAAGGATGACAGAAAAACTGATGCTGCATTAATTGCGTTAAATATTTTTAAGGCGTTAAACTGGAAAAAAGTATTCTGTAAACACGCTAATTTTGACAGCACTAATATAAATTCATCTACTTCCTGAGGCTTCGCTAATGTTTTTTCTTAGCTCTTGTGGATAGCCTTATTTAGTTATTTTTGTGCCGCTCCCGCTGGCTCTGTAAAGTACACCTTTCCAGTGACTGACAGAGGACATTTGCGTACCCTTTGATCGTCAGTGTTGTCTCCATTTGTCATTTTTGTCAAGCAGTCAGATAGACTGTAACAGGCATCATACAAAAGGGTCTCGTGTCTTTCAGCCGAGGGTACACGAGGAATGCCGTCCAGTCAGCAATACTTTAGAAAGATGTGCTTCGTAGGGCTGGAGGACAGTAGTTCATAAACAGCAAGATAACGACAGGAAGTGGGGGACAAACATTAGCGTAGCCTTAGGAAGAGAACAAAAGGAATGCTGGTTGTGTTCATTGAGCATTAATTTTAAATTATTCCCAGCCCTGGCCAAAACAAAACAAAAACTGCTGATGGCAGGTTCATTTTATATGATTATTTTTATATTTTACATTTTATATGACAGCGATCAAGTTTTTCCAAACCTTGTCAACTGTTTGAAAAGTGATTTATTCTGATTGTTTTTATTTTTACATTATTTTAAATTGTATTATTCTTATTATTAATTAATTTTTACATTTTTATGATTTAATTATCAGATGTTGTTCAACTTCTTTCCTTCACGAACAGAATCCAGAATTTATGCACACAATACATGACCTTATATGACTACTACTGATTATAATATAGAGTGTTTTTACACTTGAGCGCTTTCTAGTGGCCTCGACATGGCCTTCTGCAAAGCATCAAATGTCTGACATTGGCTAGAATGCTTAACACAGCAAAAAAAACATGTTAATATAAACCTTTGGTGCAACGAGAGTAGATCAAAAAACAACGCTGTATAAACAACAATTTTCCTAATTACTGAAAAATAAAGGTGACCTTGATGTAGTGTAAGAGGGTCTGGTCCAGGTCCAATCCGTTCTCAAGAGCATAAGGTTCAATGCTGCTCTCAATGACCGCAGGAATCAGCTCTGGGGCCTGCACCTTATCCAGCATCAGAAAGGCCATACTACGTGTGCTTCCCTGCCACAGAACACATATACAAGATTTATATCTGCATACAGGTTAATCTGTGCTTTGTGTCATGAATAATCAATAAATGTAAATAAAACATAGATAAATTAATTTAATTCAATGGGTCCACAACAAACTAACACAAAACAAACATTGTTTGTTGATTGGATGTTGAGATTTGGCTGTTTACACTCAAAAAAGGAGGCAGGAGAACATGAGCTTGCAGGGCTGGGGTTTAAGCGGACTAAATGATTAGAGAAATCCTGCACTCATCACCAGAGACAAGTCTGTCGTTTTCTTTCATTATCATTATATGTTTTGGTTTTTAAATAAATGTTTTATCTTTAACTTAAGTGTCCAATACTTTTAGGGCCACTAATACATAAGAACATCTAAACTTTCGTACTTACCCTTTCATAGTCAGACAGTGAAAGGTGGCAGTTATATTTGGTGTAGAGGTCACAAAGCTGTCGGAGGTTTGCCACTAGTGACCTCAGATTTGTCACTTCCTCTGCTCCAGAGTTTTCAACCTGAAAAACAATTTAATTCTTATCTGAGGATACATGTATTGGTCTGGTAAGTACTACTTTCCAGAATTATGGTCCTCAAACTGTTTAAAAATTGCGGACAAACTTGACATTTACCAAACCCATAGACCTCCAGAAGGAAGGCAAGCCAAGTTCAGCCAGAACCAGTCCATTATGAGGCCAGTCACTCTACAAAACAAATTATAATAATTATAATAATACAATTATTCAAACTACCTGAGAGAGAAAGAGCATCTTTGACATGGTGTGGCCAAGTCTCACTTGGCCCAAAGTAAATCCACTGATTATAAATATCTGTCAAAACTTCTCCAAATGTTTTGAAAAACTTAGACTTTTAACTAAAAACTTAGTTAAAAGAGTTAACTACCTTTTCTGTTAACTCCAGATTCCTTGCACGCTGTTCCAACCATCTGGCGAGGATTTTCTGTGTATATTTTAAAAATAAAAAGTGTGTGAATATGAAGCACAACAAACTAGTTATTTTTAAAAATCACTGCTCCATCTTGAAACTAAAAAAGAGATAACATCAGAACTTCAAATTACAGTAGGAACTATTTGCTTTTCAAACATTTTGCTTGGATTTCATGATTTGTGGTGATTCATCAAAACAGATATACACTCAAAACCCTTTCTTGTCCACCTTACAGGGCAAGAATTATTCCCAATAACTGGTGTTGTGAATCAAAGTCATATAAAACTGAGGTCATCTAGTCAATCTGAAAAAAATCAAGTGTATTGACTGCCCTCATACCTGTCCTTTGGGCAACACTCTCCATATAAATGGGACCACAACACCCTTAAACCACAGACTTAGGCTTTGTGATGGGATGTCTGATGAAATGGAGCCCAACAGAGCATGCAGGCAGCTTTCATCGAATTCACTGGCAAACTCACCCTGGAAAAAAAGGAAACACTTAACCTGATTATCATGGAAAAAAACCTGTAGCAACAACTTTACTACATTTACTAACTTTACTACTAATAAAACAAAATAAAAACAGATAAAAGAATTAAAGAGATTTAAATAGTATAGAAAACAGTTCATTTTTGCACCTGCAACAACTTTTACCTTAGTTGAAAATAGAGTATACCATCAGAAACATAGAAAGTCAAACATTTATTAATTTGTCAAAATTCCACATGGAAGAACATTCTACCAAAATTTAAATCAGTAAAATAAGATTTACTAACAGCTTGCACCAGAGCAAAACCCTCTTTTGGCGTTTTTAAGCTACTGTCAGGATTTACTAATGACACACAGTGAAATATTAGCACTAAATAGGCGTGGACAGAGTTATTTTTGCCTCGTCACATCAAAGCTGTTATCTTTCATTGTTTTGCTTTTTGTCTATTTTCCTTTGTAGCAATGGACCCTTCAGGATTAAATCTCAATGATTTATCACATGCTGTTGATGGTTGGTGCTGGTACACGTCTGACCACCGCACTGCACCGATCTGAGTGAACACACTCTCCTACAGTGGTTCTGAGTTGAACAAAGGCTTTTAGTGTCTGCGACCAGCAGATATTTTGTGCTCAGAACTTGGTGATAAAGCTTATATACACGATGGCAGTTTGTTTTAAATATGAACTTTGAGTCTGTAGCAGCAAATCACTGTATAAATAAATGAGTCATTGAGTTATTCAGTTAAATGATTCGTTCAAATGGCTGATTTATTCATTGAATCATTCATTAAACTGGTTAGTTTAAAAAGCAGATTCATTTAGTAACAAAGCACTACTATGTGTTGCTCGGAGACGTTTCACTGGGAAATCTGTTTCCCAGTGAAACGTAAAAAAAAAAAAAAGGTTAAGAACCCCTGACCTATTTAACAATGATTTGTGCTTTGTTTGAAACATAAAGGAAACCTGACTAAATAATTATCACTATTGTATTTTTGTTGTGTATTATTTATTGTCTAGTCTGCTAACATGGCGGTGTAATATTTTTATTATTGTGTTTTGTTGTTTGTTTGTTGATGTACTGACCATTGTATTTTTGCTTTGTTTCTGTTATGTTGTGATTGTGTTACGTTGTATGTTAGGACCCCTTCAAAAAACAAGATGGTACATCTCAAGGGGTTAAACTCAATAAATAAATTATATTAAAACTATGTAAAAATGTAAAATACATATTCAAGGCCAGTATAAAATACTTGTGGCTAATAAATTCTCAATTCACAAGCCATTGGCAAGTTCCTGGTCAAATATTAAAGCAACAGACTAAACCATACGTTGAGTTTTACCTCGTGTCGCAGCCACAAATATTGTGCTCCACTAAGATTCCCTTCTTTCAGAAGAGCGAGGATGTCTTTAAGATATTCTGTGCTGTTCAAAAACTCAATCCATGAGATGCCCCTGTAATGGAGATGGAGAATACAATTATCCAGAAGGATGTGTAGGACATAAAGTGATTAAATTATTTCAAAAGTGTTAAGAGTTTATGGTGGACAAAAGTCATGTCAAACATTTCAATAACAATGAAAAATGAAAAAAGTGTAATCGCTGGCCTGCTGAACATACTCAAAGTTGTCGGGTCCATACATGCTGGCGAAGGTGGCGAGCTTAGCCAAGGCTGTTTGGATCTGGCAGCATGGGTAACGGTTCAAGGTATAGTTTAACATCTCCTCCGCTATGCTGAGAGTAGGCCAGGAAGCAGTTAGGCAGTACTGCACCACAAACTGCTCATCCTGTGGGACATATAAGAAGACTAAGTCTTAAACATTCACAATATATCACATAAGATGACTGCTTTAAAATAATAATAAGATATAATATTCTGCTTAACCAGTTGTGAAATATCACAATGCATCGTCAAATATTTGTTTCCTCGTGTCATCATGACCCCTTTAATATAAGTCCCAACAATCCAGCATACTGTAGTATTACTAACTGTACATATTTGTGAAATAGAATAATAGTATTGTTATTAGTTTCTCCAGCCACCATTGTGGCAGCACTCATATGCAAGTCTCACATTCACATTTGTTGCAAAGCTGAATATTACCATGATCTTCTTCAGGTTGGTTTTAGCCTCATCGATGAGTTCGGGCCACTCAAGGGTTTGATCACTGCCTGATGTTGAGATGAGCTTTTCCAGCACAACATTCAGCTTCACCTTATACACCAGCTAAAACAAAAACAGAAACCATGTCAACTTACCATGAAAATCCTTTTATATAGGATATGTTGATATGGAAAATATACTAATGTCTTACTTCAACATCAAGTCCAAAAGCTATTGCAAATTTCTCTGCTTCTTCAAACTTATGCTTATAAAGAAGTTTGTTCAATCTGGAGGAAGCAGAGAGAGAAATATTATAAAAAGTACTGCATCGAAAACAATGTGAACTAATTGCTTGTCTGAAGAAAATTATAATTTAACCCTCATCCTTCCCTCATTTTGACCCAAAATAAATAAATAGAAATTGAGAGTCCAAGACCCTAGGACTTTTGTCGCGCTTGAATCACGAACACAAACTCAAAAAAGACTGGATTCAAGGAGTTTTGGTTGTAATTTAAAAGTAAAAAATCCTTCCCTCACGGGTCAATTTGACCCCCATTGGAATGATTGGAATGCTTCAGCACACAGAAAAAAAACAAAAAATGCTAAAACTACCAAAAAATGTTTTATATTGTCTACATGTGTATCTGAATGCATACAAGAACAGAATTGAGGACCCAGTGAAACAGTGGCCTGTTGCACAAAGCTGGTTTCAGTTGCTACCCAGGTAAGTTTGAGATTAGTTTGAGCAAACTCTGGTGTTTCCAGCTCAAGAAGGTGGACTGGTTTTTAGCGGTGTTCATCAACATGGTAACTTACACTACACAGCTAACCTGCTCTGGAGCAGGTTTTATTCTGGGTTAGAGATCGCAAACACAAACTGGACCAATCAGCTGCAAGTAAAGATGCAATGAAGCCACACCCCCTGTATCTCTCGTTCCAAATTAAAGCAGTTTATAGTAAAATTGCTCATCTTTTCGTGCTAATTATATTTATATTATATGATTTATAATTACTTTTAATTCATATAATATTATGAATTATATGAATATATTCATATAATTATATTATTTGACAAGTAGCCAAATATTAATATAAATATAATACATGCATTCATAATTATTTTAAACAATGTGTATTCATTTGAGCTGTTTGTGAACCTATAATTATTAGGCATATTTCTTTGATTCACATCATGCATTGATTTTTCATTGACCTTTTAAAATTTTCGCTGCAGCAGAAGTGTTTAAACACAAGTGCTTTGTAAACACATTTCATTTCAAGATAATTTTCAAAACGATCTCTCAATCTTCACAAGAGAAGTGAATTGCGCCGGGTCACTTGCGAGAAGTGAATCAAACGGACTCTTGTGATTGGCTGTTTGCCGCATGTGTCACACTTTCAGGTGCACGCGCTTCAGAGTTAATCGCAAACTCTGGATTAAATCTGACAGAGAATGTTTATACCAAGCTTTGAGAGACCGTTGAACTTGATCTAAACCAGGTTGGATTTGTCAACTCTAAACCTACTCAGGAACTAAGATGGTACAGCTAGCTTCATGCAACAGGCCTCAGCTTGTTTGCTTCATATAGAGCTATAAGACCATCTAGTGGCTAGAGTCATGTTATATTACCTTTTTTTAACAAGAGGTCGGCAAAGACACCCAAATGTAAGATATTTTGAGTAGAATTAAAAGAGATACGCATAAAATTGAGTTATTCTGAATTTAAGTTGAAAGAATGTGAAGAATGTGCTTAAATTACTATTTACTGATAAACTATTGTAATTTAAAAGGTAAATAAAATAACAAAAAAACTCCACAAAATTGTATTAAAATAAAGAAAAAAAATATTATCAAAATGATATAATTTTGTCTTTGTCCAGAAAGCTTATTTTAAGTATAATTTTTATAAAATAAATAAACTATATGTAAAAATTAATAATGCATAAGGAGCAAAACAACCCATACAAGCATTAAAATTTGTCAGTGCACTCCTTCAGCTGAATCTATTACAAATATCTTTCTGAAACCAAAATAAAATTAAAACCTAAGTCAATTCAATTCTAATCATTATTACTTATGTTCTCAAGAGCGCACCTGTTCTCTGGCAGTGCTTCGGTGAAGCATCTTATCACAACAGTGGACACTGGATCCTCAGGGCTGCTTTAAGACATAATAAAATGATTAATGCATTTGACTATCTGCAAATGTGACGAATTCAATATAACATATTAACACCACAATATAAATGCAAAAGTTCATTGCCCTTAATAGTTATAAACTGTCATAATTGTGTCTGTTAGTCACCTCTTTGTGTTCGCCAAGATTCCCTCCAGCAAATACATAGTGTCCTGAGGAAAAGAGTTGAATTTATGAATTACCTTCAATACAAGATATCAAGGGCAGGTGGTGCATAACTATACATGGGGTGGATGACATACTGGTAGAAATGTATAACCGGCATAAATATTTAAGTATCGTTTCTTTTAGAAGATGACCAATATATTTGTTTTCCAGACTAATTTGCATTGGTAACACATTTTTGGAAGGATCAGTTATCAACGAATACATAATTAAAAATAGTTTTTCCTGCTCCCACAGCCACTCCATCACTAGACTCAAAGGACAGCGGACTCTAGAGGTGAAATATAAACTTTGTTATTTGTGTATCTGTTTGGAATTGGATCTAAATGACTGACTGTCCACAACGTGTATCGCAACTGTTCAGATCCGATTTGTGCGTGCCGTGGCGCTCTTTTCCAGATTATCTGGAATATATATACCAATGTCATTGCCACAAAAACCAAAGCAACATGGAGGGGTTTTGTAATACAGATTTTTGTCTTACAACATGACACATACAGCGGCAATGCTGGACTGCTAACTCCTATGAAGCAGTGGCAGATATGTAGAAGGCTGGCGTGCGTGGCTCTATTCCGTGCTATCTCCACTGGTCACAAAATTTAAAGAGGTGTGTAGACCAGACGGACAAGCAGTATATTTTATATTTTCCGCTCAACTTGCACTTCACAACACAACCCTGTTTCTGCAACAACTTTGCGCATGCTTCCTACATCAGTATATGACCGACACTTTTAAAGTTTTTTGTGGCGTCAGAAAGCAACGTAGGCAAAAAAAAACTAGGCAAAATCCAAACAGAGCAGTCAGACTTTCATAAATTTCCAGATACCTGAAGCTGCAACTTTACATTTAGGTTTTCTCCCTGCTGTGCTGAAAACATACCACTATTGAGTACAGACACTGGAGATTCAGCCAAGAAAACCAGCATAATTGCAATACTAAAAACAATACTTAAATTGTAGCTTGCTTTCAACCAGTATCTCCCCTACAAAATATGACAAAGAAATTGTAAGGACAACCCACTGAACATTAGAAACAAATATTACAGTTTTGCATTACATTAAATTTCCATACTGTTAATATGCATTGTTATAATTACCATATTGATTCCCTTTTGGATCAACCAAGACTCAGAAGAAACTTCTAGCGAGTAGAAAACTTCCATAGAAGGCAGGGACTGAACCACAAGCTTCCTAGCATGACCCTTGACACAGATAACAAAGAAAACAAGTGAGGAATAAAACAGTAATTTTCAATGAGATATATATTTTTGCATGAGTTTGAATGTTCTCCCTGTGTCTGCATGGGTTTCCTCTGGGTGCTCCAGTTTCCCCCACAATCCAAAAACATGCAGTATAGTAAGGTGACCAGAAGTCCCCGTTTTCCGTGGACATTGCCAACTTTTGGTGTTCTGTCCAGACTGGAGCTGTATCCGTAAATGTCCTCATTTTACAGCTCGTTTAAAAAAAAACCCACAAATACATTGAAAAAAGCCTGATCAACATACAGGAGCTGGTTATAGGAGCAATCATGTAGTGATTATTTCCACCAAAAGATGGCGCTGTGAGCTACGCTGACTCTACTTGGACTCACACGGGCTGCAACTACTTCATGAAGAACGTAACAGAGAGCGGATCTGCTTTGTCGTCAAATATCAAAATAAACATTGTTATCGCTTTCATGGTAGTAACATGCTTACTATTCATTTTAAATTAAAATAATACTCTTATTATGTGCTTTATAACAGGGCCTGATTAAGGATACTGTAGTATCATTTTCAAGCACAAACGTAAAAAAAACTAAAAAAACATTTGAAGTTAAAAAGTTGTAATTTCTATATACAGTATAAACAGCTTGTGAAAATGTAAATATTAAATACAATTATAAAAATGTTAAAATATTGGTTAAATCATTTTATTTATTTATCATATCATATTTATGTTGTTTCATTTTTTAAATATTTTTTGTAAAGTCTTTTTTACTATAAACCGTTTTTATTGTGTGATGTTTTATTTTGCGGGTGCAATGAATTGTATTTAAACCAGACCAAAAATCCTAATAATCAAACTAAATCATAATAATCATTAATGTTAATAATAATATAGGGAACCCCAAAAAATAAATAAAAGAAATCAAAAATTGATTGTCCCTGTTTTTAAATGAATAGATAAGAACACATGAGATATCAGTGATAAAATAGTAAAATAGGAAATGTCCCCGGTTTCTATGTCCGAAATCTGGTCACTTTGTAGTATAGGTGAATTGGAGATGCTAAATTGTCAGTAGGCGTAAATGTGTGTGTGTGTGTGTGTGTGTGTGTGTGTGTGTGTGTGTGTGTGTGTGTGTGTGTGTGTGTGTGTGTGTGTGAGACGGACACATACCTTGTTTTCTTCAGCTACCAAGGTCATGATTTTCATGCTGTTATCATCTTGCCTGTTCAACACAAAAGACACTTTTATCTGTCAATGTGTGGATTAATCATGAAAAACAAGCACCTTGTCTCTGTATGTCTTACAAATAGAAGTCAAACAAGACACTTGCTGTGTAATAGATGAGGAGTTTCTCTCCGATATCAGCAGGAAATCAACTATGTATTGATCCGGCCAGCAACAAAGCATAACAAACGAGTGAACGTCCAACAAGCTGAGCATACCCTAGAAGGAAAAATAATATATTATATACAAATTAGAGGTGCACTGATCAGGAAATTTGAAGCTGATGCCCATAACAGATTTCTTTAACACTGTGATCAGCTCAAATTAGCGTAACAAAATCAGTCCATGTAAATACACCTAAGTGCCACTTCAGATGCCATTTCAGTGCATATATGGACTTTAATAACAAATCTACCGTATCTTATTATTCTAATGGAATTTTGAAAGTCTAAGAATTTGACAAAAGTTGATGCATAAATCTAACAAGGTTAGAAAAACTTCCCTTATAAAGGTAAAATGCTCCTGGAAATCAAAGGAATGGGGCAAATATTGCCCCTTAATAGAAAGGTTACTTTAGCCCTTTTTGGACGGTAATTGTTTCTCGTGGGGTCATAAGGTATTTTCATTATTGACAGGGGCTAGTCAGTGATTTTATTGCTCTCTGAATCCAGAATGTCAGTGTTTCTCACACCACCGGCGTAAAAATCCCCAGCCAAATTACCCACTTTTTTTTTTGACAAACACCAAGGTCGTGCGGTAATTTAATTGCCATCCAAAGTTTTCAAGAAAATATCACTTCAAAATTCACTGTTTATATCTTTTTTGACCACTGCAGAGCACCGTATGGAACTGCGCTTCACTGTAATTTGCATGCATTTTAAAAATCTAACGTTAGACTTTTATTACTGAAATGCTGGCAAGTATTTACAAGAGCAATACATATCATCATTGCTCCAAAAATAAAAAAGAAGCACGTAAACATTTGAAATGGGCCGTTATTACGGCAGCAAATATATATGTTAAAATAACCAAGCAGCATTATGTTTACCTCGTGTAAATAAGAAGCTGTATTAACTTATTTCAGCTCATTTCCATGTGGAATAACACGACATCCTTTATTTTGAGGTAAAATACAAGACAGAAAACCATTTTAACTATAATGAGCATTAATATATCTTCCTATTTTCAAGTCAAGTTACCTCTTTTTATATAGCACTTTTAACAAGTCCAATTGTTTCAAAGCAGCTTCTCAGTGTTATAACATAATTTGATTCGGCTGTACAGCCGCTCTGGTGAAAACGGTAATGTTATCCAGTAACTTTCAAATTATTTGAAACAGATTTAAATAATTAAATAATAATTAGAATATTATTTTCCTATTATTAAATTACATATGCATTTATTCTTATTATACCAAGCATAAGACATTTTATTTACAGCATACAATCATGTTATTGACCACATGAGCAGGTTCAATGAACAAATCACCATCCGAATGCACAAGTTTTATCACTGAGGTGGCATGTACATTTATTTTTACGGACTTTAATGTGAGAAACAATTACCATCCGAATAGGGCTTTTGTCTGCACAGAAACTGACAATTTTTGAGAGTCAGCTGTCCACAACAGGCCTAAACCAGCCAAGAGACCAGCACAAAAACACTCAGCAAGGTATCCTCTAATTATCATTTTAGACAAAATCCCAGAAAACATCAAGATTTGTATAACATCATCCTTTTTTTGTTTGTTTGTTTGTTTTGTCAATATTGCACACCACTAGTGTCCAGAATATTTTGGTTTTCAGACAAGATTTTTAATTTGGGTGCAATCCTAACATCAAAACCAGTTTCCAGAAGGCCTTACCTCTTTGTTTAGGACATACATCAAATTATCCACAACTTGAATCTTCTTCACCACTTAAATAAACAAACAGAACATTTTCATTTATTTACACCTTTGTTAACACACTTCATATTCAGTAACAATCAATGTACACATAGCAAGAACACATTTAGTACCTGACATTAAAGCAGAGTCAAGGAGTTTAGTGAGAGTCAGTGATGTCTGCCCACTTCCCATGGTCCAAAGTGAAAGAACATTAGCACCGTCAGCCTGTCATAAAGATACAGGTGAACACATTACTTAAAGCTCAGAGGATTGTAAACAGGTGAAATCTGACCAATAAGAGGATGTTTTACTCACATGTGACTTGCATAAACATATTTTGGTATACTTTTAAATGTTGCCTTGTGAAAGTGAACCGAACAAAGAAGAAAATGCCACATTCTAACAAATTAAGCCCTGATTGAAATACAAAGCAAACTATTTACATGTCTGAAAACTTACTACGCTTTGGCGTTGTAATCATCAATTGGTCATATGTATTCACGTGATACAAATTTACATGTCAGAGTTCAACAAACTAGAACTTTGGGATGCAGCTTCTTCACTTGAGCATTAGTTTCCTGTCTCCCGCATCCAAATGGAAGTCAATGGAATGAAAATTGTAGTGTGACCCTTAAAACCTGAATTTCCTTTCAGAAATAAAAAGTTATGTCATAATTCCACAGCAAATCATTTTGCTGGAAAGCAGGAGGAAAAGAAGCATCAGCTCATTTTGGAGAAAGAAGACAAAATGCAGTTGAGTTTGAGATTTAGAATCAAAGTTACCCCAATCAGAAGGTGGATTGTGCTTCCAAAGCAGACCAGACCTGCCGCGATGCAACCATCTTCATGAATCTCTTCAGTTGAGCAGAAGTTCATAAGAATATCATCTTGGATCTGTAAAGCAAACAAAATAACCAATTTTTCCCATTTCTCATTTCCCTTGATTTAGCCTCGTCTCATATTCATGAGACAATACCTATGATCAGCTATGATCATTGTAACGGGATAGTTCACCCAAAAATGAAAATTCTGTCATCATTTACCCACACTTATGTTGATCCAAATCCGTAAGACTAATGTTAATCCTCATAACACAAAAACATTTAATAAAACCGGAGAGATTTCTGTCCCTCCAATGAAGCCCATTCTCTCAAAACGTTCATGCTTCAAACATTTTCAAAATAACAAAAATAATCCATATGAATTGAGTGGTTTAATCCAAATCTTCTGAATTGACATAATCACTTTTAAATTATGAAGATATTTAATTTAGGCTTTTATTCACACAAACATTGATCAAAGCACATACATAGAGCACATGAAATAGTCAATGGCATCTTAACCGTACTTGCACAAGAACAAACCTCCTTGGTTCTTGTGGAAGCTCAAATGTGCTTGCATGCCATGTGAGAACAAACCCCAATGATACAAGTTTTGAGGGAACGGGCTTTCAGTGGAGGGACAGAAATCTCTTGGTTTCATTAAAGATGTTTAATTCATTTTTTTGACTGTACTAAAGCATAAAAATACCACAATATGTTTGTAGATATTTAGGAAACATGATTGTTTTATATACTTGTTTCACCGAAAAACAATGCTACAGCCAGTTATTCTACTTCAGAATAATCACATTTAGTTAATCACTGACGAGATGCTAGTTGGAGGAAAACACAGCGTGTTGCAGCAAACGAACTGGGTCAGAGATCACCGATTCTACCCGACCTAAAAAGCCTGAGGCTTCTGAAGTAAAGTGATTTAAGTTTTTTTCTAAGAAAAAATTCCATATTTATAACTTCCAGCAGAAGACCTGGAATACCTCTGACCCGACGCATGACGAACGCATAACTCTTCACTCTTCGCCCCAAAACTAGACTTGCTTAAGGCTGTTGATTATAAGCCAATGATTATAGTCTATAAAGTTATAAATATGGATATTATTCTTACAAAAACTCATCACTTCTCTTCAAAGCCTTATGGATTATGGTCAAAATCTAGTGTACTATTCACTCCCATTATAAAGCTGGGAAGAGCCAGGATATTTTTAGTGTTTGGCTGAAAAAAGGAAGTCATATACACCTAGGATGGCTTGAGGGTGAGTAAATTATGGGATCATTTTCATGTTGGGGTAAACAACCCTTTAAGGGTTTGGAACAATGTGAAGGTTAGTAACTGAAGACTTTTGAAGAATTATCATTTTTGGGTGACTAAATCTTTAATAAAAGAAATGTGTGAAACACTTTAGAGACATTTGATTAAATGAAACATCTACCTTATTTAAAGCCGCTAGATCCATGTTTTCAATCGCTCTCTGTATTTTTCCCAAAGCCACATTGGATGTGTGCAGGAAACCATTGTTAACAACAAAAAATAGATCATACACTCCTAAAACATAAAAGAAGAAACTATTTTAAAAATGACTATTGCAATGCTGTCAGTGGCCACATCTATATATGTACTGTATGTTTCAATCTTTATTTACTGCTCAGTATTTATAGAAACTCACCTTTAGAACCAGGTGTCTCGTGTAGAATTAGGCTCTTAAAGGTTGTCTCGGCACCATCAGAGGGGTTTTGTTGGTG
Organism: Gobiocypris rarus; assembly: GCA_023029165.1. NCBI lineage: Eukaryota > Metazoa > Chordata > Actinopteri > Cypriniformes > Gobionidae > Gobiocypris > Gobiocypris rarus. The sequence goes on along the minus strand of CM040916.1, from coordinate 8,862,092 downwards.
CAGAGTCTGGAAAAAGATTCAAATTAATTTGCTAAATCTTGTTTTTATGAAATAATCTGTGTTGTTTTAGTTTTTTATCCATGCACATCTTTTTATTTAGTTATGTGCCTTTGTAATCTTAGACCAAAATTACTTTCGTCTAGCAGTGAAATGTCTTTTCTCTGATGATGCATTTACCATTGCAAGGTTGGGGCAAACTTACATGAGATCACAGCAATAACAAACCACAATGATTCAAATCGATTCTCGGGTGCCGATGGACAAAATTAACTCTATATTTTTTCTTGTTCGAGAAGCCATTTCACTCGATATAAAACTTCCGTTTCATGTAGACTTTAAGTATCTCAACAGCTCCGTTATTAGAGTCAAACTAGTAGCAATTAATACAATTCCATGTATTGCAGCTTACTTTGGTCAGCACTGTCTTCTTCAGAGGGACATAGATGATGTGCAGACTTCCATTTCTCTCTCCAACCAGAAGAAACTGGCCTTGGGGGCAAGCAGTAACTGCATCTACTACGGAGTCTGAATCATACAAGAAAACAATTAAAGATATAAGTTTTCCTTATTTTGTAAACATTCATAGTGAATGTTAACTGTGCATGATAGAGGTTGTGTTACCAAAATACAGGTGAATCAGAACGGTCTGAAAACCAGGATCAAAGAGGACCACCGCAGTGTCAGCAACAACAATACAGCAGTTTGGAGTACTGGAGGCGTAGACCTTTGGATTAGACAGTACCTGGAGCATAAAGAACAATAACAATACTAATGATAAGAAAAGAGACCTTTATAATAATTATTATTACCATCATTAATCAAACTATATATAATTTTAGTGTAAAACACTAAACAAGATATCAACAATGTACAAGGTATGAAACATTTACAAACTAGTACCGGAAACATGACTATTTTTAATGTTTTTGAAAGAAGTCTCTTATGCTCGTCGAGCCTGCATCAAAATTACAGGAAAAAAACGTACTATTGTGATATTATTACAAAACATTATTTTTAAATCTTTAAAATCATTGAATTGATTAAAATAATGATTTCCTACTTGAATATATTTTAAAATATAATTTATTTATGTGATGCAAAGACTCAGCATTATTACTCCAGTGTTCAGTGTCACATGATGATTCAGAAATCATATGATTTATTACGGCTTACTGTTTTTTTCTATATCCTGTGATACTTGTTTCAGGATTCTTTGATAAATAAAAAGTAAAAAATAAATAAATAAATAGGTATTTAAAATATAAATATTTTGTAACAATATACACTGTACAGTTCAAACGTTTGGGGTCAGTAATTTTTTCTTTCTTTTTTGAAATAAATTAATGTGTTTATTACTCTGCAAGGTTTTTTGTTTGTTTGTTTTTGTGATAGTAAAGATTTCTATTTTGAATAAATGCTGTTCTTTTTAACTTCTTATTCATCAATGAATCCTAAAAAAAGTATCACATATAAGAAAGATTTCTGACATTAAAAATAGTAATGTTGTTTCCAAACCTTTGAACGGTCCTGTAACTTAACGTTATATTCATAATACAAGGCACGTCAAAACCCAGCTGTCATTAACGTTAACGTTACCCCTGCTCCAAAACATGCCAAAACGACAGTACTTTCTGTTATTAGAATTAGCAACAGACAGAGTTTTTGCGAACCCTTTCGGAGGATGAGATTTTAACCAGGGTATCCACTTGATATAAAGCGTTTCCTGACTCTTGTTCAGCATCGCTGTACAGTCGGACTGTGTTGGTGTCTTCGTTCAGCAGAAGCTCGACGTTATTCCACATTATTTGACGCTTATTAGATAACGTTAGGTGAAACGCGACGCGTAATATTAACTATCAACCGGCATGACACTTCGATTTAAAAGGCGTAAAATGTCACAGGAGTTTCCAGACGATTTGCCATGTAGTACAGTTACTTAAAAAGACTTAATTATCATTGCATAAAATCCATAACGTTACACCAGCGAGTAAAACCAAACTTATGAACGTCATAAACGTTAGAATTTGGCGCCGATGTCTTCTTCGTCTTCTTTTTCCTCTTCTTCGACTTTAAGGCGGTTGGCACACCAACTTTAGGTGCATTTTCGCCACCTACTGGGATGGAGTGTGAAGCGTTGATATGTGATGGGCTGACTTGTATAACAGAATCTTTACATTATTATACAAATACAAATGTATTTATTTTAAGCTCATATACTTTTCTGTGCTGGAATCTTTCTCTGTAACATTTTTATTTTATCAGCTTGCTCATTATAATTGCCAGAATCATGTGTTCCTATTATATAAAATAAAATAATTTTTGCTATTGAGAGTATCCAATTCTTTGCTGAGATATTATTGAGTCATTCCTTCATAAACAGTCCTGGGTAGATTACTTACAAATTGTAGTTTTGCTACTTATTCCCAATGACAAAAACTGTAATGTAATTTTTCATTTTGGTAATGTATATTACCTTTTAGATTATTTTTTGACCTAACTCGTTAATCACATTGATTTCAACAGGACATTCTTGTATATTATATATTCCATTCTTTGTCAACAACATGAAGCTCATTAAATATTAAATTTTCCAGACTGTTTCCTGATGATTTTGTGAGTTTAATGAAAAACTACTAAGCAATTAAATCATGAAAATAAAAAATGTAAGTAAATATTTAAAAATGAAAACTGAAACAAAATAAACTATTTACTGAAAAATATTTTAAAAATTGTTTCTTGTATGTCATGTGACCATCAATCAACATCAGAGAACCATATAAAAATATATATATATATAATTTTATTATTTATTTATTTATTTATTTTTATTATTAGCCTATGTATTATGTTGACTTTATTTAATTTATTTTAATAATAATAAAACTTATTAACTTGAAATCTAAGGGCTTACTTTAAGTAAATATATTAGGGCAAAGAAGTTGACTGAACTTCAATCAATCCCTGCATTGTAAATATGAAATTATGCCAATTTGAATGTGTTCGAAAGACAAAAGCCTTAAGAGACAGTGATACATGGTTAAATGACGCACTGAGTGATCATTTAAATAAGAATGAATTTGTCCATCAGGAGCTGATTAGATATGCAACGTTGAAAAAAAACACTTCTTAAAAGTGAAATGATTTGTGTAAATCCAATGCTGTGGGTCTCACATGACTAGTGGCTGGTCTGTGTGTGCAATTCCACAAACCTGCAAGACCTTCTGAATGTATAAGCAGATTACTATTTTTAGAAAGGAACATTTAAAATACTGTATAACAAAGAATCAATGAATTATGAATAATTTACTGCCATTGTGAGGATAACATGTAATCATGTAATCATGTAATCAATAGAAAAGTTACTCTGATTACAAGTATTTTAAAATGTCATTATTATAATTAAGATACATCTGATTATGTAATCCAGATTAATCAATCACCAAGCATGACCACTCTTGCACAACCAAACTGTTTTCTATGATGACTCCCTTTTTTTGCTTTATCCAATCTCTCCTGCCGCACTTTTTTGCATAGGCGGAGTTTGCACTCATTTTAAACATTAAAAAAGTTTTAAAAGTTACATTTTTAGACTTTTCCTCATTTTGCCATCAATGTCAAAATGAGCAAGATGGCAATCAAAAAAAAAGGCAGAGGATGAGAGCGTGGAAAGATAAGTAACTAAACATAGTATAATAGACTATTTGACAACTATTTGACAACTCAACTTTTTATTAAATTTCGCTGTTTGGAATTAAAAATATGCTAATTTACATTTGATTCGTAATTAATCGATAAATCAGACATACAAGTAAGAGTAAACGTGTGCATATTTTGTAAACAAAATATTATTTGTAAATAGATTAACTTCACAAGTGCAATTAGACATAGAACTTATTTTATACTTTTTATTTGTTTTGTTTTTTTGTTAAAGCTGAAGCTTTTTTTGTGTGTGTAAAACCTGAGCTTTTGATTTATTATGATTTTCACATATTTGAAAACTATATTTTTTTAGCAAGGAAGCAATTAGACTATTTCCGAAAACAATAGGCCTATATGTTTAAAAACACATTGCGCTTATTTTATAGAAGCATGAATCAAAAAGCATAACTTTCATATGCAATAAATATAATTGACAAACCTGAAATAGTCAGCAAGGAAATCAAATCAGTTTTCAATCATTTTCATATCCTTTTTTCATGCTCCCTGGAGCATAGACCTTGGATGTTGTGAGATTGTTGTTGTTATCAGTAGTAGGATTTTGAAGATTTTCAAGCATCCGTAAGAATCAGCACGTTGTCTTGAATGCTGAAAAACTCGGAATTTAGAACTCAGAGGGGCAAATCTATAAAAGAGCACACACACACACACACACACACACACACACACACACACACACACACACACACACACACACACACACACACACACACACACACACACACACACACACACACTTTGTTGTGTTTCCATGTTTTATGGGGACATTCCATAGGCGTAATGCATTTTATACTGTACAAACCGTATTTTCTATCCCCCTACACTGCCCCTGCCCCTAAACCTACCCATCACAGGAGGCATGCTGCATTTTACATTTTCAAAAACATCACTTAGTGTGATTTATGACCTGTTTTCCTCATGGGGACCAAAAAATGTCCCCACAAGGACAAGGATTTTGGATATTGCCATCTTTGTGGGGACATTTTGTCCCCATACCGTAGGGATTACCAGTCCACACACACACACACACACACACACACACACACACACACACACACACACACACACACACACACACACAGTTTTGAGTCCATGCAGGTCTCAGTATGTGTGCAGACATGTGCTTAAAGAAGGCATAGAGAAGGCACTGACTTGCTTGCACTCTAGAAATCACACGTGTTGAACTGCAGATGGCGGCAATGCACACCACTTCAGAAATGAAGGTAAACGAGACCGTGAATCCTGTGGCCAAAAAAGAGGGTAGAGATCAGATAATGTGAATGCAACACAGTGAAAAGAGAGCTGATTCGCATAAACCATACCAGCCTAATATATATGGATTATGCGAATCAGCTCAGCCACTGCTCTGGCTGGCACTAAAGGAGTAGAGAACATTTCAAATGACATCCTTATCCTTTACAGCTGACAAAGAGTCTCACGATAAACTGTTGTCTACTAAAAAGGCTGGAAATCTGCAGTTTGACACAGAATGCGGAAAAATGCCAGTTTAACATGGATAAGTTAGTGTTAATGCTATTGTCACAGAAATGAACCTAACGTCACCAGGCACGTGCAGAGGGGGCTTTGGGTGCTCGAGCCCTGCCCTTTATCAAAATAAATCAAAAGTGCCCTCTCAGACAAATATCAATGATAATATTTGTGGTCAATAAAAAAGGACAACGTGTCAAAAGTCGGAAAACTTCTGTTTATTTTTTCATATCAGTCGGTCTGAGGCGTTGCCATAACCCGTTGCTATGGGTTGCATGTGTTTTACTGGCTGATTTTCCTCAGTATGTTCGGAAACGGCTCTCGAGCCATATATGGTTCTTTCAGAGTGTCTGTGGCTTTACTGGAGAAAAGCATTCCCCCAAACAAACCAAAACATTTTTTCATCAGTAATTAACGCTAATGTGTTGATTTAATTAAAAAAATATATTTTAGATATTTTTAAATTTGACATAAATCGTCAATGCCCGCCGTTTGTCATATACACCAACCAATCGTGATCTGGCAAAGTTCAGATTCCATTGGACAATGTGAAGTGGAGCGGTAATTTTCTGTTCTAATTCATAAATCGGTTGAAAATGACATGGACAGACGAACTAACGCTTGTGGAACGATTTCCTGACGAAATGGATCATCCTGACAATCGTCCTGATGTTCCTGACAACAAACAAAGCACTGCACAAAACCACGCAGCACCAAAAGTTGCATTAATGTAAGTAGTGTTAAACTCACTTGTATTTATGTAAATTGATACACGTTTACTATTTGAAAACTATCAAAGCTAATGAAGCCAAGTGCCAATAGCACCTACAGGCCAATTATGTGAAATGGTGGCATGAAAGGACTTTATTATATTATCATTTTTGATCATTATGCAGCATTATGAAAGAAGTCTCTTATGCTCATCAAGCCTGCATTTATTTGATCAAAAACAGCAAAAATTGTGAAATATTTGTATAATAGGCTAATGGTTTTCTATTTTAATATACTTTAAAATTGAAAGTATATGTATCCCTGTGATCAAAGCTGAATTTATTATCATTACTCCAGTCTTCAGGGTCACATGACCCTTCACAAATCATAGATTTGACGTCAATGTTGAAACAGACACACACACACACAAATATATATATATATATATATATATATATATATATATATATATATATATATATATATATATATATATATATATATATATATATATATATATATATATATATATATATATATATATAAATATATATATATATATAAATATAAATATAAATATAAATATATATATATATATATATATATATATATATATATATATATATATATATATATGTGTGTGTGTTTTTTTAGTATTATTTATTTTTTTAGATGTTGCCCCTTTTTACATTTGAGCCCCTGCCTCTGAAGAACTCTCTGCACGTCCCTGAACGTCACAGAGATTGAGAACCCTGGGAAGTGGGAACCATATAAAATCACTGAAAGTCACTTAAATTAAAAATAACCCATTTTTGAAGTTATGTGTGAACAAATTATGTTTTTGTTACTTAATTGATTTATGTGGAACTGATACTTGATTAAATAACGTAAATCAAATGCAGGTTTTTAGTTTATGTTATTTATAATAAATAATCTTAGTTTGTGCAATTTTTTTGTTTTGTTTTTGGTAAAATAAATATTATAAACTTCATCATGGAGAATAAACCTTGGGAGAAACCAGGCTCAGAAGCCGGACCAGTTCTCCTCTGGCTAAACCTGGCAATCAACTGCGTCAATCCGTCCCTGGTGATGATATAAACAGATCTACATTTTCTACATAACGACAAACAATAAATTAACAGTTATCAAAACAAATATTAAACATTAATCAAATGCTCTCCAAGCCGGTAATGACCAGTGATGAATTTTGCGCTGTCCCAGACAAAAGATGACAAATCGTGCTGATTTCTGTGGTCGTGGCTCCTCAAATGGTGGTCCTATGTTATACAAAGATAGCCATTGTCATAGTTTTGCAACCAAAGATAGCCTGCGATTAAATTCTGACAGAGACAGAAATTTAACACGATCATCTCACAGTGTGTTTGCTTCTACGACCTATGTCTACTGACTAGCCAATAAAAATGCAACATGAAATGGCGTATTGATCTACAAGAAATGGTACTAAAACTTAAAACTATTTACCTGGAGCAAAACTGGCATGCCAAGACTCTTTTACCTAGTCATGTCCGCATCTATATTCTCCTCTTTGCTTCCTCCTCTTTTTTTCAGTGTACATAAAAAACACAATTGCCAAAGTGCGATTCATCTTGCTCTATTTGTTTACATCTATCTCACAGTAAATGTAACATTAAGTGACATAACCTACAAGCTGTTTTATTGACGTCTTTCCCCGGTTAAAACACTAATTTAGCGATTACATGGAGAGGCAGGATTCATTTCGGTAAGTAGTAATGTATCTTTCAACATACCTTCTGATGTTCACCCGTGTTTATTTCATGATGTTGTAAAGAGGAGATGAGATGATCAGTTTACATGCACTTGATCCATGCTGCCACTTGAACTGTGCTACAGCGATCTATCACGGCGTATTAAAGAGTGCCAAAACAACTCTATTGTTTGAATTTCATAATAAATTCGACAGAATTTTAAAGTTCAGATTTTCCTTCATTTAAAGTAACAAAGCACAAATCTTCATATAGCGTTCCCATACACGCTGGTATGTTTAGTGAAGTTTTGTTCACGCTGCGCATCAACAGATGATACAGACTAAATGCTTTTAGATATCTGTCCTCCAAAACCATTTCAGCCCGAAACCGAAAAGCTGTAGGCAGCCAAAATTTTGATGCATCCCTAACTGTTACACATGCGTTTTCTTTCTCAACTGTTTATGTTAACCTAAGACAGAACAGACTGTGTTTATGAGGATATTTTAATTTTTATTTGTGCGTTCAAGTGCAAGATGACGCGTCAAACTCAGTTGAGTACTGCGCACTATAGGAGAGGTAGGACGTGTGCACAAAGAAAACTAGCTGAATTTAGCTCTTTTTCACATCTTCTTTCCCTTGATTTGGAATCACACAAAAATTCACACAAAGGAATCGATAAGCTGAATCAAATTTTTATTTTATTACAAATATCCGATTCCTGACCTCATGTATCTGATTCCAAAATTGGAATTGATTTTCGATTCCCAACCATAGCCCTATAGGGCCAGTTATAAGATGGCAGGGGAGACTGCCAGACAGACCAGGGAAACCCAAAGAGATTGTTAGGGGGAACTGGGAATGTTTGGATCCTCTCCAGAAGATCTTTAACTCCTACCTCCAGAGGTGCAACTTCTTCATCCTGATAAATGGACATGGAGTTCGAGTGGGTTCTCCAAAGGCTCCATTGCAGAAGAAGCAACTTTGTGCTGTGGCTGAAAGGTTGTTGGTACCTGTCATGGTTGCAACCCAAGAAGATATTGGTGGACACCAACAGTGAGGGAGGCTTTTAGGTGGAAGAATGAGACGTTTCAGGATTGTTTAACCTGTGTGACTTCAGATGCAATTGACAGGTATTGGCAACCAAAAAGCTGCAGCTGCAGTAGTCTTGGAAGCAAAAATATGGCTGTGGGAGAAGCCATAAAGAAGGACTTTTTGTCAGCCTCAAAGAGGTTCTTGCAAACCATTAGCTGGCTGACTGTAAAGCAGTGGGGATGTGGGTCAGCACCTCCAAATCCAAGGCCATTGCTCCAGCTGGAAAAGGTTGCCCTCTTCAAGTAGGGGGTGAGTTGCTTCTCCAAGTGGAGGACTTCATATATCTTAGACTTTTGTTCACAAAGGATGGCAGGTGACAGGCAGTTGGGTGCAATGACGGCTGTAATGCAGGGAGCTGCAAAGAGGAATCTGAACCTGAAGGCAAAGCTCTCAACTTACAATTCTCTCTGTGTTCCCACCCTCACTATGACCATGACCTTTGGGTTGTGACTGAAAGAATGAGTGCAAGTGTCTGAAATGAGCTTTCTCCGTAGGGTATCTGGGCTAACCCTGAGATTCCAGATGCAAAGCTCAGACATCCGAGAGGTTGAGATGGTTTATGCATATGGTCAGGATATATCTGGGATGTCTTCCAGTAAAGGTGTTTCAGGGCATGTCAAACTGGGAAGAGACACCAAGCAGACCCTGGATGCACTGGAGGAATTATGTCTCCCAGCAGCCATGGGAATGCCCTGAGATCCCCCAAGAGGAACTAGGAAGTTGCCAGGGGAAAAGGACATGGAAAATGGATGGAAGGATCAAGCTAATGTTCTTAAAAAATACCCCATATTTGTTGTGTCATTCATAGTAAAAAAGCACTTACAACAGTTAAATGAATATATTTGAATTTCATTTCAATGTAATTTTGCTTCTCTATTCAGTTAAATACAATTATGTATCTCGTTTGCCACCACAATTGGCTTGAATCGAAAAGGCTGTGAAAAGGTATAGAGATGGGAGTAGAGGAATAAGGAGAAGGTCAGGTGAGCAGTCGATACCTTAAGCTTCTGGAAGATATGATGGCTGCTATGTGTGTGCGTGTTGGACTATCTGCCATTTCACCGGCTCATTAGGACTGATTTACACAGTCAGGCGAGCAGGCAAGGAAGCCTCACTGCTATGGCTTTTGCCCTTCCTTCTTTGCTCCTTTCCACTCTCTCTCTCTCTTTTGCTTGGCTGCCACACTAAGACAATGGAGCCCTGGAGAATACTAGAACTGTGCTGAATTATTCAAATGAGACATATAGCAGCGAGGCAAAAACCAGGGAGAGAGAGAGTGACAGCCAAAAGGAGAGGGAGGCAGAGAAAGGAAAGTGTGTATAGAAAGTATAGATAAATATATATATTTTTTACTTATTGGCATGGTACTTTGTGCCAGTGCTAAGATTTAAAAGATTACATTTTTACTTAAAAGTATTTTATTCCCAGTGAATAAAATGAATCAATTCAGTTAAAGGTAAAGATCATTATTTACTTGCCCTCATGTTGTTCCAAACACGCTGTTGTTATTTATTCTATGTAAAACAAAAGTTGACATTTTGAAGAATATTATTTTTTTTTTTTCCATGTCAAGCTCAATCGCCCATGTCTTATACAGTCTTTCTGAAGTCTTAGAATCAAATATGTTTTATGGTGATTTTTGGTCACTATGAACTGTTGTATGGAAAATTGTTAATATCCTTACTTTTCTGTTGTGCAGAATTTTTTTTTTTTTAATGTGATTGGAATGACATGAAGTGATGAAGTAAAGTAAGAAAGTAAATAATGACATAATGCTAATTTTGGGGAACTATTTCCCTAACGTTCCTTTTATATCTATAAGAGAAAAACATAAAACAATATAAATTAAATACAATTAAATGACTTATACAAAACAATCATAATCCATACATGCTTTTCTTTATATAATGAGGACAACAATGTCAAGTTTTGTCTTGGCTTATTTTTAGGTTGCATCTTTCTCTTTGTTTCTGGCTCTTTGTTTTTGCATATCCACGTACATGCTGTGTAACAGTAAGAATACTGTTTCTTCCACACAATCGCCTCTGTAGAACTGGTGTGATCACGCCATCGAAGAGGGAAATGACAAGAGGCAACATGTGTGGCTTATGTGTGTTGGAGGATGTGAAAGATGTGTGAGAAGAGTGTGAATGTGTGTGTGTGTGTGTGTGAGAGAGAGGGGGGATGGGGGGAGAGAAAGAGAAAGAGAGGGGAAGCAAGGATGTGTGAGTTAAATTATCACATCACACAGTCAAGGACAGAATAGCAGGTAATTAAATATCAGCACCACAAATTAAAATGCAAAGGAAGGCCTCTACTTCAAAATTTCACATTTCATTTCACTGTGTTACTGCCATATTTTTCTAATTATTTGTGAAGTTTACTAGCAATGTCTGTCTGAAAATTGTTTCCAAGTAAATCCTGCACCATTTTTTTCTTTTTTAGTTTAGACAATTACTAATATACTGTGTATATAAAAGTAATTCCTAAAAGAACCATTGTCTGCATGGTTAAGTCAGACAAAAATAACTGGATAACTGGATAACTGATAACTGGATCTGTGGTGTGGAATCTGCCTTTTTCAGAACTTATTCATCTCTCATTTCCCATCACATATCAGCTCAGAGAGACTTTAAATAAAAATGAAGAAAATAAAAAAAATAAAAAATAGGAAATAAAGTGCCTTATAGGTATTTAATAGTGGGACAAAAAAGTGTTTAATGGATATCTAATGTGGCATCCTCAACTTGATTGGATGGGCTGAGACATTGACCGTGATGTGTGCAGCTCATATAACCGCGTTTAAAACCATGGCTCCCTTATAAATATAATCATATACACTGAATATGATGTTTTTATTGCATACTGTTTTTTCTCCTGGGTGCCACTGTCGTACGAGGACATTATATTTTAGTGAATTTCTCTGAAATACATGTCACAGTTTTAATACATGTCACAGTTTTAATGTTTTTTCATGTCATGTCCTGTAAAGAGCACATTCAGGGATTTGTTTTGAGGTTTCACCAGGACAACAAGTGGTGATCAAAAGGATCAAATTTACCACTCTTATGGAAAATGATCATATTTTGTAATTCTAATTTAAATCTGACTAATTTTCAAATAGTTTTTTATAAATCAACATCTCAGGAAAATGTCATGGAGTTTCTAATCAAAATATGACTTTCTGTTACCAAACAGGGCGAAGATGTCATACATGCTCCAAGAACACATCAATATGCCAATTGGAGTGTATATTTAATGGGGAAACCCATGTATGGCCATTTTACCCACATATTGCAAAAAATCTAAAATGGTATATCAATTCATTCGCTTATATCTTTCACAGTCAATGAGAACAAAGTTCAGTTGCATAACATAGTTAGAGAATAATCTTTAGACTAATGTTGGTTTAAAAAAACAAAACAAAAATGTATTTATGAAAAAAAAAAAAAGCCCATTGTTTTTGCCTATAAGTTTAATTTTTCCTGGTGTCTACTTACAAGGACATAGCATAACATATTGATAAAATGTTCCCCATTTGTCTTATGCTCTAAACAATGTAATGACATGAAAAAAATACCAAATTCAAAAAACGTTTGATGTCTGAATAACTGCCACTATTTGCACTATATCGCATTTATCAACTATTTAAACTTACACTGCAATTTTCCCTTGGTTTTCTGGTCTTTTTTTTTTTTGGTCTTGGTTTTCTAATCTATAAAAAAAGCAATAAACTAATTAATAAATGGTTCTTGTGTGGGCTAAAAGAATATGCCATTTCTCCACACACAAACAATTTTTTTTATCTCTTCTAATCGACATCAATGAGGGCAATCATCTACAATAATGTAATTTGTCATAATCCACCTCTACCCTGTAATGAGTTGTTTTTTTTGTAATTATTAATAATATATACTTTTTTGCAGGCTATTTAAAATTACATTAATCTCAAAGCATTATGCAATTGTGTAGAAATACATTTATGCCACATTTAGCGTGCAGCATTAAACAGAGTGTAAGTAAATATGCAATGTCAGATGTAGCTTCTGTGCCACCATGGCAATGTAAAGATGGCTTAAAGGGGTCATCGGAGGCGAAAAGCACTTTTATATGGTGTTTGCATATAAATGTGTCTTTGCAGTGTGTGGATACAACCACCCTACAATGATAAAAATCCATTCACTATAATCACGCCATTTTAATTTTCGGAGCAATATGTCATATTGCTCATGCTCTGCCCACGACCGCTGACTGACTGTCCCATTTAAGCATATTTCCGCCCTCAGCCAGTTGTACACTGAGGGGTGTGGTGAGCAGTAGCTCATTTAAAGAGCGTTGTTTTACACAAACAGTGAGGAATTTTAACCAAAGTATGTTACAGACTTTACATGAAGACCCTAAAGGTCCAGATGAAGCCTTGACAGTTTTTGCGTATGTCTTGACACAGTTGAAGTCTATACAGGGTGTTTGAATTTGCTGCAGTATTAATACGAATGTAGTATATCATTTAACAGTGGGAATAACAGCTACCTTTATATAGTTTTTGCATGTGTCTCGACAGTTACAAATAAAGCCACAATAAGCTCGTGGAGTGAACTTGTTAATCATCTTGATGGATGACGCAGAGGAAACTCTGACCAATAAGAGGACAGTTGTACTCGCATGTGACTTGCATTTTGGTACGCTTGGAAAGGTTGTCTTGCAAAAGTGAACCGAACCAAGAGGAAAATGAGACATTGTAATAAATTAAGTCCCTGTTTCCGAACAAAACAAACAATATACAGGTGTGAAAACGCCCTAATAAAATACATACTATTTTAAAGTGTCTTTCCATGGTTTCTACATAAATCAAGTGTAGCGTGAATATGAAGTCACTGAGAGGCAACGCAAGGACACGTCTGTAACACGTCTGCTCAAAACAGCTGATTTCTCTGGAAGTAGCATTGTTGGAAACGTTTGGGAATATGAACACGGTCAACAAAATATACAACATTGTTCTAGTGGTTTTGGGATATTTTAATCTAAAAATCTTACATATTGAGCCTTTAAATATTTGACACATAAAAAACAACACAGACACATTTCAAAAGGTAAAGTAAAATCACGGAGCAAATATAATCTCCCTCATAAGCATACAGTAGCTAATTTCCTCCCTTCCCGTGTCTCTCAAACATTGCTCTTTCCCTTCATCCCTCTTTGATTCCTCATTGTTCTAGCTCTCCCAGGCCCTTTTATTTATGACATTATTTACCTAAATTATTGAGGGAGTGCACGAACAGCTTGTAGCTCCACTCAGCATCACCCTCCAGTCAAGTCCTGGCATGCTGCCATTCTCACAGGCTTTGGAGCACATTAAAATCTCCCTCATGAGCCACGGCTGGCACAGGGGTACAGACTTAAACAGGCAGGCGTAGGATTGCCCAGCAATCAAATTCAAGAGGGAAGATGGTGAAAACAAAAAGAACATCTTTAACCCTCTCGTGCAAAAGAAAATAAGTAGTGGTACTTTTCTCAAAGGATTTATAAGCCAATTTCCTATACCATTGTCTTACACTTCAATCTTAGGAGAAAAAAGTTGTTGAGGCAGAATATAGAGTCTCAATCTCTTGTAAGAGAACAGTTTTGTGGTGAAGAAATGCCCCTTGAGTCCGCACCTGGAACTCAATAGATATTCATGAACTTTTTCGTATTTAGAGAGGGAAATAACTTAATACCGACAGCGTCGATGGAATAATAGACATTCCTGGCTGACTTGCAGCCCTTTGCGAAATGAGGATCATTTTTCTTGTCTGCTCGGGTGTTTCCTGCATCCTTGTCCGTGAGCTGAGAGAGTGGCGATGCTCACAGCATTTTCAATAAGAGAGAAGGAAGGTGCACGTCAAAGAGTGATGGAACGGCATAGCTGTTAACTACAAAGGTGAACTCCTCATAGCTGATCAGCATGGCAAAACTTCAGCAAAACATCCCCAAGCATTCAAAAAGCTACAATAAAAAATAAACATAATCAATATTAACTGAGAACATTCAGAAAATCCAAAATCTAAATAATGTAATGTTGTGAAAAAATTCTTAATGTCATTTCTATCAGAATTTACAAGCAAAGATACAAATGTTTCTTACAGGAGGCCTACACTATCCAAAAGCTATACATTTCAGAACACATAGTAAAGAACCAAAGCATTTCAAAATAAATGCAATTCAATTACACACTTCAAATTATTCCTGTGACATGCTATAACTGTCCAGTACAAATGATAGTCCATTACAATTCAAACAGGTCTGTTGACGGGTTATAATCATAGACTGTAAAAAAAATATGGATGGCATCAGGGTTGGGGACACGAAATACATGTAACTACATATTTAAAATACAAAATTTGAGTAACAGTATTTCATTGCAAATCAAATTACAGTTGCATCTAGAGTTACACCAAAGAAATTACTTGGAATTTTAATGTCATTTATTTAATTTAAAAATAAATGTAGACTGCAACAGGCAATTCATGTAAACAGCAATTGGTGATTCTCAGACTCTGACAGTCTGCAAAAGCATCCTGAGCTACAGGACTGCTCAAAAGTTTCATACCCCTTGCAGAATTTTATTTTTAACAAAATAGGAGGGATCTGGGCTCATACAAATTGCAGCTACTTTTATTTAGTATTGTCCTGAATAAGCTATTTCACATAAATGTTTACATATAATCCACAAGACAAAATGAAAAATTTTTTAGATATTGCCACATTCAAAAATGTACCCTTGAATCTGACCTGTCTGTTGTTACCTGGATGTCCCACTACTGGTTTCATGTTTCATGTTAAGTGATTAGTATAGGTACTTGCGACTTTTTATCTCACATTTCTGACTTTATAACACGCAATTATGAGTTTAAACCCTGCAATTCTGAGGAAAAAAAAAAAGTCAGAATTGTGAGATAAAGAGTCGCAATTACCTTTTAAACAAGCTTCAATGAAACACAATGCATTAAGAGCAGGGGGTGAAAACTTTTGAACAGGATGATGTGTACATGCCCTCCAGACACTAATAACATGTTTCCCAGAAGACAAAATGAGTACAATTTACCCCGTTCATCCAAGTCAAAAAGTTTACACAACCCAGATCTTAATGCATTATGTTGCCTTCTTGAGCATCAATATTTTGTTAATTTTTTTCTAAGTTTGTCTGTATTACTTGCTTCGATAAATATTGTTGGAAACTGATGTTGTTTAAAATAATATGCAGAAGAAAATGTTTGGTGGTCCCGTTGTGTTACATACCTTATTAGTATTCCAAAGTATTTAAAAGTATTTCGATTAAGTTACAAAACTTGTGTAATCTAACAAAATACATTACAAATGACTTTTTTTGTAATCTGTAGTGAAATGTATTTTAAAAGTAACTTTCCCTAAATTAGGTCAAAATGTCCCAAAGATGGCCGCTGACATCTTGCCCTTATGTCGTCATTGGAGCCAGAGTCTGCACAGTAGTGATCAGGAAGTAGTGATCACCATACTCCCACAGAATTAATCATGAACGCATCTGTCAATCATGGCATTTCAACCCGTTTTATAGGCTAGCACCAAATAACCCATTTTGGGGAGAAACATTTTTTTAACTTTTTTTTTTTTCAAAATGTTCAAAATCAAAATGTTATCACTTTTTAGGACGTATGCAGCCATGCAATGGTGGGGTCCTTGCTTGACACTATACACTCATTAGCCACTCATAAACATTTAAATCAAATCCAAGATCCTAGAATCTTGGATTAATTTATCTTGACTAGATAAACTTTTTTCTTTTTTTACTAGGTAAAAAAGCTGATGATTCAATGAGTAGTAAACAAGTTATTTATATTTCAGTAGTGTATGCTAGACTGTAATGGTATGCATTCATCCCCTTTTTTGCAATCCTCTGTTCTGTCATGTCTTGCATCTATGGTCTCTGCATGAATAAAACATTTATTTCAGCTGTGGAGTGGACTGCATTTTCTCTCATTATACCCCCACCCCACCCCCATCCATTTCCCCACTTTTGTTTCTATGCCCCTTACATCCGTATCTCTTCCCTCTACTGTCATCTTTTTTTCTTCTGCTCAACCGGTTCACCTGCTTCTCTCTCTCAACACTGTCTGAGAAATTACATTCTAAACACCCTCCAAGGGTGTCCTTAACCGCTTCTCAATAGAATGCGTATTGGTTGTCCCTCTCTTCTTAGTATGTCTCACAAAGTCACTCGTAAATGTATTGCACCATTGTCTTGTTTTAAATACTTCTATGTGGGTGGTAAAATAAATGTGTAAAAAGATACATAAATGGAATTTCTACTTTCACATTAATTATTTTTACACCATTTTTTTGTAATTAATTTTTTTATTAAGTATTCCCATCTGGGAATTATTTGGAATCAATTCTTCAAAACCCTACAGGGAATTGTCCTTTAGGATTCCAACATTAAACTAAAATTAATGATTCAGACTATATCAGTCTAATATTTTGGAACATGTAATTCCCAATAGGGTTATGTGATTTCTAATTATGGCCCTGAATGATATAAATAAAAAATATTTTTTATTTAAATGTAACTGTATTTATCTGAAGAGATTAGCATGGTATTGAGATACTACAATAACAATGTAAAGTATTTGGCCTTGGCAGAAAAGATTTGCTATGCTGCTGCTGCAGAGCAAATACAGACACTTGCTACTGGCAATATATACACAGACCCGCTGCTTTGAACATGTACTGCACAAGTAGCACATATGAAATTACCCCCCCAACCCCCCCTCCAATCATCAAAGTCGCAGGCACCATATCCGCGGGCATCATAATGTAATTCCGCGTAGGGCATCAAGACGGCCAGCGGCGGTACTGAGGTTGCATTAAGGGTCCATCAGCCAGCACCATCTAGAGTTTCATGGCAGAACTTGGTATATAAAATATAATATAATAAGCATAGTTCTGATAAATATGACAATAATTAAAGGACTTAAATAAAAAGACTATCATAAAGCCTCACTATGGCCAGACCTCACTATAAAACCCAACAGGAGCTACTCTCCGTCCTGTGGAAGAGCTGCTGGACCTGAGGACTATCCCTAGAGATCTATGTGGAGGAATTAGCTCTGTAACCAAACAACATGGACAGATGGAGCACTGAATGTATGTTTGGGACCAGATGATCCTAAGTTCCTATTGATGGCTGTGGAAGACACACAAGAATCCTTAGCCCAGTACATTACTTATCCTTTCCTTATTACTCCTAATAATTGAGTGTTCACTTACAGTGGGAAAAACCGAAGAGTACCTCAACCTAATCAATCCAGTTTCCCCAGAGCCTCCAAAATCCACCTCAGTCTTTCCAAGGCCTCCGGACTCCTCTCCAGTCCTCCTGGAACTCCGCTCCAGATCTCCGAGACTCATTAGAGTCTGCTCTAGTCCCGGAAGTCTTATGGGTGCTTTCACACCTGAGCATTTGTTTTGGAACCTAGTGCGTTTTGTAAATACAATTAGATTGTTATGACAAAAAATATTTAAAAAATTCCCCAAACACAATTCAGAAAGTCTTTTCTTTATGTTCTAAGTTGTCTATTTTTCTTTAAAGCCTGATCCTTCAAGAAAAAAAAAATATATAAAAAAAAACCCTGAAAAGGTTGGAAAAAATAGAAATAGTCACGTGACAGGAGAAAGATTTAATACCAGGGTAGTTTTAAACTCAGTTTCACTCAAAGTATCCGAAGTGTGTGTGTGTTGTATTCTCTTTTCTGTATCCAAGGATTGATGACAGATTAAGGATACTGAATTCACTCCCGAAAATCAGAAGGTCGTGTTGTGACATCAGTTAGGCACTGTTGGCTCGCCATACACTCGTCCGTGGTTGACTCAAGAAGTATGCATCAACAAGAACAAAAAACCAGTCTGCATAATGCAGAGAACTCATAACTCATTCACATTCACTTGTGAATGGAATAGTTCATCCAAAAATGAATGGAATAGTTCATCCAAAAATGAAAATTTGATGTTTATCTGCTTACCCCCAGTGCATCCAACATGTAGGTGTCTTTGTTTCTTCAGTAGAACACAAATTAAGATTTTTAACTTCAACTTTTGCAGTCTGCCAGTCATAATGCATGTGGATAGGTAACATTTCTGTCACGGAGTGACTTTACACCAATGGAATGAAAGTGGTGGAAATAGTTCCGCCCGGACCGATTTCAGTGCAACACCGGGGCGGTTCCGGTCGACTCCGGGCAAGGAAATCTAAGGAGATACGTATCAGGTGTGCGAGGAGGATGTGGCGATCGACGATTGGCCCATTGAGAAAGGGGAAGACCTATAAAAGGACGTTGGAGAAACAAGAAGGGGAAGTTTTGTTCCTGGTGTTCGGTGGCTGGTGTGAGCAGCTGTTTGGACTTACGGGCTGTGGCGGCGGAAGAAGAAGAAGGAGCTTTATGTTTGAAACACGGAGGAGATAAGTGCTAAGCCCTTTGTTTACTCTGTGCTTTCATGATTGTGGGGTGTGTTTTGAAGGAATACTGGAGGTTTGGAGGATACAATGAACGGATCGAATTGGAGAGGCAATAGAAGAAGAAGAGCGACGCTAATCCGGTGGGGTAATGCTTTTGAACATTTGGTATGCGTTATGAGAGGAGAAGCAGTGCTGACTTCTTAACAAAAGCCCAGATCCTCAGATTCAACGAAGTGTTTGCCCATCACCCAGTCTGCTTGTACCCGCGTTTTCTTGCTGGAGGTAGCAAGAAGAGGAGGAAGGAGTCCCCGGTTCGTGTCCTCAATACCCTCTGTGTCTGTCCCACGCCTAAACCTGCACAATTAGACTCAGAGCCCGGGCTGGAAACGTACCACTGGCCTTATATCACCGTGAGTGCGGTGGGTAATTTTCTTTGAGTGTGTGCACCAGGAAAGTTTCAGTGCTTTTGCTAGTTGGTCAGTGATCGTGTTCTAGGCCGAGGAAAGAGCCCTGCCTGAGAAGAGCCGAGTGTTTGTGTTGGACAGCCCTACAACACATGTCCATGACTGGGGAACTGTTCCACCTTCCTTATGGTCTGGTGGGGGCGCTGTGGCCGTGGAAGTAAGAGCTGGCTTTGATTACTGTGCCTGGTGTCAAGAACGGGAGTGTTCGTATCTACCTACTGCCGCTGGGGAATTCTCTGGTTACCCTCACGTATAACCATTCTATTGTTGAGTGTTTCTAGATGCCAGTTCATGCTCTGATGCTCAGCTGTTTGAGGAGCCGGAGATTGGATGTACCTGCCTCCCTCCACCATGCAGTAAGCCGAAAGTTAAAAGCCTCCACCTTGGCCTGCATATCGCGGTCTCCTCTCGCTGTTACCAGCTCCTGGTCTGTATGTTTGCTTGTAAGCTGAAGAGCCACAGCCCTGTGTTCTTACCTGCCCCCTTGCCGTATGTAAAGAGTTGAAGCTCCGAATCTCCCAATGTATGTCCACCGAGTTAATACTAGTGCATTCACCTGTGTGTCGTCTGCCACCAGCCTGTATGTCAACGAGCTAAAGCTCTGTACCGTCACCTGTTTGCTCTTTTGAACAGTGAAAAGCTAAGAGCCTTGTCCTCTCTAGCCACCTGGACACCAAAGAGCTAAAAGCCCTGTGGACTCATCCACACGTCTACCTGTAAGTTGAGCCCTGTGTATTCGCCTGTGTATTCGCCTGTATACCCACCTGTACGCCCAAAAGCCAAAGCCCTGTGTACTCACCTGTAGACCTACCTGTACGGCCACCTGTGAGTCAAAGAGACCAATTTCAGAGCATCCACATGTGAGCCGAAGAGGCCAAGTTCTGTTTACCTACCTGTACGGCCAGTTGAAGCCGGTGTCCCGAGCCGCTCACTACACCCTCCAGCTGCAGAATTTTTTACTAGTTATCCCCATCCCTTTCCCTTTTTAATTTAAAATAAAGTTATAATTTTGTCTCTTCGTTCGTTGGGGCATTTTGGGAACTCCTCGGGGTGGACTTAGAGGGAGGAGCCTGACCCACGGTATTGGTGGTCCGCTCCAACCTGTGACAGATTCTATGAGAGCAAAAAAACATGCTTAGATAACATGCACAAAGAGCCCTGTGGCTCATGATGACACATTGATATCTTAAGACACAAAACGATCAGTTTGTGTGAGAAATCGAGACGTATTTATATATTTTTTTTTTACCTCAAATACAACGCTATATCCAACAGCCTGGAACGCGCTTCACTTCCGGCAAAGAAGGTCATTATAGGCGCTCTCGCGTCACGTACGTGTAAAGACATCACTTCTGGTATACACGATCTGAGGGCCTTACCTGAGGGACCCTTACCTTATTTCTGCAATCAAACACTTTGGGAATAGTGAAAAGCACACTACTTACTTTCTTAAGGTGTGCCTTTAGACTTGTTGTATATTCTTACCTGTACTTATCTCCCACATCTACCCGCTGAGGTGTGTGCTTCAACAGTCCCTTCTGCCATCTACTCCTTCTGTCTGTAAGATGTGCACAAAAAATAAGCTTAGGCCTAAATTAAGGAAACCTTTTCCATGAAACTGAATTACATATTTCCAACAAAATCTAATTGGTTTGAAATGATTTGTTGTAATTTTGTTGTATGAACTTAAATTAATTTTGTCAAGACTACTAAAATCAGACAGACATTAAAACTAAAATCATGTCATTCCTACCAGATAAAGAGGTGTAGAACTAATGACCATATTTAGACTGTGGGAACTGTGTCAAACAAATGTATTTTTTTTATTTCAATAAAAACTAATAGCCTAACCACAAGTTCTTCACAACATAACAAAAATCGACACAACATAACTTTTAAATTTCAAATATAACATCAAACTTTAACAGATCTTTCCCTTTAAAGGGGGAGGGATCACACACAGTTTATGTCAATTGCATGCCAATCTTGAGTACCGAGTAGTATTGCATCCATTTTTTATTGGCCCATACATGTGGGAAGTGCACATTGCATGCTCCATTGATAAATTAACTATACGTGATCATGATGTTTACTTGATGTGCACTTATGCGCCAACAGCACACAGACAGATATTTGAAGAAGTTTTCCTCAACGCCTTCAGTTATAAGACATGACCGTGAACTTTTATCGCTGGGACGGCTCCATCTTTCAGCATTAGACGATCAGCAAATCCGGAGTTGAACTGGGCCTTGTTTATAAAACAATCATCGCCAAAATGTAGGGGACTGAACAGGGTTGCCTAAACACACTTCATTGGTGACATTGTTGATTTTGTGAAGTCCTGCGACCTGTGCAGTGCAGCACGAGCCAACGACTTCCCTAAAGCCGTGCAAAGCGTGTTTTTGATAGCGCTGCTTTCGCTCTCTCGCTCTGGTCGAAGTGCCCGTACAGTCCGTACAAGGGAATTCTGCCCTTGTTGACGTTACACAGACCCATACTCTGAAATTATTTTCCAAAACTTGTGAGAAACCAGAAGGAGTGTTTTTGGCACTTCAAACGTCCAAATTATTTTTTGAAACTTTGTCCATGTTTAGCATGGGGATCCAAAAACCAGTCAGTATCTGGTGTAACCACCATTTGCCTCACACAGTGCAACACATCTCCTTCGCATTGAGTTGATCAGGTTGTTGATTGTGGCCTGTGGAATGTTGGTCCACTCCTCTTCAATGGCTGTGTAAAGTTGCTCGATATTGGCAGGAATTGGAACACGCTGTCGTATACGCCGATCCAGACCATCCCAAACATGCTCAATGGGGGATATGTCTGGTGAGTATGCTGGCCATGCAAGAACTGGATGTTTTCAGCTTCCAGGAATTGTGTATGGATCCTTGCAACATGGGGCAGTGCATCATCACCTCATGTTGCAGCATGATAGTCAGCACAACAAACAGAGAAACAATCTCTGTGCATTCAAAATGCCATCAATAAAATGCACCTGTGTTCATTGTCCATATCAGCAAATCGCTCACCCACACAACGCCATGCCATCTGCCCTATACAGTGAAAACCAGGATTTCTCTACCATAAGCCGTCTCCAAAGGTGTTTCAGATAATTTGGCAATACATCCAACTGACCTCACAAACAGCAGATCACGTGTAACCACACCAGCCCAGGACCTCCACATCCAGCATCTTCACCTCCAAGATCGTCTGAGACCAACCACCCGGACAGCTGCTGCAACAATCGGTTTGCATAACCAAAGGATTTCAGCATAAACTGTCAGAAACCGTCTAAAGGAAGCTCATCTGCATGCTCATCGTCCTCATCGGGGTCTCGACCTGACTGCAGTTAGTCGTTGTAACCGACTTGAGTGGGCAAATGCTCACAATCGATGCTGCCTGGCACTTTGGAGAGGTGTCCTCTTCACGGATGAACTAAAGTTCAGTTCACAGGCAACAGCTCTGGTGGACATTCCTGTAGTAAGTCCCTCAAAACTTGCAACCTCTGTGGCATTGTGCTGTGTGATAAAGCTGCACATTTTAGAGTGGCCTTTTATTGTGGCCAGCCTAAGGCACACCTGCGCAATAATCATGATGTCTAATCAGTATCTTGATACGCCACACCATGAGGTGGATGGATTATCTTGGCAAAGAAGAAGTGCTCACTAACACAGATTTAGACAGATCTGTGAACAATATTTGAGAGAAATAGGCCTTTTGTGTACATAGGAAAAGTCTTAGATCTTTGAGTTCAGCTCATTAAAAATAGGGGCAACAACAAAAGTGTTGCGTTTATAATTTTGTTCAGTGTAAATTTTTCATGTAGTCCCAAAAAAATGGTTTACGTTAACTTAACATTTTACAAATTTAATTTCATTCAACGTAATAAAATTGAGTAAAAATGACAATTAAGTAAAAAACTAAAGATTTGTGTTGTTTCAGTTTATTTTATTTCAATAAAATGAGCAAACAGAATACATTTTCCATAAGTGTTCCATTAAAAAAAATATACCTATTGTAAATAGTTATATGTAGTTATATAAATATAAATAATTATATATTATAGATAACTATTAACCTGTTTGCTTTAGCTTGTGTGTTCGATAAAGCTTGTGTGGATTCACTTACCTCCCTGTCACGTGTGTTTATCATGAAACTCCTGCCTAGTCCATCATTTTGGAGGCAGTGCCCCATTCTGGAGCCAGCGCTCGCAGCATGATTGACCCCTTGGTTCAAAATTTTTTACAACTTTACACCATCTATCTTGCTTTACTGTAGCTCACAAGATGAAATTTAATTTAGATACAAATTTAGTACATCTACAACTTTCTCTTGAGGCAAAAAGGTCAGTTTAATAAATGTATAAGTGTCATTTTTTTAAGTTAAATTTTGCCTCAAACCTCAGTTTCTGACTCTTATCTTTGTACCAAAGCAAACTTCGAACCATCCATGTGACTTGTACTCATCAATCAATTTACCACCCATGACTGGCTTACCAAGACATTACTCTAAATGCAACCAGACCAGCAAATGCATGAATTTGGTTAACTCCTTCTTTTTAGAGAAAGGAATCTACAAAACCTAAAAACAAACAAAAGTACAAGCCTACAGATCATAGCTGAACTATAATATAAAGGTAACCCTGTTAAGAAACAATATGAGGGTTAAATCAATGATTGATGGTTCGTTCAGGTCAGGGTCTAACTGCATACATTGCTAGAAACTTGTGATTTCTTTTCTTCTTCCTTTATATAACTTATTTAACATGTTGTCTGTAGACTTGGCGTATAAGACTCGAGAAATATCAAACAAACAAAACTGAAAGAAAACAAAAGGTCTTTATGGAAAAAATATGTATTGCATCAGCATGTCCAACATTCCTCTGCAATGCCCAGGGCTATATTCCCAATTTTCTCCCAGCAACCCAGGTCTCCATGGAAACAAGCCAAAAAGTTTCAACCCTTATTATTATCCAAACACCTTCCGAAAGATCCTCAGAGCAAAGCAGCCTTGATTCCCTATTCACTGCTGCAGGTTGCATTATACGTTTTTTGTCTTCTGGCCTGGAGCACCCCAGTGGGCCAAACTGAGACTACCTGACCTGAGAGAGCAGAACCTTAGCTGGCCCTCAGGGCAGTCGAAAATGGGCCAACTAGGGACCCTCCTCAGGGGTTTAACAAGCCTCCATGGGCCCTGTGCAGCTGGAGCTCTAAGGACTTTCTGATAACAAGTTCATTACTGACAGTTGTGAGTAGACAGATGAAAGTTCTCATTTGAGAAAGTTGTAAATGCAATGTAAAAAATGTTCGCCAAAAATAGGTGCTAGCTTTTCTGATAGACAACTAAAAATGCAACAAAAAAATAACAATAATAATCTCAAAGTACAATGACTGGTCAGATGTAGAAACCATAAAGATGCAGAGCCTTAAGTAAATCAAATGTGTCAATTATTCTGTTGTAAAATTATTCAGAAAGTAAAACGATCACATTTCCTTTTTTTGCTGACAGAGAGGAAACTACTGAGGATGAGAAAGTGTTATCACTCTTGCAGTGTGTTCCAATTGACCCTATAATGTGTATATATATAATATAATATAATATAATATAATATAATATAATATAATAAAGGGCTGGAATGACGCATCAGCATAATCAATTAATCAATTATATCGATTACTTAAAGTAGTTGATTTGTGTGGAATACGTCGATTTGTCCTGCTATTTATGTTCCCCAGTGATTGCGGCTCATGGGCATGATGAAAATCAAAAGTTATTACAAAAACAATGAGCACGATCTAAAGCGTGGAAATGTTTTACATTAAAACCGAATAAGTTGGCAAAACACACACACATGTTTGTTTTTGTGAAATGTGGGGACATTCCATAGGCGTAATGGTTTTTATACCGTACAAACCGTATTTTCTATCCCCCTACACTGCCCCTGCCCCTAAACCTACCCATCACAGGAGACTCCAATCACCAATCACTCATCCTGTGTGATTTATAAGCATTTTGAAAAGTGAGGACATGGGGAACGTCATCATATTTCACCCTCTTTTTGTAATACCTGTGTCATACCCATGTCATTATACACATTTGTGTCCTGATATTTCACACACACACACACACACACACACACACACACACACACACACACACCAATCAGTTGCCTCATTTTTTTAAGTTAAGAAATTCAAAGTTTAAGTAAGCAGACCTGGCAGATTTTTGTTTTGTACTTATACATTTTAATTGTACTTAACTTGAAATGTTTGAGTACACTAATTCATACATTTCACTTAAAGTTATCTTGTCATCTCAGTAATAAAAAATGGTAACTTGCTAATTTGCTAACATGTTAAAAATAGCATGCACTTGCTCAATGAGTGCAGCAATATAAAGCATTTAACATTGTTCTCAAACCAAGCTACATGCACTTTTCACCATGAGACAACAGAAACTCTTCTTTATTAGCATAACACAACATTACTCACTATTAAATATTCCACTTAACATTAATTTTGCACAAAAACATGATACAATATAACACTTAATTTTAGCATTTGTCATGGGCAAAGAATGCTGGGAAATAGAAATCTCAGCCCAGTTTCAGTTAAACTTAAGTTTGCCTAAATTAATATAAATTATTTAATAAAACTCAAAACAATGAAACAGATTAGTTTACTTAAAAGGGTGGTTGATTATGATTTCACTTTTTAAACTTTAGTTAGTGTAATGTTGCTGTTTGAACAAAGAACAATACCTACACAGTTACGACGCTCAAAGTTCAAAGCAAAGGGGGATATTTTATTTTAAAGAAATAGCTTTTTAAGGACTACACAAGCTTCCTCTTGGGTTAGTGACATCACTAACTCTGAAATTTACACAAACCCTGTCCCTGAGCACATTAAACAAAGGGGGTAAGACCATGTGGAGAATTTAAAGATTATCATGAATATTCTAATCAATGACTTAAAGTAGTTAACTCATAAATAATCATTCAGGAACATCTTGTTGCATTCTACATGTTGTACATGTAGTCTCTCAATCATTGTCCAACTCCGGTTTGAACACAAAAAGCTGAACAGTTTCATTGCCTGTCTGCATTAGGTAGTCCTGCTAACTGGAATTCTTGAAGCTCCGCCCGTGATCAGCAGCTCATTTGCATTTAAAGGGACACAAAAAAAAAAAAACACGTTTTTGCTCACCCTCAAAAAGTGACAATTTTAACATGGTATACAAAATGTCTGTGGGGTATTTTGAGCTAAAACTTCACATACACACTCAGAGACATCAGAGACTTATTTTACTCAACCACCCTTTTAAAATATATCAGTTATGTGAACTTGAAAGAAAAATAAAGTGCTAAATACTCATTAAAGTTGATTTAACTTAACTAGTTACCAATTAATTATTTTGAGCATTAGGATTTACAGTGCACAACTTCTATGAAGGAGCCTCTGAAAAGAAAACGTCCCGGAACTCTCTACCTCAATTATAGTGAAATTTTATACAGCACCAGAATACTGTTGTCAGTCTCATATTTTGTGCTTAATACAGCTGCGTTCATACAGCATTGCCCTGGCCGTGAATGGTTGAAGCTCAAACATACTCTCTGCATGGATGAATTAATGCCTTGATTGGACTTACTAAACTATGCACTGTCATTTTTAACAATTTAAATTGAAAATTGCTTGTTCCAGCCCTATATATGTTTTATGTTCTTTCCTTTTAAGATCATCTGTGTTGAAGAAAAAAAAATCTACAGGAAATAACAGTCTTACACATGCACGTTTTGTCTAAATATCCAACCCGATCTCACGGCAATTCGTACATATTTTACGAGGTGGCTAATTCGTGCGAATTTGTACGACCTCACTCGTACGAATTCATATGATTTTTACTAAATCGTACATATTTGACGAGTTGGCAAATTCGTATGAATTCATACGAATGACCTCAACCCCGCCCCTAAACCTACCCATCACTGGGGTTTAGGCAAAGCGTCTGAATTAAATGCAGTGAGGTCGTACAAATTTGTACGAAATAGCCACCTCGTAAAATATGTACGAATTGGTCGTGAGATAGCATTGAAATATCCACACAAGGATAGTAAATCTTGTAAATCAACATTGTGGGGACAAGTCAATGGCCAACAAAGATTTAAGATTAAGTGTAAAGGGACATTTTCATTAGCTAGAAAAGGAATCAAAGGGAGAAATGAAGCTGAGGGGAACTCCTGAGCATGATAAATAAAAATAAAAATGTGTGTGTCTATGTATTCTTTAATAAACATGCCTGATGATTTAAGGCAGCTGGACTTCCACAATCAGTTGATGGTTCAATCATCAATCGCTGTTCTGCCTACACTGACTGCTGGTAAAATGTATTATGTTGCCTAACAGACAGTGATGGTATGGGGTGAAAACTTACTGAGCTCAATCAGAGACAATCAGAAAAGGTTGATAAACAAATCTTGCAATTCACATGACATCCTGTGGTGATCAAGTGCAAAACTTCCAGAAAGTTTTTGATTAGTGGTGTTTACAAAAGCTATGTCAATATATTGTCCACACGACACTAGTTTTGATTAGAAAGAAAGAAGAAAGTCAACTATTTCTCAACAACAAAAAACGTAGTAGAAAGATATAGTGTCAGTGACATTAATTTAAGTTACAACATACAATATTAAAGATATTTTTGGAAAATATAATGCATGAATAAAATGATTTCCTTTCATGATCACATTGTCTTTTTTCTTTCTTTTTTTTGCTGCAAAATAAAAATGAGTGATTTTCATCCTTTAAAAATGTTACATTTTAGACTTGGGTAAAGTGATGCAAATCTTAGAACTATTTGAATACGGCATCAGAAATTACACAGAACAGAATACCTTTTTATAATGTCAAATTGGGCAAATTCCTTAAATAAATGTGATGGCATTGAAAATATTTAATAAATATACATTTCCCTCAATGAATTTGACGCATGTATTTCTCCTTAAGTTTAACGTTGTGTTTAAGTTTAACACTGTGTAATTTTCCTAAACAGATTATAAGTTTTCATTAATCTCATACAAATTAAAATCATATATGCATAATTTTCTCAAAACATTGTGTACACAATTCTCCAATGTGTTCACAATAGTTCACACAGCCATCCTTTTTTTTTTTTTTTTAAATACATTTACAGCTCTTTTTATTGATTTGACAAAAATCACAAACACAGCTATCACTTACCGAAATATTTTCAAAAGTAACAATTATACAAATAAAGAATAAGCATGAGAAGGGGAAGGGGAAAAGAAAGAGTGGAAGGTAGTGGAGAGAGTTGAGGAATGGGTGTAATGAGAGGGAGAGGAAGAGTGGAACAGGTAGAAAGAGATGAGGGCAGAGAAGAAGAAAGTTAGAAAAGTAGAGATCATAAAAAGAGAAATAGGGAAAAGGAGTGAGTGTAAAGCAGATAATGTGCTTGCAGTTTTGCAGTCTAGGTCTGAAGATTAGATATGAGTGAATGGTTTCACTAAATGGGCCTCAAGTACCAATTCTAGGCCTAGTCCACACGTAAACAGGTATTTTTTTAAAACGTAAAAGTTTTTCCTCCGTTAAAAAAAAATGGTGTCCAATTTAGTTTCTAAAAATCTTCACCCTGGCAGGAGTTTTCAAAAAAGTTCAGTTTCAGTGACCAGATACTGCATTTGCGTGTGGACGAACAGCCAAACCACAGAGAAAAAGCCGGGACAGGGCAAAATGAGGTCAACTTTATGGTAATGAGCTGTGGCCCAGCGGGGTCTGCGGCGGCAGCCAATCAGAATGTAGATTGCTCCGCTTGAGAGGATCCCAGAGAACACAGTCCTGGTTCCGAGCACATTCGTTCTTTCCATTGATCAATTTCTTACTTTCACATTTAAAATATTTCATGAGGTTAAGTTATACCCTATTTGTTGCCAGTCCTGCTTCAAAGCTTGTTTTCTTTGCAGCCCCTTTAAATACTGTTTAAAAAGAGACCATGCATTTGATCTACATCAGAGCGCCGAGAATCTTTCTACAGCGTCGTTGGCAGGACGGCCAGAGCAAATTTTGACGCTCTCGGCGGCGGCGATGTGAATGCACACGTTATGCGTTATTGAAGCATGAATTCAATGTTTTGAGTTACTACATTTTGCAGACATGCAATAGAGTTGTGATGTTCCAGGAAACCGTTACAACAATTGCACTTAGAGAATGTTAAAGGCCCCTTTAAATTTTTTTAGCTTTAAGTATGACTATACTAGCCTTAAAGGTGCAGAATGTAACTTTTTCTTTTCTTTTTCGGTAAAATATCCAAAACCATAGGCCAGGATTATATTTTGTTCAGTTGAATACTTACAATATCCCAAATATTTCCAACTATTTGTAAATCTATTTGATTCTTTTCCATTGGCTGTGAGGTGAAGACCACATGTGCCAAGATGTCAACTTGGCATCATCTACAGGCTTGTTCGACTTGATGCAGCGATCGCAGACTGATCGGCTGACTTGAAATGTTGTCCTACTTGAGACAGCGCCGACAGCGCGTGACTGTGATGTATGTCAACAAAGTACCGTGAGAGCGATTTGAGAGCAGCCGGTTAATACATCTGGTGCAGCTTCTCAAGAGCGGCTACACCAGGCTGCACGAGCTCTGATGATGACACAGCTGTTCCACGATTGGCGGATTCACCGCATGACAGTGATCACATGTGTTTCGTGTTTATTCTAAAACCTTTAGTTCCACTAATGCTCACAAGTTTTTATAACAGCAAAACCTTTTTCATGTAGCCACAATGTTATATTTACCAAACAGAAAGGCTCTAGTCAAACTGTGATATTAACGAAATGCTATTGGCTGTTTTAAAAAGGGAGGAGCTGGTTACAGCTGAAGTTGTCTCAGGAGAAATTATGTCAACACATTGAATAATGCTGCACGTATTAATAATTTAATATTTTATAAACCTAAAAGGTTTGGTAAATATCTGCATGTCTCTAAAGTTGTTCATACTTAATATGTTAACATTCTAGACAATTCTAGTCAATACGTTGATAATGTAAGTTTCAGAGTTTATGAAAGCTTACAAATGTACCGTATGTGGGCTAGAACAGCATTTGCACATGAATATGTAGGATTGAAATAATCAAAGATATTTGTTATTTGAGATTGAACAAAGACATTTGCTTTACTTTTTTTACACCCCCTCTCTTATTCGAAGGGCCATTTGGAATTCCTTAAGACAAAGAGATTCTGGAGGCCTGTAGGCCAAATGTGTGTCACACCTGTATACAGTGGGGGAGGTTTGATCTGATTGGTCAGTTTGAATGTCTCACATTTGGGTTTCAGTCACATGGTCAAGAAAAGGATAAAAGAAGATTGTAATTGTTGCTCTGTCTCTTTTCATTCTCTGGCTTTCTCTGCTTATAAGGCCTGCTCTTTGGCTCTCTCTCTCTCTCTCTCTCTCTCTCTCTCTCTCTCTCTCTCTCTCTCTCTCTCTCTCTCTCTCTCTCTCTCTCTCTCTCTCTCTCTCTCTCGCTCTCTCCCCTATCCCTCAGGTAACATTCATGCTGGGTACGATTAATGGTTAAAAGTTTCTATCATCTCATACATCTATTTTGTAACTATTTTAAGTGTAACCATAACCAGATTTTGTCATTAAATTCTTTCAATTACAAATGATGTGCTAACTAGTTTGGATTTGGTATTGACTTTGAAGTGTTATCTATTGCAATACAATACAGTCACATATAGCAACGCTCTCCCACATATTTAGCTATTGTAACTGCGCTTATTTCCGTCGTTGGTTTAAGTAGCAGAGGGTGGTTATAGACAAGAAATATTCAGTTTTCTACCATCTTGCTGATTAAGTTTCTTTAGTCTTTCGGCAACCCTGCAGCCTGAACCACTGTAGGCGACCCACTCTTACAAATACTTATGATAGATAGATAGATAGATAGATAGATAGATAGATAGATAGATAGATAGATAGATAGATAGATAGATAGATAGATAGATAGATAGATAGATAGATAGATAGATAGATAGATAGATAGATAGATAGATAGATAGATTGATAGATAGATGATAGATAGATAGATAGATAGATAGATAGATAGATAGATAGATAGATAGATAGATAGATAGATAGATAGATAGATAGATAGATAGATAGATAGATAGATAGACAGATAGATGATAGACAGATAGATGATAGACAGATGATAGATAGATAGATAGATAGATAGATAGATAGATAGATAGATAGATAGATAGATAGATAGATAGATAGATAGATAGATAGATAGATAGATAGATAGATAGATGATAGATAGATAGATAGATAGATAGATAGATAGATAGATAGATAGATAGATAGATAGATAGATAGATAGATAGATAGATGATGATAGATAGATAGATAGATAGATAGATAGATAGATAGATAGATAGATAGATAGATAGATAGATAGATAGATAGATATAGATACAAAAGACAGATAGACAGACAGACTGACAGACAATAGATAGACACACAGTGCCTATGAGAAATAACTGTATTGCTTAAACTGTTCAAGCTGCTCTAGTTTCAGTGAACTGTCCATACAGTGTGCACTTTTCCCCGTGTGCTGTGTTTAAAAGTGGTGTTTTTTCTTGTGGGGAAACAAGCGGTAAACATCCCATCCATACTAAAGTTGCTGCTTAACAGGCCACAGTCTCTGAATGATCTAACCTGATCTTTATGCCTTCAATATTTCATGAGTTTGGCCTCCCAGCCATACAAGAACCCTGATTGTTACTTCTGCCACAAGCTCTGAAATATGGATGAGACTGTTCAGCCATTTACCCAGGCCATTTGACAGATGTTCAGGTAGCCTAAAAAATCCACACACTCACAAACATAAAACAGTGTGTATGCACTCTTCACCTCCTCTCCTCGCTGGAGCAGGCTTGTTAGAGGACAGGGGAAGTAAAGAGACAAATAAAGAGGATGTGGTTGAGAACGAATGGAACAAAGGCTGTTTCTTCAGAGGCGCACAAAACCCCACAGCAAGGCAGGGGAATATCAGTGTTAAATATTTAGTGTTGAATAAGTTTATGTTTTAGTAAAGTAGGTTTATGTAAAGTAAATGCTGCATCAGAGCTCTTGATTTCTGCTTGATTTTAACCTGTATAAGTATCAACACTGTGTGAAAATCACAGTTAAGACTGAAGTTATCTAACAAAATCTATTTTTAGGCTAATTAAAAATGAAATAAATAAATAAATATGGACATGAGAATTTATTAGTTTGCTCAGAGATAAATCTGAGCAAAAGTATACAAATAATACCATACTAGAAGAAATGATTGAGATATTTTGGCTATATGTATTAATAAACATTAGTTAACAATAGTTAGCATTAACTATATAAGTAATTCCTACATACTAATCTACACTATATTGCCAACAGTTTTGGGATGCCTGCCTTTTTACATGCACATGAACTTTAATGACATCCCATTCTTAATCCGTAGGTTTTAATAAGGAGTTGGCCTACCCTTTGCAGCTATAGCAGCTTCAACTCTTCTGGGAAGGCATTCCACAAGGATTAAAGAATTTTGGACCATTCTTGTTGAAGCGCATTTGTGTGGTCAGGCACTGATGTTGGACGAGAAGGCCTGGCTCGCTGTCTCCACTCTAATTCATCCCAAAAGTGTTCTATCGGGTTGAGGTGCAGGCCAGTCAAGTTCCTCCACACCAAACTCGCTCATCCATATCTTTGTGGACCTTGCTTTGTGCACTGGTGTGCAGTCATGTTGGAAAAGGAAGTGGCCATCCCCAAACTGTTCTCACAAAGTTGGGAGCATGAAATTGTCCAAAATGTCTTGGTATGCTGAAGCATTAAGAGTTCCTTTCACTGGAACTAAGGAGCCAAGCCCAACCCCTGAAAAACAAGCCAATCCCCCCTCCACCAAACTTTACACTTGGCACAATGCAGTCAGGCAAGTACCATTCTCCTGGCAACTGCCAAACCCAGACTCATCCATCGGATTACCAGACAGAGAAGCATGAATTGTCACTCCAGATTAACTGCTGTTCTTGAGCTAATCTGAAGCCCACACTAAGTTTGGAGGTCTGTAGCTATTGACTCTGCAGAATGTTGGCGACTTCTACGCACTGTGTGCCTCAGCATGCGCTGATCCCGTTCTGTGATTTTACATGTCCTACCATTTCATGACTGAGTTGCAGTTGTACCCAATTGCTTCATTTTTTAAAAATACCACTAACAGTTGACTGTAGAATATTTAGGAAATTTCACGAATGACTTATTACACTGGTGGCAATCAATCACGAATCCTCTGAGCTCCTGAGAGCGACCCATTCTTTCACAAATGTTTGTAGAAGCGTCTGCATGCTTGATCTTTGGTCATAGAAGGGATTGAAGCACCTGAATTCAATGATTTGGAGGGGTATCCCAATACTTTTGGCAATATAGTGTATTTCATTAGTACAACTTTTAAAAAGCTTACAGGCAACAGGCTATTTTGCTTATATGAAAACATTTTACTGCATGTAGCCTAAATTATGTACTTTTAAACACTTTGAAAACAGAAATAGGGCATAAAGGAAAAAACAATGAACAGTGGCAATGCATCCCTATATTCACATTATTCTTTTACACTATTCACAATGCATGAGTCCAGTTAATGTCTCTAATTTTGTGTGGATAAATCCAGTGCAAAACTAATTGCTCATAATGAATACATCAGGGACTACATTTAGCGGGTGGCCTAATAGAAACTATTAAGCTCATATGCGCCTAGTGGGTCTTTTGATGAACTGGTGCTTTATAGCCGGCAATCAGTGTATTAAAAATGAATGAATTATAAGTATTTAATCCACAACCATAAGGCTGCAGTTTATGATAATTAGGCTCTTACACCAATACAGTTATTTGTTAATTCAACAATGATGGTCTGCACTGTTAGACAATAAACAGCTCATAGGAAATGATTCAAAATAGACAAACTCCCAATTAAGACAAAAATGTTAAAATAAAAATAAGCTAAATTAATTTGGCTTCAGTATTACTGGTTTGAATATTAATGTATTCAATGTACTCTTTAAGAAACAGTCAGACAGAGAGGAATAAGTGAGCACCTACAGATTTTTTTGAGAGTTAGAAAATGACCTACATGCTAAATTGGGTTTATATCTATTGCTGTCAGATAATGGGTTGACTTTGTGACTTAGTTTTTTTTTTTCTGACAGCTGCTGTGTGTTGTGAGTTGGATCACGTGATTTATGTTTCGCGCTTCAGAACTTCTGTTAAAGGTGACATCGGATGAAATTTTCACTTTTATCTTCTGCTGTGTCTGCCAGCTCAGAAAAGCTGAAAAGAAAACATGCTGCCAGATTGTTATAAACTGTCTGAGTTTAAATTTGGTGCCAGTTTTGACGTGACTAGCTAGTTATTTGAATATGACCGCCTTCGAGCAACATACAGAGTCCGTCCTCTTCCAACCCCGTTTTGTACACAGATAGGGAAGCGGCTAACAAAGGTGCCTTTCGTTTAACTGTTTTAAACAATGATGCGATCCTGGCATGCAAATTGCTCTGTGTTCGGATGTGCAGGCTAACAGGTGTCCTTACACACAATCCCAGCTTCAGAAGAAACAAAAGCAAAATGGCTGGATTTTATATATGAAGGTAATGTCCCAGAGTGGGCAAGAACTTGTTTGTGTGTGCCAAACATTTTTCGCCTGACTGATTTTCAAACCTCGGGCAATACAAAGCTGGACTCACATTCCATTTAAAGGATGGAGCTGTACCTACAATTAGTCAGAAAGATGTAAGTATTTAAGTATTTAGAATTATACAATTTATTCTGGTTGTTTGTTTGTTTTGGTTATTGTTAGCAAACACCAACATCTGAGGTAGTTGCTTTTAGGATGGTCAAACATAATAGGCTTATGTGAGGTAAAATCTTACAATACATGTGTGCTGACGTATACGTTTTTATATGAAATTGTGAACAGTCCACAATACGGTTGGCTAACGTTATTCGTATAATAGCTTAGGTCTAAAAGATGATTTTGCCGTTATCAACAGCACTTCATGTGCCTTTTACGGTGGCCCAGTAGTGCACAACACAACGAAATCAAGCCACACCACAACAAAAATGCTATGTTCTAGTCAGAATATGAGTCTGTTACCGCTCCATTGGGCTGTGATTATTGGGGCGTGCTTCAACCGAACCAGGAAAGACCTCAATTTGATAGACCTACAACCAATCAGAGCAACGAAGTAAATTACGTATGTTGAGCGACGCATAGTAGTGGGAAGTTCGGATCATTTCACAGACTCGGATCTTTGAATCTCTTTCAGCAAAATGAACAAATCTTTTCAAGTCATTTCGTCCATTTCAGTAGAATATAATTAAAATGTCACGTGTTAAATTCCCCAACACATATAGTACTTTTGCAAATGTTGGTCGCAAATGTTGGTGGTTCAAAAAGAACGAATCGTTCATGAACGACGCATCACCACCGCAACAGAACTCAACTGCACGCTGGAAGAAATAGAAGAAGAAAATTAGAGTAAACGATCTTCGACGATGTTGTATAAAATAATTTAAGGATACACAGAGTATTTACTAACACAAATTTTTGAGAGAAATAGTGAAGGTGAATGCAAATACGAATAAGTTCTCTGTTTAGGATTAGAACAAATTCAACTCAAGCGCATTTGATGACGTGGATGATTACGTTGCCCTTTCTGTCCATCATAAAGCCTGCCCTGACAATTTGATTGGTCCAACCAGTTTCTGTTCGAGCATAATTACTCCACAACGGATCAAGTCCAGACTGAATTGCCGACCTCAAATGTTGTGGGTGGGGCTAAATTCGGCTGGCATCCAGGCTTCGAAAAAGCCACAACACAACACCGCTACCACGGTGCATGATACCTACCCAGAAGAAAGAAAAATCCAAAGTGAGATCTCTTTAGCACCTCAAATGTTTCTCATAGACAAAAATGAGGTTAGTTTAAGATCAAATGGAGCCTTTTGCTTAAGTCTCCTGGTTCTCACGGTTGTCTCCTGAGACAAAACTCTAACACTCTCACAGTGGTCTCCTCTAAAGTTTTAGAAGAGATCTCAACATCATCACACACATTGCTCAGATGTGTCTCCTTGGCTAGAGAGACTGGATTGCTCATATTTGTCTCCTCTAAAGTTTTAGAAGAGATCTCAACATCATCACACACATTGCTCAGATGTGTCTCCTTGGCTAGAGAGATTGGATTGATCATCTTTGTCTCCTCTAAAGTTTTAGAAGAGATCTTAACAACATCACACACATTGCTCAGATGTATCTCCTTGGCTAGAGAGACTGGATTGCTCATATTTGTCTCCTCTAAAGTTTCATAAAAGATCTCAATAACATCACACACTGTGCTCAGATGTGTCTCCTTGGCTAGAGAGACTGGATTGCTCATATTTGTCTCCTCTAAAGTTTCATAAAAGATCTCAATAACATCACTCACTGTGCTCAGACTTGTCTCCTCAGCTAGAGTCTCTGGAATTCTCACTTTTGTTTCCTCTAAAGCTTCATAAAAGATCTCAATAACTTCACACATTGTGCTCATATTTTTCTCCTTAGTTAAAGACTCTCACATTTGTCAAACAAATGATGTGCCCTATGCACATAAACTGTACAGCTTTCTTGTTGTATTAACAATTAAGAGAAACGTTAACCTTATTTACTGAGGTCTCTTCAGAGTCTCTAGCTGAGGAGAACAGTCTGAGCACAGTGTGTGATGTTGTTGAGATCTCTAATGAAACTTCAGAGAAGACAAGTGTGAGTGCTCAAGTGTTTCTCGCTAAGGAGGAAAGTCTAAGCACAGTGTGTGATGTTGTTGAGATCTCTTCTAAAACTTTAAAGGAGACAAATGTGAGAATGTCAGAGGTTTTGTCTCAGGAGACAAGTCTGAGAAACAGGAGACTTTAGCAAAAATCTCCATTTAATGTTAATGTAACCTCATTTATGTATCGCAGAAACATTTGAATTGTTAATTTTTATTTATTATTATTATTATCTCTGGGTAGTTTATATGTGATTCACCCACACCATATCAATCAAGCACAATACAGGCATTCTGTTGCACAATGAACAAAACATCAAGCAAAATGGGTTGTACAAAATGTTAAACGTAGAACAAAAAGGTTAATCAGCAACCATGAAGCACTGGTCCACTATAGTATTACATTTGTTATAAAGAAATAATTTATCTAGACTAAACACCATACACTTGTCTAATCCTTGTTTGGAATAAGCACTGCATATTCATTTCTGGGCATTGAAAACACATTTAAATGAGTAACCCTTTATATTTTGAAACACATAATGCTATTTTAATGATGGTTTCAATATTTCACAATATAAGTACAAATTTAAAATCTAATGTACAATTTCTTGTAAAATAAAATGGTTGAAAGACTTATTAGACTAGTCTTAAAAGTTAGTCATGAATTATTTCCCCCCAAGCCTGGTAATATCTTATTGAAGTCAGTTACATAAAAAGGTAGTTTAATTTTAATTGGAAAAGTAAGACTGATTGCCCTTTGGTTAACTAATACTTAATTGCATAGTAACTTAAGAACTACTTTGCCTTTTGGTGCCAGTTGCATAAACTTAGTCAAATACCTAAATGAGACATATAAGAGATAATAAGCCCTTAGTATCCTGAGTTTAGGGAAAGCTCTGTCAAAGCCATAGCCGTGTGGACAGCACATCAACATTGAGGCACAGCAGCACCACAGACAGCACGAGTTCAAGGCCCAGCTAAAGGTATACTTTCCTGCTCCTGTTCCCTTCTCGCCTCTCCCATTGTTTCTGGTTTCTCATTGTACGGTCCTGTCCAATAAAGGTGAAAAATACCCCAATGTCACAAAAAAAGAAAGAAAAAAAAAACCCTCTGAAAATATTTTTTATAATGGAGTTTTGAAAGAGATTACATAAAAAGACAATAAAGAGATCTCCCATGTTTCTTGTTTCTCATTTTGCACTCCTCATGTCTCAGTCATGTCTACTTTTATTTCTCCTAAGGAATTTGAGGAGAAACATCTGAGACACTGTTGATTCCACAGTGAGAGATAAAGGAGAATCACACCTCTGAAGAGCCACCTCTGAGCAATAAAATATTCCTAAAATGGAGTCTTGAAAGAGATCACAGCACGATGATACAGAGATGTCATATGTTTCTTCCACCACATTCTCAGTTTCAACTCATTTTTCTCTCAGACTCATGTCTCAGTTGTGTCTACTATTATTTCTCCTAAGGAATTTTAGGAGAAACATCTGAAACTGTTGATACTAAAATGAGAGATATATGAGAATCAAAACTCTCAAAAACAGAAACAAAGTCTCATGAGCTTAGGAAGAGCAAACACTAAGCAATGAGCAAAAGCAATTTTTTTACATTTAAAAACAGACATGTTTAAATTCCAAAGCTTGATTGTATTGGTAAGACTGACTGCACAACACAACATTGTCTTTTTTTAAATGTTAAGTGATTTTAATTAATACAAATTATAAGTTTCAACCACATGATGGAATGTGCAGACATTCCCCATCAGTAGCTCATTAGCATTTAAAGAGACATGCGCCAAACCGGGTCGCTGTGAACAGACTGAACCGGGTAAAAAAGGGTGTTTTACACAACCGCTGAGGACTTGAAATACACAAAAGAATATATTGGCTTGAGTGGCATGATAATAAATTCAGTGATTATAGGGTTGCAATTGTGTGAGCTGACATTCATATCTGCACTAGAGATCAGCAGACATTTTTTATAGTGTTCCAAGTGGGAAATGTCAGTGTGAAGAAGGCTAAAATAATGATGTGCAGCAGAACGGCATTCAATGTGAAATTATTTTCTCGTATGATTCATTTCCTGTTCTATTTGAGAAAAAAAATGGTTTTGTATGTATGAAATGGAATGGATTTTTTTTCCTTTAAATGAATATATTTTCTGATTATTGTTATTTTTACTTTCCCCAAACATAGACACATATCCAACACCTCAAGCTTTCTCACATAAGGGACTAAATCAGCAATTTGGAGCAGTGTGGATAAGCTAATTAAATCAATATGAGATAAATGAACTGCAATTAGAAGGTCTGGCTGAAGTCCATCTTTCTGCTGTAAATACTTTTTTTCCCCTCCCCATTGGGCTCATGTCTTTCTTTAATCTGTGAGTGTTTCCACTTTTCCATGAGCCACAATTCCCTTAGCAACAATTTAGATTAAGTATAACCAATGTCCCAGAGCTGCATTTATCCAAAATGCTTTGAATCATTTTATTTTTTTCATCAGTCTAAACTCCATACCCTAAAACGACAATGCAAAAACATATTCGTGAGAACTTTATAAAATGTATAAAACATTGCTGTGACACTTGAAATTTAGTTCATGTGCATCCCATTTCTATTAGGTAGAAACAAAATGCTTATATACAAAGCATATATTTAAGAAAATTGTATAGATTCTTTGTCGATACAACCACTTTGAAACACCAGATCAGCAGGGACAGAAGCCTACCCCCTGCAGCAGAACAGGGGTGAGACCAGTGGCAGACTCGGGAAGGTGGAGGTTGCCACAACAGCTTAATGAACGCAGCACAATGATAGGCTGTCGTGGACTTTTAGGGCCCTATTGTACATCAGGTTTGACGCAAGTGTTTTTTGCTAGTTTCAGCCCCACGCAGATATCATTTTCACGTCCAGCACCACGTTGTTTAAATAGAAAATGCACTTGTGCCCATCTGTTCTCCCATGGTCTGAAAACCATCAGGTGTGTGCATTGTTGGCGTGTTGCTATTGTGAGGAAACTAAAAACAACTGCGCCATTGACCAACAAAAACTTGTCAATAGTGCAGTATTTTGTGTGTTATTTAAAGAGTGTGTTAGTAATATGCGCCTATAGACGGGCGCACAATGCATGTACACTCTACTTATTACACACACACGCAGCAGTACACAAACATTTTTAAATATTAAAAATAAAATGATTCCTCTCTGGAGAAGCACAAATTCCACAATGTAAATAGTGAATCCACCATGGTGCAAGCACAACTGGCTTTTAAAAGGAATGGGAGATGAGATTCTGATTGGTTTATTGCACGTCACGCCCAAACACACCCATGACTCATTAAGAGACTATAGGTACAACCCTTTTAGACCATGCGCCCGGCACGCTTACCGTTTTTTTTTTCTATCGTTAAACTAGCCAAAGTGCACCTGCGCCATGAGCTTCAGCCCATGACCTCAGATCGTTAAAATAGGCCCAAAAAGTTAAAGCCATGCAATGATTGTGTAGAATTTTATGAATGAATGGCAAACAGAATACAAATCTTCTTGCCAGAACTACCACTTATGCTCTGAATTTCTCTGGATTATCTTTGAGATGTTTGTACACCTTAAATTTGTTTTGCTTTTCACTACTCCCATAGTTGTATGATTGCATATATATGTTTGTATTGAACATTTTAAGGAGCAGAAGCTTTTGTGTGAAAATAAATCATAAAAGTGCTTTATTTTGTTTAAAAAACATATAATTGAATGAGGTGGCAAGGGGGGCCTTTTTACCCCACTCACGGGCAAAAGGCACACCATATTGATACAAATACTTTAGCTAAAGTAATATGTTTTTTAATCATGTCTAATAAGTTAATACTTGTTCAAAACAATCACTTCAGCAAAGTTTGTACTATTTTCTATTTATTTTGATAAATAAAATAATACATTTTTGTTCAATAAATATGCTGTCACTAAAATATGTTAATATAGAAATATATTTTAAATATATAGAAAAAAGTTAAGATTCTGAAAGCATTGAAGGAGATCCCATAATAATTGAATATAGATTTACAGTAGTAACAAAAAATTATATTTGATTATATATGATTTTATTAGTATGATTGTTTCATTATGAATATGGTGATTGATTATCTTTAAGGTGGACACCCAACTTAATATATGATGTTTACCTTCTGAATGTAACCATGTCATGTCAACAAGTGGAAAAGTCAGCCGGCTGTTTATTATCATGTAAATTATTGTGTCTTTCGCCCCAACAGCACGGGTGCCTTTTGCTCCAAATAACATACTTTACATATTCTTCCATTATTGAAAAATGTTGCTTTAATTACCTTGAACAAAACAATAAGGCCTTTTTCTCAAAATATATTTAATAATTTTACAGATTTTCATTGGCTACTCAAATCTAAAAAAAAAACAAAAACTAAAAAACATAAAAAACCCATAAAATATTAGATCAAATTAGCACCAAGTCAACTTTGCGAGACCAGGAGGACCAGGCCTGGATTTTATGTTGTTTTAATATTTTTATAGGCTGCAGTCCTCCGTGAGGAGCAGCCGCTTCACTTTCGTTTTGTTTGTGTTTATTTGGTGATTTAAAGTTACGTTGAGCATTCACTGGTTCCTGCCTCCTTCTTCCCTGAGCCTTTAACGGTGTTACACTGACCCTCAGAGATGTCAATGTAACTCGAAACACATCATTTAAAGCCCTTCTCTTTCTTACTGCTAGGAGTTCAATAACAGTGTCGATGTTGCGAAAATTTATCAATTATGAATCAGCTGTAAAGCGGCTCTGCAGAAAACAGTGGTGTCATCATTGTTTTTCTCTTTCAATAGTGGGAAAATGAACATCCATAGTCCATTCAAGTGGAAAAACACTTATTTCCAAAATCAACATTTCTCATAGCTGTGAATAATTTAGATGGAAGCAACTGTACTGCCACAACAGCAAACCAACTTTTTGCTTTATTTAAACTGTTTGTGATTTCCTCCACCACATGACAGAATAAAAAAAAAGAAAAATAAATACCAATTTCCCTTTGGTGTCAGTAACACTAGCACACTGCTCTGACAGCGTTAGCTAGGGCGCTAGCTCTTAATGGGCTTTTAACAGCGTCGCGGTGGGACTATTTGTGCATCACATCGCATGCCAGTGCTTCTGATGGCTCCGTTGACAACAGTATTTTAATGTCTCTTTAGTGTTGCGGTGAGAGAACCCTGAGATGTGGTTTCCCTTGGGTATGAATGCAAGAAGAGGGAGATAACATTTTGAAAATCTGCTCCACTTTTCTCAAGCGCTTCATTATGAAGTGTAAAACATTTTTTTTTTCTCTGCACTTTGCTGAAAACTTACATGTTTGCAAAGGTGTTTGATTTAACCAAACAGTGCAGAATACATATTTTACTGGTCCCATGAGAGGTACCAGTTTATGACATGCACTACTTGTTTGTATTTTCGTGTTGTTTTCTTTGACTTCGATTCAGAAGTGGTAAGAAGGGAACTGTCACTGTGGGAGTGCAGTTTCTGTCTCTAGGGGAAAGGTAAGAGAGAACAACTCAGTGTAAATGTGTTGTTGTTTGCACTAAAAAGCATGTAAGCATGTTTAGGTACATATCACCCCAAAACATATTTTTAAAGAATCTCACTCTAAAAATAAACAATATTTTCAATGATTATTATTATTATTTATTTATTTTAAATATAAAAGTTACCCTTCCTCTTGCTGTAAAAATGATGATTTAATTTACCAACTTTGTAATTACTTCTGAACATACACAACGTTTTCCATACCTTGATTTAACACATTTTTTTTTTCTGCGTAATAAGAATCATGATAACAAATATCTTTAAAAATGGTCTCATCTCCCATTCCCTTTAAAAGCCAGTTGTGCTTGCACCATGGCGGATTTGCTTTTAACATGGTGGAAAAGACACCCTCAACCTGACGAGTCAGTTTAAATACATGTGTGTTTTGCCACGATTGGTTAAATAAGTAGCCAATTTCATTCATCCTTACTGCAAATAGGTCATTCTTATACATGCAATGCAATGACTATCAATTATGACATGTAGGTATTTTTATCTTTATGTACACAATAACAATATTTTACAGTGTAATCCTTTTATTGTTAATATTTGGCATGTTTGTGTGCTGCTGTGTGTGTAATAAGCAGAGTGTACACACGTTGTGTATTACTATAGTATGATATTACTAACGTGCCTTTTAAATAACACAAAAAATACTGCGCTATTGACTTTAGAACAGGTTTTGGTTGGACAATGTAGCAGTTGTTTTCAGTTGCCTCAAAATAGCAATGCGCCAACAATGCTCCTGAACACACCACGTTTTCAGACCAGCACACCCATGGGCGAACAGATGCACGCGAGTGCATTTGCTATTTAAATATCATGACAATGGACGTGAAAATGATAACTGCGTCGGGCTGAAACTAGCATAAAACACTTGTGTAGCATTGTGCAAGGTGTATGATAGGGCCCAATATGTTCAAGCAACGTCTTTATTAAAAGTCACTGTACTACAAAAAAAACAAGTTAGCAAGATGTTTCGATGTTTATCCAAACACCATCTTCAGTTGAAAAACACAGGAAGCAACTCTGGCAAAGATACACTTACTACAATCACATGATCAGCACACAAGTAGAAGTCACATGACATGACTTAAATTAACTTGCCAAATTTGGGGGAAATAAGAAACTACGGTAACGCTTTAGATTACGGCCCGGAAAGTACCACATAATTAAAGAGAATGTACAGGGTAATTCGGTAATTATAGTGTAACTATAAAGTAAGTAGGTTTAGGTATAAGGGAACAATATGTAATATTGGGAGAATAAAGGGGTAACTAGACCGGAAAGTACTGCGTAATGAAATCTAATTTACAGGGTAATTTTTTTGTAATTATACTGTAATGTTGTATGTGTTTAGGCAAAAAAACATGTCAAGTTTGGGGAATA
Source organism: Gobiocypris rarus (assembly GCA_023029165.1). Lineage (NCBI taxonomy): Eukaryota > Metazoa > Chordata > Actinopteri > Cypriniformes > Gobionidae > Gobiocypris > Gobiocypris rarus. Next base: position 8,817,589 of record CM040916.1, on the reverse strand, counting down.
AAGGGGTAACAACATGGAAAATTACAAATAAGTATACTGTAAGTATTTTATAACTAAGGGCTAACTATTCTAATATTACATGGTACTTATGGCATACTATACCTAACAACATGGAAAATTACAAATAACTATACTGTAAGTATTGCATAATTGTATAAGTATTGACACTTCCAGATGAGAACACAAAAACATTTTTAAATGATGATGATGATGTAGTTACCCTGTAACTACGTGTAACAAGAGGGTATCTTTGCCAGTAATTAATTAATTTAGTCTTACTTGCCTTGAAACATGTATATCAAATCATATAAATTATAGGCTACTGTATATAAGTAGTAAAATCCTTATGAATCTTACGACCTTACTAAAAAAACTTTTATATGACACTTATTATTACAAAAAGTTATGTAGTGGATGTGCTTTCTAAATTGCTCCCAAATGATTGTTTAGCATGCAATATCTCCATCATGTCAAGTTAAAACATATTTAAATAGTGCTTTAAACTATAGGCTACATATTGTTTGAAAGCAGCTTCACAACAATAAACAAATATAAAAGTAATATTTAAAAATGTTTTTGTGTTCTCATCTGGAAGTGTCAATACTTATACAATTATGCAATACTTACAGTATACTTATTTGTAATTTTCCATGTTGTTAGGTATAGTATGCCATAAGTACCATGTAATATTAGAATAGTTAGCCCTTAGTTATAAAATACTTACAGTATACTTATTTGTAATTTTCCATGTTGTTACCCCTTTATTCCCCAAACTTGACATGTTTTTTTGCCTAAACACATACGACATTACAGTATAATTACAAAAAATTACCCTGTAAATCCGGGCTAGTTACCCCTTTATTCTCACAATATTACATATTGTTCCCTTATACCTACACCTACTTACTTTATAGTTACACTATAATTACCGAAAATTACCCTGTAAATTCACTTTAATTACGTGGTACTTTCCGGGCCGTAATCTAAAACGTTACCGAAACTACTAGTGGAAGTTTATTAGAAGCACAAAGACCAGTACCTTGATTGATTCACACCACCCCTTGGAACAAAAACTGGGTGTGATTCGCACCTTACAACATCAACGAAGAGTATATCCTGAGGCCAGAGAAGAGAGTAACCACATCAAACATGCACTGAGGGATTGTGGTTAACCAGATTGGGTATTTATTCAAACCCATACAAGATGGAAAAGGAGAATGAAACAATCAAGGAAAAGGTACATTCTGTTTGTGGTGTATCTGAGGAGTTTTTTTCCAAGCACAACATTCCTTTGTATTTTAAACCAATGATTACATTGAGACAGCGTTTGGTTCATCCAAAGGACCGGATTCCTAAACATCAGAGGAGTAATATTGTGTATGCAGTTAAGTTCAGTGAAGAATGCAAGTTGGGGAAACAAAACAGCCACTTTATCAACGTATGGCTCAGTCTAGGTTTTATGCAATGACTTTTAATAAAGAAGTTGTTCGAACATTTTATTACCTAGATGTTTTAGATGCCATGAATCTACATAAACAGAGTGAATATGTTGGATGGTGCTTTAGTAACAAGTACTTGACCCACTCCAAGTGGGATTCAAACCAGGGTTTCCAGGGAGGTGGGCACTCTTACAAGGAGACTAAGGACCACAGTTGCTAATACAGTTATTTCGAGTTCTACGGCAGCCGATGCTGTTCACGTGAGCACCACGACGCATGTGTGTGATGATGATGCGGGAGCTGGGCTGTTTTTAACAACATAAAACACACTTTCCCGTTTACACCTGGTGTTTTAATCCATCTCTTTTGTCCACTTTCAACCACTTGATTTCTTCGAGGGGAGGGTCTATGGACAGGTAAATGTATGTTTTTTTTTTTAGATCTTTCGATCTAATAGACAAAAAAAGCTTGTTCAATTTACATTTCAACACGCATGGAGATGGCGAAAAAGCATATGGAGAGCAGCAGTTTGTTTCTGCTTTGACAGCCCCAAGACCAGCCGAACGCTGTTAGTGTATGTTAGAAATCAGGATTTGTGCTTGGTACGCTTTTTGTGTTCACACGAAACTTCAGCCGACAAAGTTTAAATCCTGTCTGATTAGCGCGTTTCCAGTGTTTACGCGTTAGGTCAGTAGGCCAAGAGTAGGCGGCCCAGACAGCAACACATTCCACACGTACCACATGTTGCACATTCAAACACAAGTTTCTACACTACGAAAGCAATCGCAATGTGGTTGAAATTAGACAAGCTCAAAAACCTGTTTAGACCCAATTTACACCTTTTGCACCGTCCGATTAACCAAAACGCATCTTAATACCAGGTATGAACAGGGCCTATAATGTATGTTGCTTCACACAATGAATAACAGCTGCGCTAATGCCAGTGTGGCAAAAACTTGAAAATATTGTAATAGCTAAACAAAATAATTAAACTGAAGAAAAAAAAAACATTAACAATTCCAACTAAAAATGTGTCCAAACTTAAGATCAATGAAATTTGTCAAATCAAAAAGCCATCTTTTCAGTGTACTCCACGAAGCACACATTTAATTCTGCCATGGGTCTGCTTTTGTGTATTAGATTTTGGTTTAGACTCCAAGTCTAAGCTTGAAAGAGACATTTCAATCAAAGTACTCCAATATGAGGTCATCAGTTTGCCTGGACTTCTGATATCACATAAACGTTTGTGTTGTTTCAGGTCCTTCTTACTGTAAATTAGTGGACATGACCCATGGGCTCAAATTAAAACCACGCTTGTTTCGTTTTTGGATAGCCATTTGATGTAACCTGTCTGCTGTAATGTCCATGACATTGTCTTTATAGGTGGGGGATGAGGTGGACTCAACTGAGTGCATTGGCAAACCGTGAAATTACCTTGACAACAAAGACCTCCATTCATTTCACTCGTGCCAAGACCTCTTCTGCATCAGAAAAGCACATTCCAACATCCCTCCTTGGACTATGTCAAACCTTATCTATTGCCTTCTTTTTTTTCTTCTTCTTCACCTTTCCTATTCTCTCCTCTTCATTTCAGATTTTTGTGCACAGAGTGGAAAAGATCATATTTATCAGCTGTCAGAGTCTGGCAGTTTGGAGTTACGTGAGGCAGAACAGCATAAAATTATCATACACAGGCATGAAATTACAAAACCGCCCGGGGACACCTAAAAAAAAAAAAAAAAAATCATATTTCTTCCCTTCCTACCTACAGCTCCAAAAAGATGGAAGGATGGTAATAGAAGATCTACAGAATGCATGTTAAGCTCGAGGGTGATTATTATTTATTTTATTTGTCTATTTTATCACACTGTATAGTGCACAAAATTACTACTATATTTGTGCAAGTGTAAATTTACTTGTCAAAGTAGCTTTTTGCTGTCTTTAAACTGTCATGAAACCCCCTGTTTTAGCTTGGCCGTTCACACCTCAGATTTAAAAAAGACTCTAAAAACAAAAAAGTGCGTTAAAAGCTGTGGAAAAGTGGGAGTCTTGAAGGTGGGAAGAGGGTGGACAGCAACCAATAAAACACAGACCAGCAGCACACTCTTTATTCAGATAAATGAATATTAAAAATGAGCAGAGAAAAAACAACAAAACAACAGATTTGGGGGAATAAAGAATAAAGGCATATAGTTACCAATGCACGCTCCAAGTGTTGTTACAAATATTAATATATTATTGTTACAGGGACATTTTCTGTGTGTTGGTAGTCACATTCCTTTTAATGATACATTAATAATAAGTAAACAATAATAAAACCTTAATCATAAACATAATGATGTGCAACCAGTACATGTTAACATCTCAAAAAATGTGTTTTAGGGTTATATGGCCAATTTTAACATGCACAGCTGTATCCCTGGTCTATGAACTCTAAAAAGTTAATATGGATCTGAATGGTGGATTCTAAAGGAGGAAAGTTTGGTAACAACCCCAGTTTGGTAATGCAATTCTGGAGAATTATTTTCTTTATTTCTTTTTTTGTCATTTAAATACATTAGGAATATTAGCATATCCAGCTGGATCTCATTTGATCCCATTATGAACTTTTTTAGTTGGATCCAAATTATGATAAAATTCCAGTAGGATTTTTTTGGGGGGATATTTTAACTAGGGTCATAGAAGTGAAGTAGAAAATTGACTGTGGTATTTGTTTGTGAAGGACTGCAGGAAATGTGGGAAGATTTTTTGGTCCTTTTTGGTCAGTGTACATGGTGAGACTGCACTCAGAATGAAGAACACAGTGATTTGCTTCGCAAATGCAATATATTCATACATGATCGTGGTCAGTGATACTTATTTGAAAGAAAAATCTGACATACCATCTAGGGGAGCGCAGGGCACAACCTAACACGGGGTTAGTTGTGACACACATGGTTTAAAACTTTCCACTCATGCCAGGATGATGAAACTTTGTGTATTTACTAGTTACCATATCAACATTATTTAGAGAAAAAATTGAGCCAAAATGAAAAAAATCATTGCAAGAGTCGTGGTCAGTTATACTTATTTGAAAGAAAAATCATTCGCACACAAGCACCTTAATAATTTGTTAAACGCGGGCCAATTCGTTCCCAGAATTAGCAGATGCCGGAGGTGCGGGTTAACTGCCACCTCCACACTATGCTTTTTTCCCCTGAATTGAATATCCACGGGCAACAACGGATAGTTCACCACTTCCCCGTGCACACACCTCACCTTAACCATGCGGCTGTTATCCAATGCCTTAGGTGGAATCAGGCTGTGATGTATTGAGGTCTGGTTACATCCTGAATCCACCAAAGCCTGATATGTACCCCCCTAGAGAGAGGACAGCGATGGAGAGGACAGCGATGGAGATGTTGAGTCGGAGTAATTCTGCATCAACCAGGGCTGATTTACGAGGTGAGATGCAGTCCATGTCAGAACTAACACCAAGAGAGCGTACATTCCAGCATGCGATGGGTTTTATTTAAAACTATGTATAATATATAATATATACAGTATATACAGGTCATTCTCAAAAAAGTAGCATATTGTGATAAAAGTTCATTATTTTCCATAATGTAATGATACAAATTAAACTTTCATATATTTTAAATTCATTGCACACCAACTGAAATATTTCAGGTCTTTTATTGTTTTAATACTGATGATTTTGGCATACAGCTCATGAAAACCCAAAATTCCTATCTCAAAAAATAAGCATATCATGAAAAGGTTCTCTAAACGAGCTATTAACCTAATCATCTGAATCAACTAATTAACTCTAAACACCTGCAAAAGATTCCTGAGGCTTTTAAAAACTCCCCGCCTGGTTCATTACTCAAACCGCAATCATGGGTAAGACTGCCGACCTGACTGCTGTCCAGAAGGCCATCATTGACACCCTCAAGCGAGAGGGTAAGACACAGAAAGACATTTCTGAGCGAATAGGCTGTTCCCATAGTGCTGTATCAAGGCACCTCAGTGGGATGTCTGTGGGAAGGAAAAAGTGTGGCAAAAAACGCTGCACAACGAGAAGAGGTGACCGGACCCTGAGGAAGATTGTGGAGAAGGACCGATTCCAGACCTTGGGGGACCTGCGGAAGCAGTGGACTGAGTCTGGAGTAGAAACATCCAGAGCCACAGTGCACAGGTGTGTGCAGGAAATGGGCTACAGGTGTCGCATTCCCCAGGTCAAGCCACTTTTGAACCAGAAACAGCGGCAGAAGCGCCTGACCTAGGCTACAGAGAAGCAGCACTGGACTGTCGCTCAAATTTTGCATGTCATTCGGAAATCAAGGTGCCAGAGTCTGGAGGAAGACTGGGAGAAGGAAATGCCAAAATGCCTGAAGTCCAGTGTCAAGTACCCACAGTCAGTGATGGTCTGGGGTGCCATGTCAGCTGCTGGTGTTGGTCCACTGTGTTTTATCAAGGGCAGGCTCAATGCAGCTAGCTATCAGGAGATTTTGGAGCACTTCATGCTTCTATCTGCTGAAAAGCTTTATGGAGATGAAGATTTCGTTATTCAGCACGACCTGGCACCTGCTCACAGTGCCAAAACCACTGGTAAATGGTTTACTGACCATGGTTTTACTGTGCTCAATTGGCCTGCCAACTCTCCTGACCTGAACCCCATAGAGAATCTGTGGGATATTGTGAAGAGAAAGTTGAGAGACGCGAGACCCAACACTCTGGATGAGCTTAAGGCCGCTATCGAAGCATCCTGGGCCTCCATAACACCTCAGCAGTGCCACAGGCTGATTGCCTCCATGCCACGCCGCATTGAAGCAGTCATTTCTGCAAAAGGTTTCCCGACCAAGTATTGAGTGCATAACTGAACATAATTATTTGAAGGTTGACTTTTTTTGTATTAAAAACACCTTTCTTTTATTGGTCGGATGAAATATGCTAAGATTTTTTGAGGTTTTCATGAGCTGTATGTCAAAATCATCAGTATTAAAACAATAAAAGACCTGAAATATTTCAGTTGGTGTGCAATAAATCTAAAATATATGAAAGTTTAATTTTTATCATTACATTATGGAAAATAATGAACTTTTATCACAGTATGCTAATTTTTTGAGAAGGACCTGTATATATATACTGTCCTGACGCTTCTTGCCATGCTTGCTTAGCTCTTTTTGTATTTGTTAGGCTTGACCCCAAAATTTCTAAAATAAATTTTAAGGAAAACCTCTGACAATTAAGGGTGCTTTTGCAATTGGGTTGATTGCCTGGTCTGAACCCGAGTTCGATTGCTCCTCCCTTCCTCTGCCCCAGCTGGACTGTGTTCAGATTATATTATTTGGGTCCGAACTGGGGTGCGTTTGCGTCATAAAAGCAGCAGCTGTTTACCCCATTGCTTGGTAGCGACAGCAGTGGAGAAGGCAGCAAAATATATAGTGTTTTATATTTTTGTTTTTGAACTATTGGTTTTGTTTCCAAAGCTTCTGTATGTAATTGCACTTGTACACAAATGTACTGCAAATGCTCTAAAGAACACAGAGGGTGAGCAGAAATTAGATCGACAGCTCTCTGCTTGCAGTACACAGACACGCTCATCAGGAAAGTGAATGAAAGATACAAAAACATACATTTTTATCAAACAGTACGTCACTAATAGCGGTTAACTTCCATTTAGTATGATTGCATTCGTATCATCAGCGAACCGTACAGGAGTTCAACCGTACCCCAGACCACCCTTTTTAAGTGGATCAGATACGGTTCGCAGGTGCGCACCCGAGTTCGGAATGTCAATGATGTTCTGATGTCAATCGAACATGGGTGCGCAACAAAAGTGCTAGTGTGAAAGCACCCTAAAAAGGGCAAATAACTTCTTAAGGTTTAGGCACATGATACAACTGGAAAACTGTAATTTTCCACTTTGTACACTTCCTTCCACAACTCTCTCTTAACTGATCCAGGCTTTAAGATTAGTGCATTTTAGGTGGTTTTGCAAAGTGGTTTGCTTCTTCAATGTTGTTGTTAGCTTACGTGCTCCCTTATGGTTGTGTCAAGGAAATGGTTGGTCAATATTTATAGACCTCACTCAGAGAACTCCAGCCAAGGGATCTTTAGGACCCTATTCTCAATTAAGCAAATTAGATTAAGTCAGTAAGGGCAGTTGAGTTTTTCTCAGCTGTTCTCTCTTTGTAGTTCAATTTTCTTGATCTTTGAGCATGAATAAGTTCCAGTGAACTGTGTTTTTAATGAGGACTTGGATAAATTCAAGTGTTAATACACTGAGAATCGTGTAGGCTGCAGATAATAAAGGTTTTTTAATTTGTGCTATGGTTATCCTAAAGTTTTCTTTTTTGGACACTCAGAATTATGTATGTTTAAACATTTATGTTTGGCTGAGATTGACTTTTTTGTTTTAATGTTTGATGTTCCAAAGACCCCAATAATGAAGGCCTATATGGGTCGACGGCATTCTTCTTCAATGAGGGAGTTTGTTTCCAGGCGGACCATTAAAGAACACAACCCACACGTCTTGCGGACATCCCGTAGAATTCAACCAATCAGATGACAACTTCGAAACTCCTGAAGTGTTCCCAGAAAAGTGTCCCATACCCACATGACAAAAAACTATAGTAAATTATAGTATATTATAGTACAATTGCAATAAAATTACTCTAGTAAATACTAGCGTTTTTGAATCATACTATAGTAAAGATACTACAGTAAATTGTAGTATATTGTAGTATATTATAGTATTTACTACACTTTGTTAATTTACTGTAGTATATTTACTATAGTATGGTTCAAAAACACTATATTATTTACTAGAGTAATTTCATTATAATATACTATAGTATTTTTTTAATGTGGGTATGCATCAGACTGAGGCTAAGACTATACTTAAATTATCAAAGACAAATGTGCAAAGGTTTTGCGAACAAATGCAAAGTTTCTTGTGGGGACACAAACATTTGCGAGAGAACACAAAACCATTAAAATATAAATTTTGTCTTCCCATCTCATATATTTTTTTTGTCACTATGTCCCTATAGGTGTTTCTTGTACATAAAAGTATCTTTGTTTAAGTCTACTTGTATTTACTGAGTTGAGTACACATTTAAAATATCAATATAATGATGTTATAATTTCATGTTGTGTGAACTTTAACGTTATGAGGTTTAGCAGATATTGGGTTTTGCTTAACATTCCTCACAGCTACCCCCGGTTTCACAGACAAGGCTTAAGCTAGTCCAAAATGATAATGCAAGTCTGAGCTGTTTTAACTGAAAGCAACTTGCACTGACATATCTTAAAATAGTATACTGATGTTTAGAAGACTTTGGGTTTTGGTTACCACACCTCACAAATAAATGTTGCCGTTTTACATCAATTTTTTTACATCAAGAAGTGGATTTTTTGTTATTTAAAACCACCAAAATATCAATGTCTTATGTTATTTTAAGTTCCCACCTTTACTTTTATTTTTATAGAGATTTTTACATGCAGATTGCTTCAAAGCAGATTTACAGTGATAAGCAGGAAATTATGACATAATAATGACAAATGATGCAAACAGAATTAAATTCTGCTGTAAAGCAGCTAAAAAAAAAAGTCAGTAGTGTAATTCTGCTAAAGTCAGTTCAGTGTTGATTCAGTTCAGTTCAATAACTGTGTAAAGTATGATGAAATTAGTTCAATTCAATAAAGTTGACTTCTCAACCAATAGTGTTGTGTGGAAATTAACATTATGACATTTAGCAGATGTTGGTTTTTGGTTACCGGACCTCACAACTAAATGTCAGTGTTTGACATCAACATAATATGGCATGAGACGTTTGAAAAATGTAAAATTTAACTTAATACCATGGCATTAAATCAACAAAATATCAATGCCAAACTGCTGTCAGTATTCTTTGTCAACATCGACATTAGCATTACCCAGTAAGCAATTTTGCTTTTAAAAGACTGAGCACCTAAAGTCTAATAGCTGTCCAAACACAGCCCTGACGTTTAGGCTAAAATTTGGGCTGTTAGTGAAAATTTAAAAACATAGCCCAAGATTAGACTAGTCATCTAGAACATGAACATGGCAAATAAATGAATTTGCTTACAAGATGTAATATCATACCATACCATGTACCAAGTTATTTTTGGCAAAATCGACATTCAAAAGTTATTTAAGGTTATTTTGGCTGGATGTGGATTACTCATAGCCGGACTATATTGGGTCTATAGTTAACTGAGACAGTGAAATGATGGCTATTGCTTGCTGGGTATCCTGAATTTTGGTCATCCAACATCAGAACCTGTATTCAAAATATACTATATTGCCAAAAGTACTGGGACACGCCTCCAAATCATTGAATTCAGGTGTTCCAATCACTTCCATGGCTGCATCCAAGCCTTACATCACCAAGTGCAATGTAAACCGTGGGATGCAGTGGTGTAAAGCACGCCACCACTGGACTCAAGAAGCAGTAGAGACATGTTCTCTGGAGTGATGAATGTTCTCTGGAGTGATGAATCACACTTCTCTGTCTGCCGATGCGACAGATGAGTCTGGGTTTGGCGGTTGCCAGGAGAACGGTACTTGCCTGACTGCATTGTGCCAAGTGTAAAGTTTGGTAGAGGGGAGATTATGGTGTGGGGTTGTTTTTCGGGAGTTCCAGAGAAAGGAACTCTTAATGCATCAGCATACCCCAATACATTTTGGAAAATGTCATGCTCCCAAATTTGTGAGAACAGTTTGGGGATGGCCCCTTCTTGTTCCAACAAGACTGTGCACCAGTGCACAAAGCAAGGTCCATAAAGACATGGATGAGCGAGTTTGATGTGGAGGAACTTGACTGGCCTGCATAGAGTCCTGACCTCAACCCCATAGAACACCTTTAGGATGAATTAGAGCGGAGACTGTGAGCCAGACCTTCTCGTCCAACATCAGTGCCTGACCTCAAAAATGCGTTTTAGGAAGATTGGTCAGAAATTCTTGTGGAAAGCCTTCCCAGTAGAGTTGAAGATGTTATACAGTCCTTCAAGAAAAACGTGATTATGCTATTGCCTGATTTCATGCATAATCAGCCAAAGTCCGCATATTTATGCGGGGGCCGCAAAAATTGCCGATTTTCGCACGCAAAATATGCGGCCTTGCATGCTTTCATAATCCCCGCATTTTCAATGCAAAAAAGTCACATATATCTTAGCAGAAAATTGAAAAATGTTGTGTTTACTTCACACAAGAGCAGCCATTTCCGCCTATTGTCATGGGAACGCTATGAAGTAACGTAATGACACGACGTGAACATCAAGCTGCAAACCCCGCCAGTGGGCTACACAGTTATAGGCTGAATCCAAAATCGCCCCCTATACCCTCAAATAGGGCATTATTTGAGGGGACAGCCATTTGTAGTGATGTCCGAAACCATTGTGGATGTTATTGAGTGCACTCATTAAATCCCACATTGCAGCGTAATAAAGAGTGTACAAACGATGTAGACACAACGGCTGTCCGACTTCACGCGCTTGTTTTCATTCACGCCTTTAACGAACTGTATTAGTGGATTAACGTAGGGAATAGTGATTGAGGTTTTGGGGGGCAATTTCGGATTCAGCCCATTTTCATTTTCACAGTGGACTGTTGTAGTTTCATTCAGGAGTTGATGCAAATTAACTTATTGATCCAAATAAGTTTTAATATTGAACTTTTTTGTTACCAGTTCGTTAAATCATATATATATATATATTTATTTATTTTTATTTATTTTTTTACAGAGATTTAGGCATATTCATTTTGTAAAGCTACAGAACCTGTCTGACTCATCAATGTTTTGTAAGTTTGAGCCACGTGTTTATTAAGGTCTGAAATATTCCCAGCTCTTTCTGTGATGTAGTGTGCTTGCTTATCAAAGGAAGTGATAAGACATGACTACCATACATTAAGGTAGTAGCCCAGTGAGGACAGGGTGTTGGGGGACTTTTTTTCTCTTTTTCACCAAACCACAGTTTTTGCAATTTCCTGCAATTTCTTCGCATAAAATTGCATAAATATCCCACATATTCCCTTTTTCTGGAGGGACTGGTTATAGCTACAAAGGGTGGGCCAACTCCATATTAACCCCTACGGATTAAGAATGGGATGTCATTAAAGTTCATGTGCATGTAAAGGCAGGCATCCCAAAACTTTTGGCAATATAGTGTATAATCATCTTATGGCATTTGTGGCCCACTGGAGTAAGACTATATGATGAGATATGCACAGGCGAGTGACGCATGTGCGCAGTTTCCTGCAAAAACCATCCTGCTAGGTCTAAAATATACAACGCTATCTCACAATCAATTCATGCATTTTATGAGGTGGCTTATTCGTACGAATTTGTATGACCTCACTCATATGAATTTGTATGTTTTGTCTAAACCCCAGTGATGGGTAGGTTTAGGGGCGGGGTTTGAGACAGGTCATTCGTACAAATTCATACTAATTTGGCAACTCGTCAAACACGTACAATTTAGCAGAAATCGTACGATGTTGTACGAGTGAGTTTGTACAAACTTGTATGAATTAGCCACCTCGTAAAATACGAATTGCAGTCAGATTTGGTTGAAAATATAAACACTCATAATAGGTTTACCACAGAGAATCAAGGTAAGACAAAAACTAGTTTTGGAAGAAGGATTGATGATGTATTGACTCTGTATTGAGTAAAAAGCTGTTAATTTTTAACAAAAGAAGTTGCATAGTGTACCCTTACCTAACACTAATTAAGATGAGTAAATGCTGTAAAAAATATACAGCTCATTGTTGGTTCATGTTAACTAATGCGTTAACTACTCCTAATGATAGCACATTTTAAATTGTTACCAAACAGTGCATTATGATACAGTTGGAATTCATGTGTAGGCATGGTTAGAGGATATGTGGGCATATTCTGAAGACTGAAGATGTCTATATGTGCATGAGAACAGGGTGTGCATCAGTTTCACTCATCAATATGGCTGCCAGGTGCTCAGGTGGTACAGCGTTTGGCCCTGGCCCGGGCTCATCAATGTGAAGGGCGATCTCATCCTTTTTGCATTTCTCCTCTCTCCCACTTGATTAATTGGGTTACTAAAATGCCGGTGGAATGCATAATGCAAGACCCCCACCACCAACACACACAGTCTTTTCTAAATAGCTTTCTTTTTTTCTTTGAGGCTCTCTCCTTCTCTCTCCCTCGCTGTCTCCTGCATCCTCAGGATGTGTACCTCCAGCTTATTTGCATATACTTGATATTCATGACTGCCACGGTAGGAGAGAAAAAAAGAGAAGAGGACGAAATATGAAAAACTATTTAACAATAATAATGATGCTGATGATAAAATTAATTACGCCCTGGGATAGTGAGATGGATGGATGATGGGGAGACAGTGAGACGAGAGTTTAATTTAATTCTGCCACCTCATCTGTGTTCTGAGGCGTCGTGGAAAGATCTCTCTGTGAAACAACAGACACTGATGCACAATATAGAATATCACATGAAATAAGCTAGATTAACTTTCTTAGCACTTGTATTCACACTCATATGATAAAGGAATCATTTGAAGTAGTTCTTCTTTAGGACTTAATCTAATGTATGTATTTTAAATCAGGGTTGTTTTCTTTCCAATGTGCAGTTAAAAAAATTAGGGGAAACAATTATATATATATATTTTTTTCTTAATGAAGTGTGATGAACAGAACAGTCAAACTCAAATATTTTGAACACTATAGTTTTGGGGAGCAAATCATTAAAAGTAACAGCATTACTATTTGATGATTATTGATCTCAGTGTAGTGTGAATGTAATTTAGCCATTGTATCTGGATTCACAGGTCGACGTCACACAAAATCCCACTCACTTGGAACTATTTTCACTGAAAAATGAAATGCATTATTTAAAAAAACAATGGCATAGCACTTTCAAATTCGATTTATAAATATGTGTCCTGTTTCTACTTCATTTTACATTCCATTTCAAATGTAGTTCAAAACTGAACTATAATTTGAAAGGCGTTGTTTATATTATAACTTTATATAATTTATCTATATTATAGGTTAATTCAATTCTGAATGCTGAACGGCCTTCAACTCACCAAATATAAAATGTTGATTTGTTTAGTGACCTTCTGGGCATCCCTTTTTAACAGTCACTGACACACAATCCCCTTCCAGTCATTTCGACTCCCTTCTGCCCCACCTCGACATTTGATTTACATATGATCTTTAAGCAGGCTATGGCTATTAGGTTATCATTCAAATTATTCACTATTCACGTCACATTTTCAGATAGGTCATTCCCTTGCACAAGCCTTAAAGACATGCACCAGGAAGGAGGAGAGAGAGAGAGAGAGAGAGAGAGAGAGAGAGAGAGAGAGAGAGAGAGAGAGAGAGAGAGAGAGAGAGAGAGAGAGAGAGAGAGAGAGAGAGAAATAAGGGGAAGAGGCAGAGAAAAAGGGATGAATGCATAAGTAATGAAATAAATTGATTAAGGGCTCCAAAATCAATTGCTTTCCTGCCTGCAATGGAAATCTATAGCTTAATTTAGCATGGTGCTGCAAGTCTGTAGTTCAGCAGTAAATAGGGGGAAAGGGAAATGGAATTTAACTGCCATTAGATGAAGTACAGTAATAAACAGTAAAAAAAAAAAAAAAGTTTGTCACTGCATATTTGATGTGCAATGAAATTTGTTTTTCACCTCCTAAAATAGATACATTTAATCATTTACCCACATATATCAATCTCCACACACATATACATAAATAATAATAATAATAAATATAGCTACAAGGTTTCAAGCGATTTAAGGCCTTCAAGCACATATGCATTTTATTTAGCAAGCTTGTAACCACTTAAATCATAAAAGGAAAAGACAATTTACAGTGAAATACCACTTGATTAAAGGCATAAAACTTGTTAGCACCAACTAGTGGCCGATTTCTTTCAAAATTATTATAGACCTGTAGAGCCATGAGTCAAACATGATCCGGTTGACATGATTCGTTCCGATCGGCCTCCGGTAACCTTGTCTAATAGCTGTTGAAACTTAATTTGCAGATGGCGGCCATGTTTTTTGAGATATGTCCTCAAAGACTACCATGGAACTTTGGACAAAGACAGCGCATGCCAATTTTCAAGTCAACCGGACTAGCGGTTGGGTGATTATAGCCATGTTCATGTTTTTCCCTTGTTATAGCACCACCAAGTGGCTAATTGTCACAATATATGTCACATGACAAATATTGGTATTCACGCTTCAGAGAATATTTCTGCAGTGGTTTGGTTCCAAAATACCCGATCCGTATTGAGCCAAGGATGCCAATGATATATGACACTCGATCCTTCCCTTAACGTTTTAGGAGTTATGAGCCATTTCATACTTTTGACCGCTGTAGCGCCCCTGTCAGGCTGATCGGGGCGAGCCTTGGTGATGTTGCAGGTGGTGTGAGTACTACCAGCCCTCAAAGTTTCATGGTTTGGTCTGCCCGATAAGTTTTAGGGGAAAATGCTGATCCTTGGAAAATTTAACAATTACAATAGGGTTTCAGCGCTACATGCTTGGACTCCTAATAATACAAAAGTCCCATGTTGTAAGGGGATTATGACAGTATTGGGGGAGTGATAATAGGGGGGCAGTCTTTTATAGTGTTCAGTTCAGGAATCTGCTAGATCACATGATAAATAGTTAACAAAAAAGTACTGTATATAGTAATAGGCTAAAGCTAATTTTGGTAACATGTCCTTGTCCCTAATGCACAGGGCAAAATGGCACTAGAATATAAATATTCATGATTCTGTTTAAGTGAAAGTACAGAATTATGTTAGACACATAGGCCTTGTTATGCGCAGTTGCAAATAATGACGAGGAGAAAGCGGATCGAAATGCAGCAGTGTCACTGTTTGGTTGGGGTCTTGTTTCACATTCTTATTTTGTTATGTTCAGTGTCATAGTTCCTGGTTTGTTATGTTGTGCCCTCACGTGATCATGTCATGTTCTTCCCTAGTCTCTAATGTCATTTAAGGTGTGTTCAACATCGGCTGCGGCTGGATGTAACCAATCGATTTAAAAAGAAATTTGAAAAAAGAAAAATATGGTGGGTAAAAATATTAATTTGGAAGCAAGGATTTACAGTGCAAGCGGGAGAAGCCTCATGTTGCGGTCATCACGATCGCAGATGACAACATCCAGGATCAACACGGTTCACATACCTCAGAGTAAGATTTACATAATTTACATTTAACCAGTTTAATATGGAGGGGCACTGAAATGTAGACCTTTGTTTATGTGTATTTGATCTACACTGTTATGCCGAGTTCCCACTGCACGATTTTCAAACTGGTCGGATCACTGATCTTTTCACACTGCATGACTATCTGGGGTAGCATTCAGTCACTGCTGTGTTCACACTGCACGATGCATTGGCCACAGGGGGTTTTACACCACATAACTGTACAAGAGGAAGAATCGCCGACAACTCTCTCTCCAGTGCGCAAACTACGTTTCCCAACATCCCAATCAAACCCACATGCGATGTGACAAGTAAACAACGTGAGATCACACATCCGTCAGACTGGAGTTCTCATGCAAGACTGGAATTGTTATTTAAAATGATAAACTGCAGAAAGTTTGCGCTCCAAGTTGTCTGTGCGCTGATTTGCAGCGAAAAGGAGAACAATAAAAAATATTATGGCGGAGGAAATTGTTGTAGAGACACAGGAAGCAATGACTGCAAATAATTTTGCAATGTTCTGCTGCTGCAGCTGGACTTGCAAATGTTTGGGCTTTGTTTCTGTTTTATAGAATTGTAAATATATCTATTAAAATACTGATATTCTGGCCTATAACTCCTCGCTGAACCTCCGCTGCCCTGTATCTTGCTCTCTCATTGGCTGTTGGTCATCGCCGGTGTTATTTTCAGTCAGAACTCATTTCACACAGCAGGATATTTAGAATGCCTAAGGTCCAGATATTTAGAATGCCAAATATCTCGTGGGTGTCGATGACTCGTTGGCGATTCTCTCTGATCTTGTCTTTGATCATTCACACTGCGTGACTGTCACTCGCGTGCTATGATTTTGGGCATTTGTCTGCGATTTTGCAAAACCTGTCCGCGAGTCTAAATTGGGGCTAAAATCAGACAGTGGGAACTAGGCATTACATGCAGTGAGAACAGTTAGCTATTTAGGTTTGTATGTTAGCAAGGAAGCACTAGCTGTAATCGTAACTTAAGAGTATGACAACCAGAAAATCCTCTCAGGATACCTGGAATCAGTGTTACAGTTCCCCAGGAACATCGTTTTATTATTTTTGTAGTATAAACACCATCAAAGTTTTTCTATGGCGCTGAATCCTGTCTGAGTTCTGGTCCCAGTGCAACTGATACTCAACCACCATTGGATCATCTTTGTTCAAGGGGAGGAGCTTACCGATAGATCAAAGTGATGCAGGGACACCAAGACTCCAACTTAACCCAGGCCCATTTCTACAAAGTGCTAAGCACCCTCAACTGAAAGAAAGAGCAATCTCAGTTGAAACTGTATTAATAGCATATTGGCAAAACATTTGACAAACTTTCCAATGGTAAAGCGTAGTCTATTTGTGTTTGCGCTTTGGAGAGCATCAGAGGTTTCTATTTACTATGTTTTTGCAGCGTTAAGCAATGTAGCCGAATATTAACACATGACTTGATTTCTTCAGTGCGATGGACAATCAGAGATGTTTAAGCATGCTCACTAGGGATGGTAAGATTAAACGATATGTATCGATACGCGGTCATGCGTGTGCACGATGCGAGTGCATCGGTTGAGCAACAGAGGATAAATGAAATTTTGGAAGCAAATCGAGATGCATCGGTTATTCCGAGATACAGCTTATCCTTTTAATACAGAATGTATTTCTTTATTTATTAACAAGTGTTGTCAACCTGTTTTTTGTGCATAATTTAATCGACCTACATAAAGTAGGCCTAAGCAACGGACTTGCGGATGTGTGTACACTACAACTCAATGTATCAGCTGCACGGATGAAGCCAGTGATGCGCTTTTACAAGAAAGACGGGGGACTTGACGACAAATCGTATTGCATCGCAAAATGCCACACATGTATCGTTAAAATATCGGACCAGATACTTTGTATCGAGATGCGTATCGGATCGGCATTATACCTTAGATGCCCAACCCTAGTGCTCATGAATTCTCACGTTATACAACAAACAAAATGTAGACAAGAGAATGTAAGTAAGAGATTCATTGTGCTGTAAACATGGCTTCATTGATTATAACAGAACTTTGTGTGATCATGATGGACTGAGGGAGGGCTATTTGGGCGTTTTCAAGGCTATATATAATCCAATTTAAATAAAAGTCTTTGGGATTGATAGCCGCATTTACTTGCAGTTGTGAGACTCGAAATGTCCCGTTTACACAGCAGTTTACAGTGGTTTTCAATCCTGGTCCTGGAGACCCACCACTCTGCATATTTTGTGTTTCTCTTATCTGACACACTTAGTTCGATTGATGAAGCTCTTTCCTAATGAGCTGATGATCTGAATCAGGTGTGTTAAATAAGGGAGACATACAAAATGTGCAGAGTGGTGGGTCCCCAGGACCAGGATTGAAATCCACTGGTCTAGAATATAGTATGCATGAATTTACAATGGGAGTCAAGACCGTATGCTCTTATCAGTTGCCATAGTGACAGTGACCAAAGTAATATCGGATCTATAATGTTACACATAAGATGTTTTTTTCCCAACAGTTAACCAAACGTTCACTTAAGACATAACAGATAATATTTGCATGAATACACGCCAAGATCGATAATTTGAAATACTGTAATTCTGTGTACATGTGTATATTGGGATTGCGTTAGTAAGAATATTAGTAAGATCATTTTGTTTACATCAGCATGAGTTTGAAAATCACATTTCATTGGTTTAGACTGCCATCATAAAGAATGCTGCACTTTAAAACGACACCAAACTTGTGCTGAGGGGGGAAGTGTCAGTCGTTGAGAAGCGAGCAGAGAAAAATGGCAATTTCCAGGTACAAAGATAATCATCTCTGAAAATGTACAAATAAAAATACATTTAGATGCTTAATTGCTATTTGGAGCATTGTGATCGCAGACAAGGACTTAATTCAACAGTTTTCACTTGTTTTGCCTTTAGCTCGAAATTAGCCGTGAAACAAAAAACGTCAGTTCCGCTCAACCCCCCAAAGCAAACCGCCGTCGCATAAAGGTAAAAAAGCTGTTGCCGTAGACTCTCAATTCAGAGGCTGTATTCTTCGAAGTCTGTGAAGGTCAGACAAAGCACTGTTAAAAGGTCTAGCCAATGGAGGATTGTTTTTGTCACCTAGCAACTGTGACAGCTGCCAGTGACGAGCTGCAGTAACATTTGTTCTGGACATTTTTTGAAAGTTATATTCAACTGTCTTAAAACAAAACAGGTACACAACTTGTCTAAATATGTTCACCTTGGTCCATTCATAAATATAATAAAAAGTAAAAACTATCTATAGACTTGCATATTGGTACAAATTTTTTATCGTTAGATATTCAAGTAAATTGAAACCCCACGATACTTACATTTAAAAGTGTAATCCAGCCTTTTCTCATAAAAAATATCCAATCATCTTTGGTGCACAATAAATCTTGGGATAGGCTAATATGCGAAAAATCTTCACATTTCATCCTTCACGCCCAGGAAAACAAAAGACACATTTGAAGGCCGCATTCGAAGGAGCAAACTGGCTGGAACTACCTATGTCGCACCGCTGTGACGCATTCTGCCTTTGAAGGATGCAACCTTTGAATTTGGATGCAGCGAAAACTTTTGACAGCTCAGGTTTCCTGACAATTATAAAGAAATTTATTTGTCAGCAAACACAGCGTGCTGAAAGTTGCACTTTAAATCTTGTAAATCTCTCACTGTACATTGCTATTCTTCTTATGGTGGTGCTTTGGAGCTGTTGCTTACACATTACATCTGCACTCTAGTGCACCCTCACTAATTTCAGAAGCACCTTCAGTGATTTGAATCTGGAACAAGGCCTGACTTAACCACTGATACTAAATTCCAATTCTATAAATTTACGTGAGCACTAGTTCTTTAAGGCTTGAGACACGAATCTGGACTGAGTGGGCGTACAGTGGTTATAGTGTGAAAATGGTCAATCATTATATGGCTCTGGTGTGATTTTTGTGCAGTTAACATCTACTGATGACAAAAATATTTGAGAACAGACTTCCATG
Source organism: Gobiocypris rarus (assembly GCA_023029165.1). Lineage (NCBI taxonomy): Eukaryota > Metazoa > Chordata > Actinopteri > Cypriniformes > Gobionidae > Gobiocypris > Gobiocypris rarus. The sequence continues at coordinate 8,797,902 of CM040916.1, read as the reverse complement.
ATCTATTCTTGTTCTATTCAACAAAGACTATAAAGTGCCATATTGATTTTGGCAGTTTCATTAAAGTGATAAGAATGGACATTCTCGCATGATCAATTTTAGCACAACACATGTCCCACCAGAGACGGTAAAATAGCCTACTGCTCGAAAAGGATGTCTGGACAGGGTGATGAAAACTCGCAGAAGTGGCACTGCATGGATTTCCTATGATGAAATCTTGCAAAAGTTAATGACAAAGCAACATTATTGTAATGCTGCATTGCCCTTACATCATTCTCAATTCAAAATAAAATGTTAATTTATTAAAGGAGGCTGATAATGTCATGTCTGATAATTCCATTTTTTTTTTATCTAGTGTTCTCCAGATTATATATATACATTTTTATTTACCTGAAAAATTAAGAGAACAATTGTTATGGAGAATTAATTAATGATGAATAATTCACTTCCATTATGTGAATAACATGTCATCTATATGTGTATATATAAACTGTAATCTGATTATGAGCACTTCAAAATGTAATATCTAATTACAAGTAATTAATTTTTGGAATTCCAGATTACATAAAATTCACTGAGCACCACCAGTACTTATACTACTAACACTACCAGAGATTGTCTTATTATAGGGAGACGAGAAGGTCTGTATCTCTTACCATTGGAGAAAGTGTAACGCTAATTTGAATCACGTGAGACACTTCACTGATGTCAGTGTTCGCAAAGTTTTATGACAGTCAGTTACATCTTATGTTAATCAGTATCTTTTCTAGCATGTTGGTCTTGTGAATAAATGTTCTATATTTGGTTTTATATCACTAGTAAACATGCAGTAGGACGGAATTGTCCTACTTTGTTACCATAACAACTATTAAAAAGCGTTATCATCATTAGGCACACAGCAGTCATAAATCTTTACAATACAAGTCTTCACTTGTAAACAAACTCTTCATTTTTTATTTTCATTAAACAACATACAATACAACTGTCAGCGTACAGAAGGAGACAACACCGGTAACTCAAGTTCACTGATGGTTCATTGACAGGTAGCAGAGAACAAGCAGGATAACCAGGTGAGTGTTCAGCAAGTAGATAGTTAAACAGACTTAGCTTCACTGGTAACAGTCTCTGTGTATTTTGCAGGTGCTGTGATTGTGACAGTGTTATATAAGCAGGTGGATCTGGAGACAAGACGATGGAGGACGAAGATGGGCAGGAATCGCAGCAGGTGAGTGGTTCAGGTAAGGAGCCAGGTAAGTTGTACAGTGTGTAACAACAAGACTAGACAGTGATGGAATGGTGGGAGGCTGATTATATACTGTTGGTATGACAGGTGTGTGGAATGAGAATCCGGGTGAGGCTGATCAAGTGGGTGGAGCTAAAGGGTCTGGTGTTAATGATGGCGCTGACTCTGTGACAATAATACAATATTTATAATTAAATAATGAATTATCTTTATTCATTAAAATGCATAATATCAGCGTAATATGCATACAAGCAGCAATATTACTATTACATATGTAAATGCCGTTAATGAGTCCTACCTACTCCGACATTTCCTTCTCTTATAAAATAACCTTTTTATCCTAGTAAAATCTACATATTGTTCCCCAACAAAAGTATTGTTTAGCGTAAAACATGTTGAAGATTAGCGGAAAGGTAGTCGATTCATTAAATTATAAGCTATTTCCTGTAGTTTATTCAGTGGAGTGAAGCCTCTTCTCCATTGAGGAAAGAAAACGGCATGTGGTCTCCTTCCCTTCGCACTGACACAGTTGGAGCGTTAGCATTAGCTGTTATGCTTTTTTATGCCTTCTAGTGGCTTTGCTACTACTACTATACTACTACTACTAATAAAAGAAGAAGAAGCAGAAAAAGCATGAGAGATAATAATAGTGATGCTTTGCCACTAATAATAATAAGCATGCGAGGCAATAATATGTTTAAACAAAACAACAATATGGCTTTCTGAAGCTTAAATAATACCTGTCTAATACATTACTGGCAAGAATGTCTGATTACTGCCAGTGACACAGACTGCAATCTTATTGTATTCACCCCAATCTTCTCACTTTCATTTTCTCTGTTTGGCCCCAGTCTAGATTGTGGGCCACCTCAGAGTTAAATGCTTATTGGGTTAGAGGCAAATACATTGCACCATGTTTCCTTTTTATTTTTTTTACACCTTTACCTACAAGTGCGCACAGACGCACACACAATGAAAGACACATATACATACACACATATACACACAGACACAGCATTTTCATCCAATCTCAGAACTGACATTGTCAATACAGCAGAAGATTTACCAAAATGGAGTGATGGCTTATCTGTATGGAATGGACAAAAAGCAGCTGTTGCATAAAGATGGAGAGATGCAAATCTGGAAAACATAGATTGTCTGATTTACTCAATCATATTATTTGTGATTTACACACCAATATTATGTTTCTCTTTTAAACTTGATTTATTTAAATCTGATCAGCTATTTGTTTGGTTTGGTAGTGAGGAAGTTGGAAATCAGAATATATCAAATAAATGCATAGATTTTAATAGCTTTTAAACAGTGTGGTGTGATGTATACAGTTCCTGTAATGATGCAGCGCCAAGTGAAACTATGAATGCGAACATCTTTTATGCACTGTAAAAAAAATTCCGGTCTCCAATTGAAAATTTTCTAGTGACCGATCACATCTAAATTTTTCAGTTGGCCAAATTGAATTTCTTGAATTTTAATTGAATTAAATTGCATCAATTCACAGAAATTCAATTTGGCCAACTGAAAAATTTAGATGTGATCGTTCACTAGAAAATTTTCAACTGGAGACCTGAATTTTATTTTTACAGTGTGTGTTACATATTTTATCATTATGTGTGTTAACCTGGAATTGCGCAAGTTTTCCCTTTTTGCAGAAATCATTATTTTTATACAATTTGTCTTATAGAATTGGAGTACAAGCATATTCAAAACAACAGTAATACATTAAACATGAAAACATATTAAACATATTACAATTACAATAACTTAAAAATTTACATTTTCCTATATTTAAAATGAGTAGAGAAATAGCACATGGAACAAATGAAATTTGTTTTTGCTAAAGGGACTCAAGTGTGTCTTGGTTAATGGTCTGCCGATGCATCTAAAGAAGATGGTTTAAGCATGCTCTTATTAAGCACTGGCTACGTGTTTTGCTTTGGATGGCGGTGCTAAGCACCGTCAGTCAAAGAATTGGCATGATTTAATAAGGGCTTCAGACAATTGCCAAATCTGACAGTGTTCCCATAACGTCAGCTACTGACACAGGATTACATACTGAGGCGTTTTCAAGGATGAGGGCATATTTGTAGCTTGTTCATGTTGTTTTCTGCCTAATTTGGCTAGTTTCTAAGAGCATAGTTGAACACACAATCTGACAACAATTAGAAAGAATTTTCTCCTCCCTTCTAAAAGCTGGTCCATTGAAATGAGAAAACCATCTTCCCTGTAGCTACTCTGGTGTTCATGTAAGCCAGATCTGCACAGATGCTGGTCTAATTGGCTGATATTTACATCATGAAAAGTATTTTCAGTGAATTTGGCTTGCATGACCTTGAATTTGACATAAATCCTAGATTATGAAGCTAGCAGGAGTTAAATTTAAACTTAACATCTACATTTTATTATTTGCATGTAACTATTATCTTTTTTCAAGCTCCATTTTCCATCACCTTTTAATAGGAGGAAATACAATACTATAGCCCTGTAACCATAATGAAAAAAAAAAAAAAAGTAAATACTTATTAACATTATCTGCACAGTGCAAAAATGCATTCACCTTCAAAAATTCTGAAGATCATATGGCTCTATCTCAAAGCGACACTCGCACATCAAATTGAATAAGGGAACTGTGCAGCAGAGAAAAGAAGCAGGGAAAAGACACGGCACTCTTTAAGAGACCTGTCATGATAATGAAAACAAATAGCACCCTGGTCACAGGAGATGCAACTGAGGAAGAGGACTTCATTTGTGAGCCATCTTGACCAGAATTTTACACCACTTAAGTAAGTTTAGGGTTGTAAGTGAGTGATACAAGGGAGAGAGTATGTGAGACCAAAAAAAGGGGGAGCAGTCATTGTAATAATTGTTCAGAGTCAGTTAATCCCATTTCTGTGCAATCACTCTGATATACTTTATTGCTGACTGACTATCGGAGAGCCACTGAGCCACAAGTTGGCAGAAATACTGCACATCATCATTAGTATTTGTTTGCAAAAGCCAACCATTTTAGTACTGCACATTAAGGCTGATGCAGGTAGCCTAATTTTGGTTTCTTACAAGGGCTTTTCTGCATTTGAAAGTGGCCATTATAACAATATTATTGTGCTCATTATTGCAATATACTGTAAGGTGAAAGTGACACTGTTGTTACATTAGCACAGTATCCTCAAATTACAGCGCTTACAAAATGGTTAAATTAAACTTATAAGATGAGTTTGAATTTACTTCTTTAAAAAGTGCAAACAGAACAAGAAAGCACTAAGGTGCCCAATACGTAGATGGCAGCGTATGCTGTAGCTCCATCTGAGGTGCCAGTGTCTGCTCCCAAACTCTCTGTCACAGCCATGGAGGCCATCCCTGCCTCTTCTACTATAGCGGTCATCCCTGAGCTCCTTGCCTATTTTGCAACGGAGGCCATCCCTGAGTTCCCTGTGCCCCTGAGTCCCTTGTCACGGCCATGGAGATCATCTCTGTCTATTGGTCACAGAGGTCACCGCTGAATTCCCTGTGTGTCATAACTGTACTGTCATGTCCAAGAGTCCCATCTCAGAGCTCCCTGTGTTTCCTGTCTGTACTCTTCTGGCTCTCCAAAGGTATCCTGTTCTACAGGTTGTACAGATGTATCCTGTTCTGCCAGCTTTCCAGAGGTCTCCTACTCTACAGGCTCTCCAGGGTTCACTTGTTTTGCCAGGTCTCGAGAGGTCTCTCACTGTACAGGCTCCCTAGGGGTCTCCTGATCTGCCAGCTCTCCAGAGGTCTCTCACTGTACAGGCTCCCTAGGGGTCTCCTGCTCTGCCAGCTCTCGAGAAGTCTCTCACTGTACAGGCTCCCTAGGGGTCTCCTGATCTGCCAGCTCTCCAGAGGTCTCTCACTGTACAGGCTCCCTAGGGGTCTCCTGCTCTGCCAGCTCTCTAGAGGTATCCTATTCTGCCTTCTCTCCTGGGGCCTCCTGCTCTACAGTCTCCAAGAGTCTCCCACTCTGCTGACTTTCCAGTGTTCTTCTACACTGCTGTATCTGTCTGTTCTGACATGATTCGTCATCCCCCTGATCTGCCCTCGTCTTCTCTGCTGGCTCCACCATAGTAATTTGCTGTGCTGGCTTCACAGAGGTATTTTTGCTCTACCTGCTCCACCATGGTCTCCAGTGCCACCGTGGTTGCCTTCATCACTGCTGGTTCCCTCGTGGTGGTCTCCTGCTCTGCCGATGCCTCCCTGGTGGTCTCCTGCTCAGGACTGTCCTTAAGGCTGTGCAACTGGTGCAACCACACCAGGCTTTGTGATCTAGAGGTTCCAGCGGAAAATGGACTGAGGGAGAAAGGAAAGCGATTGCTTAAGAGGTCCCGGGAGGGGGCTGCACATATTTTGTGCCGAATTCTAACCCCGCCACATTATTACTCACCTACTCAGTTACTCAGTGCCCAGTATAGGAAGATTTAGGATTAGGTGTGGGGTTGGGATTAACATTAGGCAACCAGGTAGCAGCCTCAATGAGGGGTTTAATACTTTGGCAGGGAATTCGTAAGGGGAAGGTAACAGAACATATACGCAATCTCAGTCTGGGTTTCCATCCAATTATTTTGATCGGCAATCTGAAAATGTGCATAAGAAATCTTGGATGGAAATAGCTTACTTCCTGGGAAATCTCTTGTGCTCTCTTGCTCCACCTGTGCTGTTTTACCAGTGCACAATTATTTTTGTAGTTGTGACCATGCACATTATTATTGTGTAACAATAAAAAAAACAACAGGAGTAGTGGTGTGGATTTAGCTTTTGATGTGACCGATGCAAGTTAGAAGATGCCTTTCTCCCACCCCATTCTTCTCCCTTTTCCCATTACATATTAGTATTTTTTTTTAAATACAAAGAAAATACGTGAAAAGTGGAAATAAAATGTCTAACGGGTATTTAATAGTGGGAGCAAAGTGTTTAACGGGTATTTAATTTGCCTATAATTGAAATGGGATGTGGCATCCTCACTGTAATCAGACAGGCTGGCAAATCAACATTAATGCATGTAGTGCAATTTGGTACCACGCTTTAAGTTGTGACTCTCTTCTCAAAACAAATATGTTTTGTGTACATATGTATATACATATGTATGCTATATGTACAATTAAAGACAAAAATATCTTGGGAAAATTGTGAATTGCTCAATTAATACTATAGAAATTAACAGTTTTGTTATTATTGTTGTTACTTGCTACACTAAATAAATACAATGTCCTAAATAAAGAAAATGTCCTTCAATTTACTTTATATCTATCACTAGCTTTTATTTACATCCTGTTGCTTTTGTTTTGGGAATAGAGGCAATTGAAATATTATCCTGCTGTGACAAAATAAGAAGATACACTTTCCCAGAACACCTTTTTTTTATTCCAATCCATTCTTCAGCTCTCCTCTGCAGACGCTCTCATCTCCTTCAACCCCCCAGCAATTCTTGCGACTAACAGCTTCCTTTTCTTATCTCTTTCCCTCCCACCTCTCTCTCTCTCTTCCTCACTCTACCACCCTCCTTTTCTGACTTTCACTTCATCCTTCAAGTGCAGCAAGCCCATCTTCCCCATCAAGACGTACAGCACATCTGCATTTGCGTCACGTGCCCACCAAAGGTTACATGGTCCACTTTCTTATCAGCAGCAGGCATTCTGGGATATCAGGGTGCTCGGGAGCTTGAGAGCTATCTCTACCCCCCTTCTTCCCTCTCTACCTGCATTCTGTTGACTGCTGAAAAACGACCTCTTCTGAACTTGTTCTTTATTTATAGCCCCCACCAATACTCATGCACCCCCTCTCTCTACCTCAGAAGCTTCGAAGTGATCTCTCACTGCATAAAAATGAGAGAAAAAAAGGATGATGGGGGAGGAAGCAGGAGGTAAGGTAAAATCGCATGAGAGCCAACGTTGATAAGACTGGGCAAAAGTGAGTCATGAAGGTAAAGTGCCATCAGCTTTATTCCCACCGCTTGCCTGATACACCAGACAACAGATCAATACCTCGCTGTTATCCCCACACCCACCCACTCACTAGCAATGCACAATCCACCTACATGCCCTATTGCTCGAGAAGGATGAGGGTATGAGTTGAGGGGGAGTGAGGCATACGTTTGACAGAGCCATCATGAACTAATTCATTTTAGATCAAGCCAACCACTCCATTATGGCATAACATGCTCAAGGTTACATGTAGACAGGGCAGGGTTTTAAATCATGGTCTTAGACTACACCAGGACTGCACATTTCAGAATCCTTGCTTATTACCACACATGGCGAATATCATCAGGGAAGTTGAGACATTGAACAAATCATTAAACGACAAATTAAATGGTTACAGTAATAGTGCCATTGATTACAATGTTTTATATTTTATATATTTTTTAATATCTTTAAATATCTTTAATATTTTTAACAGCTTTTGTGTAGCTTATAAACATTTATTTTTAACACTTCTGAGCAGAAAGATAAACAAAATAATACAACTTGGTTTTGTGATTTGTAATATTCAGAAATATTTACTTCAATTGATTATCAAAAATATATATTATTACTTAATGTAATATATGAAACATTTGGTAGGAATATAAATAAGAGTTCTGAAATACTTTGCACTACATGGAATTTCTTAGTCATAATGGTCTGATATTAGTAAACATAAACATATCATGGATTTCCTCCATGATGTGGTTATGACTACACTGTAAAAAAATTGACGGAAAAACTCTGACAGCTGTTGTTGCCAGAATTTTACTGTAAAAATATGGTAGCAACATTTTTGGTTTTACAGATTTAAGTTAAATTTCCATTAAATAACTGCATTTCATTAACTGAAATAGTGTTAAATTAGCAACCTATTGAAATACTGATGTGTTATGTACCTTTGATATGTACTGACAACTACCAATCACAGTGGTGATGAGAGTCACATGTTGTTATGTCCGGTTCGCTAACGAATAGTTCTTTTGAACCATTAATTTTTAGTTAACCGGTCGAACCAGTTCACCAAATTGGACTGAATCTTTCTAAACGGGGTGAAATGCTGTTTCATGCATACTGAGATTTTTACACGGGTAACTCTTTCCCGCCAGCGTTTTTAAAAATAGTTGCCAGCCACCGCCAGGGTTTTTGACCATTTTCAACAAAATTGATGCAATATATCAAAAGAAAGAGAAATGTTACTTTCAAACGTGTTTGATCTTTCAGACATGTTCGATACTGAGAACTGATGAGTTGAGAATGCGTGTCATTTGTTTAGAGGAATTAAATGCAGGTTTCAAGTGTATAAATTTAATCATGTTTGAAACATACATAATTATTCTTATTACTGTATTATTTTAATGTTTGGAAATGCATGGATTGTAAAACGGAAACTAAACATTTATTTGTTTTATCAATAATGCATGATATTTTCAGGAACAGCTTATTTAATTTCTAAATATGTTGATATTAAATATTAAAATGTATTCATCAAAACAGTAGTTTTGATATAGACTACAAATTCAGCTTGCAGCAATTCTTAGCTCAGCACTGATACAGCGGTTTTCGAGTCAGGAACGTTTTGCATTGGTTCTCAAATCACCAGTACAGAATCGAGAACCGTTTCTTTCAGACGTGTTCGATACTGAGAACCGATGACCTGAGATATGCGTGATAGCACCGTTTGAACCGAACTGTTTCTCTCGGACAGCTGATGCAGTGCTGATTATATGAGCACGGGTGAACCGAGGACTTGTGTAAGTTTGTGTCATGTTAATGTAAGTGTAAATATCCGCGTTTGGTCTACAGTGGCTGTAATACAGTGGCTGTAATTTTGCTTTTGCAAAACGTAAACTTGAGAACTTATCCAAGATGATGATGACGATTATTATTATTATTATACTAAGTTATGACTACAAATGACTTTATACAAATGTGTTTTAATTAGTGGTGGGCCTGCTATCGGCATTAACGTGCTGCGTTAACGCGAGACTCTTATTGGGCGATAAAAAGTTGGGTTGGGAGCTGGGTCTATACTACGCAAGCTATGATGACTTTCACCGTGATATTTTAGCGCGGATGTATAGCTACCTAGCCAAATTTCACTGTAGGGAGCGAGAAAGAGTCTTCGAACCTGCGTGTAACCGTGTATGCTGTGAAATTACCACATCAAGCGTGAACGTCTCGGTTGCGTATGTAACCCTCGTTCCCTGAGGAGGGAACGGAGACCTAACGTCAGTGACTGACGAATGGGGGTTTCGCTTAGAAGCCTATCAACTTCGAGATCTAGAAAGCGCCCAATGGCAGTGCCAATGCCATGGGCATGAGGAATTTGCATAGCGGACTCCGCCCCACCGTGTGGGTATATCAGGAAGAACGCTTGCATGATAGCATTATGTTATGTAACTCCCGGCTGTTTCAGCGGTACAGCGGATGTGGCAGAGGGACGTTACGTCTCTGTTCCCTCCTTAGGGAACGAGGGTTACATACACGTAACCAAGACGTTCCCTTTCGTTCACTCACTCTGAGTAACTTCAGTGACTGACGAATGGGGGTCCCAATATAATCACGCCACTTGGCTGTCTTCCAGTGCCCTGCGTAGGTGCAAGTTCCCTGTCGTAAGACTAGTACGGACGAAGGACTCCCACTTAACACAGGAATACCAAGGTACACTGGGAAGCATATTCCAGGTGGAAGTATGCGCCATGCTGCCTACCCGTAGGGAGGACTTAGGAATACACATATGACCCGCTAAGGGCTGCATGTGGAAGAACTCTGGGGTACCAGCCGAAGGTGGACTTTTAACCCCCGGAGTGGCAAGGCTTGCCAAGCCTGCCAAGGGAAAGACACCTGCTCAGGGAGGCTTACGGTGGAAATACACATGTGGGGGGTGCCCAGAGGGGGAACCATGCACACGGAGGAACCTGTCCTGACACGAGGGTCTGGGCTAAATGGCAGACTTACTGGTGTCTGCGTCGACAGTGCTGGAGGAGCTCAAGGCTTCCGGGAAGCTCACCTGAGAATATATCGCACGTATCCAGTCCATGGAGTGGAATGGTGAGCAAATGAAGACACCTGAGCCTAGTCCATTACTGGCCACTTGTAGAGGCGAGTACATAGTCGGACACTAGATTCTCATTGATTCTACAATCTCCACTCTGAGATTGCAGAATCTGGCGAATGTGTTCGGTATCGCCAAGCCTGCAGCTCTGCAGATGTCTGTTAGCAGAGCGCCATGCCCTAGAGCCCAAGAGAACGCCACACTCCAGGTGGAGTGTGCCCTGACCCCAAGGGGGCATGGGTGCCCCTGCTGCTGGTACGCCAAAACAATGGTGTCCACTATCCAGTGAGACAGCCTTTGTTTTGAGAGAGTCTTTCCCTTCAGCTTCCCAACATAACAGACAAAGAGCTGGTCTGAGGTCCTGAAACACTGCGTTCTGTCTACGTAAGCACGAAAGAGCTTTGGAAAGAGCATTGCCAAGGTTGGATCTGCTTCCTCTAAGGGCAGCGCTTGCAGGTTCACCACCTGGTCTCTGAATGGAGTTGTGGGAACCTTGGGCACATATCCAGGCCGGGGTCTCAGGATCACGTGAGAGTAAGCTGGCCCGAATTCCAGGCACGCTTCGCCAACCTAAAATGCCTGCAGGTCCCCTACCCTCTTGATGGAGGCCAAAGCGATCAGGAGTGCCGTCTTCATAGACAGGAACTTAAGGTCCACTGACCGCAATGGCTCAAAGGGAGCCCTCTGCAGAGCATCTAACACAACTGCGAGGTCCCAAGAGGGTACGAGGGGAGCACAAGGAGGATTTAGTCTCTTCGCTCCCCTCAGGAACCTGATGACCAGGTTGTGCTGACCTACCTTTTTGTTGTCCAGGAGGTCGTGGTGGGCAGATATAGCGGCCACGTATACTTTAAGGGTGGAAGGAGACAGCCTTCGATCCAACTCTTCTTGAAGAAATGAGAGCACGGACCCGATCGGGCATTTCCAAGGGTCTTCTTGGCGAGAAGAGCACCAGGTGATGAAGAGGTTCGACTTCAACGCATAGGCATGCCTGGTAGACTCTGCCCTAGCTAAAAGTGATGGTAGCCACCACCGCAGGTGGCAGCGTACTCAAACCTGCCTCGTCCCATCCAGGAGCCACACGTGGAGGTTCCACAGATCGGGACGCGGGTGCCAAAGGGTGCCCGTCTCTGAGATAGGAGGTCCTTCCTCAGAGGAATCGGCCAGGGAGGGGCTGTCGCAAGGAGTAAGAGTTCCGGGAACCAGGTCCTGCCGTGCCAATACGGGCGATCAGAAGGACCTGCTCCTTGTCCTCCCTGATCTTGCACAGTAGCTGTGCGAGAAGGCTCACTGGGGGGAACGCATATTTGCGTAGACCCCGCGGCCAGCTGTGCCCCAGCGCATCGGTGCTGAGCGTGCCCTCTGTCAGGGAGTAAAACCGGCGGCAGTGGGAAGAGTCGTGGGAGGCAAACCGATCTACCTGCGCATCGCCGAACTGTTCCCAAATCAGCTGGACCATTCCCCAGGGAGTGGCTGACACCGTGAGAGCTCGTCGGCTGCACGGTTCAGTTCTCCCGGGATATGGACAGCACGAAGGGACCTCAGATGCTTCTGACTCCATAGGACGAGATGGCGGGCAAGTTGAGACATCAGGCAGGAGCGTAGAGCCCCCCTGGTGGTTGATGTACGCTACTGTGGCTGTGTTGTCCGTCCTGACTAGCTCATGTTGACCCTTGAGCAACGCTTGGAAGCGGTGCAGGGCGAACTGTACTGCCAGCAACTCGAGGCAAATGACATGCAGTGCGCGCTGGGGTCCTGTCCAGGAGCCAGTGGCCGCATGTCCATTGCACATGGCCCCCCAGCCAGTGGCAGATGCATCTGTTGACACAACCACATGTCTGGAAACTCGTTCTAAGGGCACTCCAGCCCGTAGAAAACTGAGGTTCGACCACGGGGTGAAGGTTTTAAGGCAGGCCCGAGTCACTTGGACCCGGAGCGTGCCTGTCTGCCATGCCCATCTCGGGACTCGATCGCGAAGCCAATGCTGAAGCGGTCTCATATGAAGCGGTCTCACACTGTCATCGCCGGTCTCTGGCTGCTCAAGGATGGGTTTATCAGTTCTCTCTTTAACCACAGCTGAACAAAAGATTCTCCCCCGGCCCTCCACAGGGGGAAGGAGTGGCCCTGCTGCCATCTCCCTGAAAGAACTGCCCATCCCTGAGCTGTCCGCGTCAGAAGCGCCGCTTAGCCTGGCGTTTCTTCGTGGGTTGCTGGACTGGAGCGGACTGGGGCGCCTTCCTGCGGCTTCCTTGGCGCGGCCCCGGTGGAGGCTGCTGCTGGGGTGGCGCACGAGGGGTGGGAGCCGCTGGAGGGCGCCCCCGGCGGCGAGCAGACTGAGACTGCGCGGGCGGCTGGGTGGAGGCAGCAGCTGGCCGCCGGGGCAGTATTTGCTTAATAGCCTCATTCTGCTTTTGAGCAGCTGAGAACTGTTTGGTGAAGTTCTCAACCGCGCCGAATAGCCAAGCCTGGGATATGTGTGCGTCAAGGAACCGGGTCCACTCGCCGCCATGCCTATCGGCCAGGTTGAGCCACAGGTGTCTCTCCTGGATCAAAGCTGTGGACATCACCTGACCCAGGAAGCGCGCGGTCACCTTCGTCGCCCGGAGGGCGAGGTCGGTGGCGGCACGCAGCTCATCTCTGAGCCCTGGGTCAGCACCACCCTCGTGCATGTCGCATAGCAACTTGGCCTGGTAAGCCTGGAGGGTTGCCATGGCATGCAGAGAGGCGGCCGCTAATTCCGCATGCCCATGGCATTGGCACTGCCATTGTGACAACATTAAGTGTAACATACAACCCTAATGTACATAACTGATCAGAAAAAAAAAGAAAAACTAAGAAGAAACAAGTTTGAAGTGTCACACAGGGAATTCCGGGAAAGTCAATTTACTTATTTTTTATTAATTATTATTTTATTTTATTTTTTTCTTCTGTAAATTTCACAGCGACTTGTTCTTTTTAACTTCCAAAAACTGTAAATTTAATGGTATTTTATTGTAATATTACATTAAATACATTTTTTTTTATATATTCTAATATTTCTAAATCCAGTACTCATCAGCCACTTTATTAGGTACACCATGCTAGTACCAGTTTGGACCTTATTGGACCATATTGCAACATGTCCTCCAACCAATACGCCTATATAGGTTGTTTGTCACTTCCTTGAAATAAAGTGGCACCCCTATCGACAATATTTTAATTCTTGAAATACAACACATAGGAGCGTTTTCTAAAGTTGTTCTCCTATTGACAACATGACTCTTTCATTTTAAAGCATTTTCCCCTTTTATCTGCATAATATTTCAGGTCACATGTGCTCATGCAGTCGTGAGTCCTAGCTCAGGGAACACGTGCTCAAAAAGTGTGTATGCACTATAAATCACTGGGTAGGTTTAGGGATGGGGTGGGTGTAGTTATAAATAAATGTAAAAAAAATTTGCTAAATGGAAATATGACAAATGGTGGTAAAAAGTCCACACATTGCATTAAAATGAACACGCATTTTGATTGGTAATGACAGTTAAAATGACACTGTCATTATTTTAATGCCAGCTAGAGGGTGCATGACTTTAAAACATAAATATAGGTTGTAATAAGGTGCTTGAAAAATGACCTATAGAGTCGTTGTTTTTTTTGGAGGACAGGTTGCCATATTGACATAGCATCATGCAGTTGCTGTAGATTTGTTGGCTGCAAATCTCCCATTCCACTACATCCCAAAGGTGCTCTATTGGATTGAGATTTGATTGGATCTGGTGAATGTGGAAGCCTGTGGAACTCACTGTTATGTTCAAGAAAAGATTTTGATATTATTAAAGCTTTGTGACATGGCATGTTATCCTGCTGGAAGTAGCCATCAGTGTCGTGATGGTGATGAAGGGGAGGACTCAAATAGCAGGTGAAAGAACAGAGGTTTATTCAGGCCAACCAGAGACACCATAAAATAAACAAAACAACAAAAAAAAACTTTAACCCGTCTGAGGAAACGGTATGGTGGCTCCCGCTGTCAGTGCACACCACAGCTGACACACTGGCTGGAAAGATCACCAAGGATACCAGAGACAGGGTGGCCCAGCAAGTAACGAGACCAAGCCAGCAAAGTAACCAACGCTTGCTGCCACTCCTCATCTAAGGGTCCTGAATACAAAGTCAAAACACAGGTAAGATACAAGACAGAACTTAGCGCAGACATCCAACATCAACGTGACAAGAAGTGATCCACTGACAACAAGAGATAGACACAGCTGGGTATATAAGGGGGTAGATGGAACAAGTAACAGGTGTGGGAGATCAGCCCGTGATCAAGCTAATTACTCCAATCACGAGCTGTAGGAAAATGACAGGACAGGACAAACAACAGGAAGAGCCAGTGTCACACCCTGAACCTGTGACAGAACCCTCCTCAGGGACGCCTCCTGGCGCCCCAGAGGACTCACCATGATGCTGATGGAATTGGTCAATAAGAGCGCGGTCCAGCACATCCCGAGCCGAATCCAGCATCTCTCCTCCGGACCATAACCCTCCCAGTCTACCAGATACTGATGACCTCTACCCTCCGTCTCACATCCAGGAGTCGCTGCATCGTGTAGGCAGGCAACCCTCGATGAGTCTGGGGGCGGTGGGGCAGAGGTCTGGGGCTGAAGTGGAGAGCGAATAACGGGCTTAACCTTGGAAACATGAAACACCGGATGAATTCTCTTAAAACGGGGGGGTAGTTTGAGTCGAACCGTCACCGGGTTCAGCACCTTAGTAATAATAAACGGTCCAATAAATTTGGGTCCCAGTTTACGTGGAAGTTTGAGGGGTATGTCCTGGGCTGACAACCAAACCTTTTGACCACACACGTAAAGTGGGGGCTTAGAACGGTGACGGTCCGCCAACGCCTTGTTCCTTTCACCAGTCCGGGAAAGGGCTTCTCTGGCGAGCCTCCACGCATTTGAAGGCACCTCTGAATAAACGAGTGCGCTGATGGAACAATGGCGTCGGGTTCTTGGGAGGGAAATAATGGGGCTGGTAGCCTAAACAGCACTGGAAGGGTGATAACCCCGTGAGACGAGACCGGGAGTGAGTTATGTGCATACTCGACCATGGTTAACCTGGAACTCCAAGTCGACGGCTCTGCCGATGCCACACAGCGCAAAACTCTCTCTAAGTCTTGGTTGGCTCGCTCAGCCTGACCGCTCGCCTGCGGGTGATAACCAGAGGATAGGCTTGCCGTCGCCCCAGCTGTCGACAGAATTCTGTCCAAAATCTAGACACAAACTGGGGACCCTGTCAGAAACCACATCCACCGGGAGGCCATGAATGCGAAAAATGTGGTCTAAGACAATGACCGCTGTCTCCTCGCTGAAGGTAGTTTGGGGAGGGGGATAAATGAACCGCTTTGAGAACCTGTCCACCACAGTAAGCACCACGGTCTTGCCACTAGACGGGGTAGGCCCGTGACAAAGTCCATGGCTATGTGTGACCAGGGTCTCGAAGGAATAGACAGCGCCGGAGTAGCCCTGCTGAGGGTCGATTAGAGCCCTTACCCACCGCACACGCCGGACAGGCCGACACGAACTTCCGAGCATCTTGCGCCAGTGAAGGCCACCAGAACCGTTGCCTGATTAATGCACATGTTCGAGCCGCTCGGGTGGCAAGCTAGACCGGAAGAGTGACCCCACTGAAGAACGCAAGTCCGGACCGACCGAACGAACAGCAGACTCTCTGGGCACCCTGCGGAGTTGTGACGCCGCGCAACGCCTCACGGACCCTGGACTCCACTCCAAGTAACCGCCGCGACCACCTGGCTGGGGGCCACGATGGTTGCAGGGGAAGCGGACTAGCCTCAGCCTCAAAAATCCGTGAGAGCGCATCGGGCTTACCGTTCTTACTACCGGGCGATAGGAGATTTCAAACCTAAACCGCCGAAAAATAATGCCCAGCGAGCCTGCCGAGAATTTAGCCTCTTAGCGGAGCGGATATATTCTAAATTCTTGTGGTCAGTCGAAACCAAGAATGGAGCCCCGCGCCTCTAACCAGTGACGCCACTCCTCCAACGCCAACTTATCAGCCAGTAACTCCTTATTCCCAATGTCGTAGTTCCGTTCCGAAGGGGTAAGACGATGAGAAAAAAATGCGCATGGGTGTACCCTGTCGCCTGAAGGTGACCTTTGAGACAATATCGCCCCACTCCCACCTCTGACGCATCTACCTCCACAATGAATTGACGAGACGGGTCAGGGTTGATAAGAATGGGGGCCGAAACAAAGCGGCTCTTTAGATTTTCAAACGCCTCCTGAGCCTGCGTTGACCAACAGAACCGAATTCGTGGAGGTGAGATTCGCCAGTGGTAGGGCGACCTGGCTAAAGTTCCGAATGAATCGCCGGTAAAATTGGCGAATCCCAGAAATCGCTGGACCGCCTTACGACTCTCTGGGGTGGGCCAATCAGCAACCGCTTTACCTTCCCTGGATCCATTCGGATGCCTTCAGGCGACAGAACGAAACCCAGGAACGGAACCGACCGTGCATGAAACTCGCACTTCTCCACCTTAGCAAATAAGCGATTCTCGAGTAGCCGCTGTAACACTCGCCTGACGTGCTGGACATGGTCGCGCTTCGTTCTGGGAGAAGATCAGGATGTCGTCGAGATAAACAAATACAAACCGTCGACCATGTCTCTGGCACGCCGCTGACGAGTGCCTGAAAACCGCTGGGGAGTTTGAGAGTCCAAAGGGCATGACCAAATATTCAAAGTGACCTGTCGGGGTATTAAAAGCGGTCTTCCATTCGTCCCCTGCCTAATCCGTACCAGGTGATAAGCATTGCGCAGGTCCAACCGTGAAAGATGGTTGCTCCTGCAAGAGTTCGAACGCTGAGGACATCAACGCAAAGGGTGGCTATTCTTTACCGTGATGTCATTCAGCCCCCGATAATCTATGCAGGGACGCAAAGAACCATCCTTCTTCCCCACAAAGAAGAACCCCGCCCCAGCCGGAGAGGAAGAAGGACGTATTATGCCGGCTAATAGAGAATCGCTGATGTATTTCTCCATGGCCTCCCTCTCAGGACCGGAGAGCGAATAAAGGCGTCCCTTGGGTGGGGAAGTGCCAGGTAATAATTCTATAGCACAGTCGTACGGACGGTGCGGAGGAAGAGATGAAGCTCGGGACCTACTGAACACCGCTCTCAAATCATGGTAAGCCTCTGGTACATCCGCCAGGCTCACCGGTTCCTCCTGTAACACAGAAACAGACATTAAAGGGGAAGAAGCGGACACCAAACACTGAGACAAACAGAATGGGCTCCACGCCAATATGGAACTTTGAGCCCAGTCAATGTGAGGGTTATGCTTAGTTAACCAAGTGTGCCCCAATACCACTGGAGCAGAGGGAGAATGAATCAACAGGAATCGAATCTCCTCAGAATGATTCCCAGAGATGGTGAGGCTAACCAGTCTTGTGGAGTGAGTGATTCTTGTGAGGGGTGTGCCACAAAGTGTTCTGGCTGAAATCGGCTCAGCCAAAAGAGAACGAGAAATGCCCAAGTGCTCAGCCAGACCAGTATCCATAAAATCACCCTCTGCCCCAGAATCAATTAACGCTGACACTCGAGCTGCCCTCCAAACTGCAGTAAAGCCGGGAGTGTGGACCGACCACCAGGTGGCAGTAGCGTGTTAGAAACGCTCACCGTCGCCGCCTCCGAAAGATCTGCGTCGGCCCTTTGGGACAACCAGCTGCCATGTGCCCTGCCTCTCCGCAGTAGAGGCACAAGTTGTTGGTAAGACGATGATGCCGCTCGACAGTCAGATGAGTTCTCCCAATCTGCATGGGTTCCTCCTCAGATCGGCCGAACTGCTGTGATGCAGTCATTCCCGTGCTCTGTGCGTTGCTGACGGATCTGTGAGGAGCCCCGCCCTTCGATGTTGGGAACGAATGGAAATCCGGTTGTCCACCCGAATAGCGAGGTCCACCAGACCGTCCAGGGAAGGGGGTAACTCCAGTGAGTAAATCTCATCCTTAATGTGCTCAGCTAAGCCATGAAGAAAATGGTCCCACTGAGCCTTAGCATTCCACCCACAGGATGCTGCGAGTGTACGGAACTCGATAGAGTATTCTGATACGGACCGAGCACCCTGCTGCGACAATGCTCGTGCCGCCTCGGTGCCCAGTGCCGAACGGTCAAATACCTTGCACAGCTCCGCTGAGAAGTCCTTGTATGTACTGCAACAATCATGCTCATTGTTCCACATAGCTGTTCCCCACTCTCTCGCAAGCCCCGACAGGTGCATGATGACGAATGCTACCCTTGACTTCTCCGTCGCAAAGCAGGAGGGCTGTAGTGAAAAAGTCAAAGAGCACTGTGATAAGAATGAACGACACGAGTTGGGCTCACCAGAATATGGAGCTGGTGGGTTCAGGCGTGGTTCAGACTGGCGGGAATTCACTCTCTCAGTGTCTGGTTGGCTCGGTGTGGGAACCACAGCAGGGTGTGGCTGTAGCTGTTCGAGCCGCTGGGTAATATCTGCAAGCTGGCGTGACATTTCTGTAATGGCATGATGAGAAGCTGACATCTCCTCTTGCTGCCGTCCCAACAGAATGCCCTGTTGAGTAATAGCTCGTCAGAACTCTAGTTCCTCCGCTGAGTCCATCTTGTGGTCAGTGGATTCTGTCGTGATGGTGATGAAGGGGAGGACTCAAATAGCAGGTGAAAGAACAGAGGTTTATTCAGGCCAACCAGAGACACCATAAAATAAACAAAACAACAAAAAAAAAACTTTAACCCGTCTGAGGAAACGGTATGGTGGCTCCCGCTGTCAGTGCACACCACAGCTGACACACTGGCTGGAAAGATCACCAAGGATACCAGAGACAGGGTGGCCCAGCAAGTAACGAGACCAAGCCAGCAAAGTAACCAACGCTTGCTGCCACTCCTCATCTAAGGGTCCTGAATACAAAGTCAAAACACAGGTAAGATACAAGACAGAACTTAGCGCAGACATCCAACATCAACGTGACAAGAAGTGATCCACTGACAACAAGAGATAGACACAGCTGGGTATATAAGGGGGTAGATGGAACAAGTAACAGGTGTGGGAGATCAGCCCGTGATCAAGCTAATTACTCCAATCACGAGCTGTAGGAAAATGACAGGACAGGACAAACAACAGGAAGAGCCAGTGTCACACCCTGAACCTGTGACAATCAGTAGATGGGAACATTGTGATCATAAAGTGATAGACATGGCCAGCAACAATACTCTGTTGCGTTTAAACAATGCTCAGTTGGTACTAAGGAAAAACAAAATATCCCCCACAACCAGGCAGGATTCATGCTTTGATGGTGTTTGCGTTAAATTCTGCCCCTACCATCTGAATGTCGCAGCAGAAAGACAACGTTTTTCCAATCTTTTATAGTCCAATTTTGGTGAGCCCACACAAATTGTAGCCTCAGTTTCCTGTTCTTAGCTGACAGGAGTGGCACCCGGTGTGGCCTTCTGCTGTAGCCCATCTTCTTCAAGATCCAATGTGTTGTAATGAGTGGTTATTTGAGTTACTTTTTCCTTTCCTTTTTAGCACAAACTAGTCTGGCCATTCTCTTCTGACCTCTGGTATCAACAAGGCATTTTTTCCCACAGAACTGCTGCTCAATAGATATTTTCTTTTTTCGGACGGTCCTCTGTAAACCCTAAAGATGGTTGAGTGTGAAAATCCCAGTAGATCAGTAGTTTCTGATATACTCAGATAAGCCCGTCTGGTATCAACAACCATGCCACGTTTAAAGTCACTTAATTCAACTTTCTTCCCCATTCTGATGCTGAGTTTGAACTTCAGCAGATTTTCTTGATGATGTCTACATGCGTAAATTAGATATTTGTGTAAAAGGTACACTATGTGGCAAACAGTTGGGGGCAGAGAGCCATGGAAACAGAGTGAGGCTGGTGGCCATCCACCTGGGGCATCCATAAACAGAACTGCATGCATCTTGTGGAAGAACATTGTAGCCGGAGCTACTTCTCTCTGTTTATTGATTATTTTAACAAACAAAAAAAAAAAAAAGGTACATAGTATACCTTTAACAAGCAGTTGAACAGGTTGGTGAGTGTATATTTATGTCTGGTCTGTTATTTTAATGATTAAAAAAAAAAAAACTCAGTGAATAGAGAAATGGAGGTGATTAGAGAGGGGGAAAAAGTGTCTGTGTTCACAAAAATATTTCAACAAATGAACCGACCAGTCGCTACATTAAACCAGTCATTAAATGAGCACACTATGTAAGGGAGCAAGAAACAGAGCCAAAGGAAGAGATCAGCCTCATGAGTGGTGGTGGAGCTACAGTATGACTTCAAGGCGAGTGCCTGAAACATATTGCAATAATCACCCCAATTCCACCTCATCCTTTAACACACACAAACGGCAATTTGAAATAAAGATTAACTACAAATACAGACTCCACCCTCCCTCTGAGCCTCTCTCTCTTCACTTTTATTGAGAGAGGTGGGATGAATAGTACCTTTGGGAGTCTCTGGACAATTTTTATATAGGATTAGAAAACAGAAATCAATATTTAATTATCTGTGAACCTTTTGTGTCACTGCATCAAGCTGCAGTGGTTGCACCTGTTTGGTAACTGAGAGGGTAGTTAAAAAGCCAGTATCTTATTAAGGATCTCTTATTGCACTGTAATAAAAATGTAGCTTGTGAGGTCAACAGTAATAAAAATGCAAATATTCCTTCAAATATGGTTTCATAGAGTTCTAACCTCTTTCTTTCTTTCTTTCTTTCTTTCTTTCTTTCTTTCTTTCTTTCTTTCTTTCTTTCTTTCTTTCTTTCTTTCTTTCTTTCTTTCTTTCTTTCTTTCTTTCTTTCTTTCTTTCCATCCATCCATCCATCCATTAGAATTAGTCCACAAAAAATGGTAAAAGTAAATAATCTCAATATAATCTAGATGCTTTCTTGATTAAAAAAGAGAGTTTGTTTAGTATGAATATATCATTATATTAATTGTACACTTAATACAATTATTATATTTAATGATTACTGTATTTAATGATATTTGCTTATTCTCTTCAAGCATTTCCTTCCTATCTATCTCTCTCTCTCTGTCTTTCACCTTCTCTGACTCTTTTTCTTACCCTCCTTTTTGTGTCATGTGAGGCAACTGATGTGTACATCAGCATGTTTGGCCTCTCACCTTCATTACTTCCTTCTACTTGTCACTCCTGTCACAGCTAGAACACATGGATATTCTATATGAGAAAGAAAAAAAAAGAAAAAAAAAAAGAAAACTGCTTTGGGGACTGGATAGACTGACACTGAGGAGGACATTACTATAGGGCAAGTGTAACCTGCCTAATTTTACAATAAATATAATATACTATGATAATTATTTCACTTTAAATTAATTTCATGATTGTTTGCTTGTACTGTTGTTGGTTAGTCACCTGTTCAAAATTAAACTCTTAAAAATAAGTTGGCAGTCCCCTCCCTAAAATGTAGTAACAAAATTGAAATGACCTTATTCTTATTTATTTATAAGATTATATTTGTAGTACCCCACAAGTAATAGAGGAGCGGTTACATTTTTGGTAAACAATATATAAGATAGATTCTCGTTATAACTTTGAAAACAAGACTTCTCAAATCAAGTCTGGAATCACTTTATATAAATTAGATGGAAACACAAGTGCGCAGCATCAGGCTTTCATTTACATAACAAGATAATAACATTATTGTAATAGAATGGGTTGCACTTTATTTTACAGTTTGTGCACTTACAGTGTATTTAGTTAAGTATGTATAGGGTAATATAAGATATTTGATAAATTGTATGAAGCCTGTATAGAATCAGGACATTTCATTGGCTGATGGAGTTTATGCCGCCCCTTGAGGTACTGCGTCACCAGCTATTCATAAGGACATCAATCACTACTCTTTTTTAAATCTCTTCTTTAGATTATTGAGGTTTACTGTTTTATCACTGAGTATTTGATCTTGTGTTCTGTTACACCATTTTCGTTTTCTCTTTATGTTAGATTTTTGTGCTTCAGTGACCAACTTGAGTGGATCTTGTCTCTTTGTCTCCGATGTCATTTGGGAAGTGTGTTCCACCATTTCATAACTTAGCTCATAACATAAGAGCAAGGACACTCAAGAGGACACTCATGGTAAGTGTATGAAGTGCCTTGGGAATTCTGATTCATGATCGAACAGTGCCCAATGGTGCTTCTCTTTGTATGCACTGTGAAAACCTAAAGTGCTTCACTCCCAACTTTTGCTGAAAGAAGGGAAATCAGTCACCCGTCCTTCCCATTGTTTCTGAGGTTGTCGAAGTGCAACCTCAGATGGAATAAACTGATGGAATCCTACCTATCTCTCTCTCTTATCTTGTCAACCAAATTTCTCTAGTTGAGCTGTGTCTCAGCCCGAAAGCATACGGTACAGTCTCTTTGGGGTTGAGGACATTCTTTCTACCACTGCATCAGGCTCTGAAATGTTTAGCGGTGGTTTGTCCAGTGCTCCCCCCCCAGGTGTGGCCTCCTGACCACCTCTCTCACCATAGAGGAAGTGTCTCCATATCAGATTGAGTATGGCTCTCATGCTAGTAAAGGTTAAACATAACACTCGTAACAGCTACAATGCCTGCTGCTGGAGGGAGAGAAAACTACTCCCCGCCTGACGTCCATAGGATGTCACCCTTAATTCTTAGGACCGTTTTGGCTACATTCATTGGAATTGCGCAGCAGAAGTACAGTCTCTGTAACTGGTCTCAAGAAATATTTGCACGTACCCCCAAAAGCAACCTTTATCTCTAATTTCCTGACTTTCCCATCTCGACTGGGGAAGGTATTGATCACAACTCCCATGGGCCATTGGCATCTTTTGCCTTGGTTGTCTTTTAGAAGTACAAGATCTCCTACTTGTAGATTTGGCCTGTTCATCTGCCATTTTCTTCGATCTTGCAATGTTGGCGAATATTGAGTTGTCCAGCGGTGCCAAAAGACATTAGAAAGATGCTGCACCTGTCTCCACTGACTTCCATTCAAGTCTGACTTGCCAAAGCTTCCAGGAAGGATAGGTGGAGATCCAGTCTTCTGGGTGAGGAGTGTAGCAGGTGTAAGAATAAAGGGACAGTCGGGATCAGATGAGACAGGAATGAGAGGTCGAGAGTTCACGTTGGCGGTTACTTCTGCAAGAAGGGTAACGAGAACTTCATGGGTCAGCAGCTGAATTGAGTTGGTAGTTAACATTGAGTCAAGAATACGCTTCACAATCCCAATAATGCGCTCCCAACTTCCTCCCATGTAAGGGGCATGAGGTGGGTTAAAGACCCATGTGCATTCATTCGTGTCCAATAAATCTCGTATTTCCGAGTTATCACACTGGTTTGAGGTTATACCAAGCTCCTTGCATGCACCTAGGAAGTTGGTTTCGCAATCAGACCGGAGATGCTTTACTGGTCCACGAATGGAGATGAACCATCGTAAGGCGTTGATGAAACTGGATGACTCCATTGACTCGATTACCTTGATATGGATGGCCCTGGTACCCAAGCAGGTAAAAATGACGGCCCAGCGCTTACTATTGGCAAGACCTCCACGAGTTCGAAGAGAACAGATATTCCAGAGTCCGAAGACATCAACACCAACGTAAGCAAATGGTGGGCAAACAGTTACGCGATCAGTTGGTAGGTCGGACATCTTTTGGGTTTCTGTGTTCCATCTCAGTTTGCAACATTTGACACAGTGGTGAGTCAGCGTCATCTTTGAAGGGCGACAGGTTTCTGAGTGGATTTTGCTTTGGTATCTCTTTCTGGGCTTCGATGCATGCAAAGACTTCAGGATAAGTCTTGTGTTGAAGACAGCTCAGAATAACGCTTTTTGCTTTCCCATAGTCCTCTGGGGTGATAGTTTTGCAAATGTGCCAACCTTGACACTTGCTTCCATAAGCATTTCCCCTGTATCATCTGGTGATATGAATGAGTCTTGCCATTGCTCTAAGCAGTGACGTCCAAGTTGAGAAGGACTCAAAACGACTTGGATCTAGGAAAGAGTCTATGAGACGAGTTGCAAAGGCTGTCACCGTAGGGTGAATCTCAGGGTCAGAGTCTGGACTGAGTAACTCAAAACAGCACGTGGTCTCCTTTGCGTGTGCTGGTAGCAGGAAATCTGGTCCTTTGAGCCACATGCTGGACATTAGAGTGTTTGCTGGAATGGACCTGGAAGCTACATCGGCTGGGTTTAAATCTGTCTGCACGTAGTTCCATTGTTCTGGGCTGGATGATTTTCTAATCCTTTGAACTCGGTTACACACATAGAAATAGAATCTTCTGGATTCATTTTGTATGTATCCAAGTACTACTTTGCTGTCTGTGAAGAACATTGTACAATGAAATGGAACATCTATCTCCTCTGAAATCAAGTCTGCAATCTCGATAGCAAGAACAGCTGCACATAGTTCCAGCCTCGGGATAGTTATCTCTTGTTGTGGGGCAAGTTTAGCTTTGCCAAACACAAATTAAAGTTTGCTCTTGCCTTCTGTATCTGTGACCTTTGCATAAGCTATGGCAGCAATAGCTTTGGTGGACGCATCACAGAATATACAAAGCTCCCTTTTGGCTGCACCACTGAAGGATATGGACGTATACATTCTTGGTATTCGCACTTGTTCAAGATGCTTCAGGAATTCCTTCCATGTATTCCATTCTTCTCGCATTCGTTCTGGAAGTGGGTTGTCCCATTCGCCTGCATCCATTGAAAGCTCTCTCAAAAGGGCCCTGCCTTTGATGCTGACCGGAGCTGCGAAACCTAGAGGGTCATACAAACTGTTAATGATGGAAAGTACCCCTCTACAAGTATAGGGCTTCTCAGTGGTAGACACTTGAAAGGTGAACTCATCTGTTGCAATGTCCCAGCTTATTCCAAGACTCCTTTGCATTGTTGGACTGTCTGCTCCTAGGTCGAGATCTTTCAGACCCTTTGCAAGATCCTCCTTGGAGAATGCTTTCATTACTTTGATGTCATTAGAGGCGATCTTATGCAGCCTCAAGTTAGATGAGGCCAAGGGTTCTTGAGCCTTTTGAATGACAGAGATGGCCTCTGTACTTGATGGCAGGGAGACAAGCCCATCATCGACATAAAAATGACGTTCCACAAGATGTTTTGTTGTATTGTCTCTTTTTTCTTGATCTTCTGATGCCCTCCGGAGTCCATAGGTTGCTACTGCAAGCGATGGACTGTTGCCGAAGACGTGTACCGTCATTCGGAACTCCACGATTGGTTGTTTCATGTCGTTATTCTGGTGCCAGAGGAAATGCAAAAAATTCAGATGGTCCTCCCTGACCTCAAAGCAATGGAACATTTGCTTAATATCAGCTGTTACCGCTACCTTCTCTTCACGGAGCCGCATGAGCACTCCCAGCAGGCTGTTGTTGAGATTCGGACCGGTAAGAAGGATGTCATTAAGAGACACTCCTTCATGTTGCGTGCTAGAGCCGAAGACCACCCTTATTTGGTCCAGCTTGTGGGGGTGATACACTCCGAAGAAGTGAAGGTACCAACACTCTTCTTGTCCAGTAAGAGGTGGTGCTATTTCAGCATGGCCATTGTCAAAGAGGGTTTGCATAAATTCGTGTTCTTAGTATGGTTAGGGAGACTGACCTTGTTGTGGCTTTGTGGGATGATTTGTTCCTTTACTTGGATGAAGTTCTTGCATGGAAGGAAGTGACTTGGGCGACCATTGTCCAAAATGTTCGTCTTGAAAACGCTTGCCTGTACGGGTGTGTGAGCTTCACCCAAGCAATATTTCCAATAATCACTCATCCTAGAGCTAGCTTCTGAGCAAAGGGTACAAGACCGGGTTGCACTGAATGCTTAAAGCTTGGGTCATTGCGCATTTTTGATTCCCTGCTAATGAATGCGACAAATGCTGAGAATGGTGGAAACGATACAGAATGCTCCACCTTGTAGTTAGACCCATATGTCATCCACTTTTCTTGCAGACCGAAGGGTAACTTCTCCACAATAGGATGAAAGCATACTCAGCATCGGGTCAGGCCGCCGCATGTCTGAACACTATGGCTATAGTGCAGGCATACCAGGCTGACCTGCTGAAAGACCTGGGGGAAAGTCATGAGATCGGGGCAGATATGATCAATGAGATCAATGCCACTAAGGAGCCAGATGTGTTGGCCGTTCTATGGCAGCCCTAGTGGTCACGGAGAGACATCTCTGGCTAAATCGTTGTCACCACAGTTACCGACAGGTTCCAGGAGACAAAAAAGCAATCAGCGGCGCTAAAGCAGTTCCTTCCCCGAAAACCCTAGGCCTCGTCTGCTTGCTGTGAGAGAACAACAGATGCCGAGTACGAGCTCCTCCCATCGAGCGCAGCTGAAACAGAGCGTCGCCACCCGCACACCCCCGCAGAAAGGGTGGGGCGGCGGACGGCCCTCTCAGGCGCAGCATTCTGAGGTTAGGACTGATCTGAGGACAGTCATTATCTCGAAGAATGCTCCGTCTAAGAAGTCCTGACGCCAGCGTGCTCAGAACTGTGAGGGTGGTCCTCATGACTGTGAGCCTGCTCCGGGGGCAGGCAGTGTTCACATCAGTACATAGTGCCCGTCTGCCTTCGGTGCCCTCACAGGGTCTTTCCACCAACCCCGCCTGAGTGCTGGGCCGTGGAGGGCCCTCTGAGGAGGGAAACGGTGCTGTCAAGTCAGTTGTTCCCTGCCGATCCATCGTTTCAGGGCGCTGTGCTCGCGGTACAGAGTACATCAGAGGTTCAGCAAAGAGAGGCTGGTACCCTTAGTGAGCAGGCCCTGGTTATGACTCATGAAGTACAGACTCTTCTACGAAAAGAGGCTATAGAAAGGGTTCCTCTACCAGACTGGGAGTCAGGGTTTTACAGCTGGTACTTCATTGTGCCAAAGAAGGATGGGGTGCTGCACCCTATTTTAGATCTTCGCTTCCTAAACTGCTCTGTAGCAAAACTCAAGTTCAGGATGCTTACACTCAAACAGATTGTGTCTCAAAACCATAGCTCTAAAAGATGCATACTTTCATGTCTCCATTCTTCCGCAGCACAGGAAGTACCTGAGGTTCGCTTTCGGGGGAGAAGCGTACCAATATCCGGTACTTCCCTTCGGTCTAGCTCTTTCACCCCACACGTTCACAAAGTGTGTGGACGCAGCACAAGTCCCCTTGCGTATGCAGGGGATCCGCATTTTTCAATTACATTGATGACTTGTTGATTCTTAGTCAGTCAGCTCGTTTGGCAGCTCAACATCGAGATGTTGCTCTCGCCCACATGAAGAGGTTTGGGCTGAGGCTCAACTCCAAGAAGAGTGTGCTTTCTCCAGTTCAGAGAATTACGTATTTGGGTGTGAGCTGGGATTCGGTCTCTATGTAGGCCTGTATATCAGAGCCTAGCATAGGGTCGATCCTCTCATCAGTCAAAGGGGTGAAGCTAGGCCAGTCACTCACTGTGAAACAGTTTCAGAGACTGCTAGGTCTGATGGCAGCAGCGGCCAACGTGATTCCTTGTGGCCTGCAGTACATGAGACCGTTACAGTGGTGGCTCAACACCAAGGGATTTTCCCAGAGGGGAAAACCCTTTCACATAATCAAGGTAACGCAGCAGTGTCTCCACGCCTTGGTTATGTGGAAGGATCCTTGGTTTCTGGCCCAGGTCCCGTCCCTTGGTGCACCGTGTCCGCATGCGTCTCTTACCACGGATGCCTCCCTAACGGGCTGGGGGGCGACCATGAATGTTCGCTCGACACAGGGCCTATGGCAGGAGTTCCATCGTTCGTGGCATATAAATTGTCTGGAAATGTTGGCTATGTTTCAGGCCCGAGCCTGGTTCTCGGATATAATGTTTCTCCTCGACGGCTCTCCACTGGAGATTCCGCTCAGGTGGGACCTTCTCTCTCAGGCGGGTGGGGCCATCCTGCACCCTCGCCTAGAGTTGTGGAAACTGTGGGCTTGTTTCCACAAGCTCCCTCCACATTAGCAGCCTTCGCAGCCTACCACTCTCCTTTGGCTAGTGTTTCTTTGGGGCGATACCCTCTAGTTATTTGTTTCCTCCATGGCACTTTGACGGGCATGGGGATGAGGTCCTCTAACCTGTGAGGGTGTTGAAGATTTACATTGACCGTTAGCCAGTGGCATAAATAGTATCAGTTCTTTCTCTGTTTGTAAACTACAAGTTTGAAACTACAAAGCAAATGATGTCGCACTAGGTAAGAGATGCCAGCAGCTAGCCAGCAGCCATATCACCCTGTAGCCCAAGACTGGTTTCCCACTGAAGCTAAGCAGGATTGAGCCTGCTTAGTACCTGGATTGGGAGACCTCCTGGGAACACTGGGCTGTGTGGGTCCTAATGCCCCAGTAAAGTGATGGGGACACTATACTGTAACAAGCACCGTCCTTCAAATGAGACGAAAGGTCCCGAATCTCTGTGGTCATTAAAAATCCCAGGATGTTCTTTGTAGCATGATGCTGTAGTATAGGTTTCTGCATCGAGTGAAACTATTAAAGGATATTTTTTCGGTTACAGATGTAAGCCTTGTTCCCTGACCAAGGAACACGATTCCACATAACCTGCATACTTTGTATGAGTTTCTACTCACTTTCTTCATCTAAATCTGATTGATGGGACTGATGATCTCAACCTAAACATACCCCTGAATCTGTACCCATCACAGAAAACTTCATTTAGTATGTTTATTTAGTGAATTATGAGGAAATAAGCATGTCTTTTAGGGGGGTATGGCTCGGAACCCGGATACACACACCCTTTGCTTATCGTGTGAAACAAATTACTTCTGCGATTTCATTATATTTTGTAACATTTTGTAGGGCTGCAACAGCTAGTCGATAAAATTGACAATAATCGTTAATGAAAATCATCGATAACGATTATCATTATCGATTAGTCAGGTCTGCCCTCTATGTACGGTAAGCTTCCACCAGTTGTGCCAAATTACAGCACTGAATAATGCATTTTTATGGATAAAATGCATCTAAACATAGTGGAGGAAACAGTGAGCTGCTGCATGAAAGGTATGTGATCCAAGTGCCCACAACATGAGAATTCTCTAGTTTCATCCTCAAGCTAATGCATTAGCGTTCAACTAAAAACCACCGCCCGAGCTATAGGACAATCTATGGCCAGCCTAGTTGTGCTAGAACGCCATCTATGGTGGAACTTGACGAAGATCAAGGAAGCCGACAAGACAGCCTTCCTGGATACTCCGATCACCCCTAACGGCCTGTTTGGCCCAGCGGTGGATGTGTTCGTAGATTGTTTTACCTTGGCACAGAAGGCTAAACACCCCCAGGCTTCCTACGGTGCCCTCCTGGGACCTCTTTCTGGTCTAAGGAGCACTTAAAGAGCCTCCTTTTGAGCCATTGCAGACCACGAATTGAAGCCACTCACGTTTAAAACTGCCCTGCTGCTAGCACTATTAAATGTGTGGGTGACACACACTCGCTCTCTATGAGCGCTTCCTAACTGGAGTTTGGTCCAGGAGACTCCAAAGTCATCCTCACACCAAGACACGGGTATATGCCCAAAGTGCTTTCAACACCGTTTAAAGCACAAGTGGTTACCCTCTCTGCCCTTCCCCCTGCAGAGGACGAGAGACAATCAGACCTGCTCTGTCCTGTCAGGGCACTCAGATTTTATGTTGAACGATCCACCCACTTCAGACAGTCGGAGCAGCTCTTTGTGAGATTTGGTGGCTGCACAAAGGGTCATCCAGTCACCGAACAAAGTCTATCCAGATGGCTGGTTGACGCTATTGCGCTGGCATATTATTCTATAGGCCTACAATGCCCCATGGGTATCAAAGCACACTCCACCATAGGCATGGCCTCTTCCTGGTAGTGGTCCAGTGGAGTTTCTATTGATGACATCTGTAGAGCGGCAGGTTCGTCCTCACCGTCTACATTTGCCAGATTTTACAACCTTGAGGTCCCTGCTCTGCAGGCAAATCCTTTGTTATAAATAAAAGGCAGCCTTTATACAGCACGCTCCTCACTAAGTGACAGTCGGAGCCTTTTGCTCTGATGATCCAGTGTTATTTTATTCCTCTAGTGTATAGCTGACCTCTACGAGCCCAGCTTGCAAGGGGATGTATCAGATATGTCTTGACTCTGGTCTGGGGCCCTTCATTACAGCGCTCCAGCTTGAGGGGTACATATTGTTAGGCTATCATAAGCAATGTGAAATTCTATACGTTCCCGTGGCTTCTTCAACGCAGTATGACTGACCGTTCGAAAGGGAATGTACTCGTTACCCAATGTAACCCCGGTTCCCTGAGATAAGGGAACGAGTACTGTGTAAGACGGCCATGCTATGATGCTAACGTCTGGCAATTGTCACTACAGTCGTTTAACCTGATTTATGTGGCAGAGCGGGCGTCTTTTATAGGCAGATGCCCCGCCCCCCATATGAAAAAATACTATAGTATATTATAGTAAAATTACTCTAGTAAATACTTTAGAGTTTTTGAACCATACTATATTAAATATACTTCAGTAAATTAACAAAGTGTGGTAAATACTATAATATACTACAATATACTACAATTTACTGTAGTATCTTTACTATAGTATGGTTCAAAAACACTATAGTATTTACTAGAGTAATTTTGCTGTCATTTTACTATAATATACTGTAGTATTTTTTCATGTGGGCCACTTGGCGGGCTCTGCGCTCAGACTCGTGGGCTTTGCACCGATTAATTTGCGCAGTTATGCAATTCTGCCATTGGTTCATGCAGTACCCACTGCCCAGCCAATAGCGTGCGAGAGTCCTCTACACTGTTATGGCTGTGCATTGATTAATTGATTACCATTTGTATAACCACACAAATACCATAGAGTTGAACTATGGATTTGAAGCTAAACCATGGTTAATATGTGGTTACCAATGAATAGCTACAATAACCCTATTTATTGATTTATTTATTATTATTATTTTTGTTTGATTTGTTCATTGTAAAACCATGTTTAATTTTTGTATGTGTAGATATATTCACTATGTATGTATTCATAGCACCCAGCTGACACGTTTGTTTGAAGAACAGCATTGGGCAGGATGTGGAATAATGTGTTATGTCAATAAAATATATTTTTTTAATCCGAAAAAATAAAATAAATAAATCGGCCAACTAATCGATTATCAAATTAATTATTAGTTGCAGCCCTTGGCGCCCCATAGATGATATTGTCATGGAAAACAAGAATAGATTTAATCCAAGCCACATAGATCAATGGAATTTATGTTCTTTGAAAAAGTTATAACTATTTTTAACTTTATTTTTTATTTTTTAAAAGATGACAGGATGTTTGTGAGCAAGACATTTTGAAAAGACTGGTAGAACACAGGAAATGAGCATGCAGTGATTGAATTTGAGGCTCCCAAGGGGTCAATAGCACTTTGCCCAGTGAACTGTTTCCTCACAATCCCCAGGGCTATTTGTAAAAGTGATAAACAGCACTGCAGGGCACAATGGCTCAGATACCTCTGTCCACTCTGGATTATACGATATCCCTCACTGATGAGTCAGCTTCTTTAAGCCAAACTAGTTTCCAGCAGCTGTATAAAAAAATAAAACAATAATAAAATAAAACATAGGCTACTTTCATGCTTCTCCAAGGCTCCAAGTTATCATATTTACTTGATATATAATAGCAACCAGCTAAATAATACATTTGGTTATGTGCATGTGCCCAATACTGATTACTTTTTTCCAAAACTGTTCATATACATCCGCAGACCCAATTTTGGGTAATTTTTGTTTTGATACAAAATGTATTCATTGAGGACATCCTTGAATGTCATTGCACTTTAAAGGAATAGTTTACGCAAAAATTACATTTTTTGTCAACATTTACTCAGGTTGTTCCAAACATCTATGAGTTTCTTTCTTCTGTTAAACAAAAAAGAAGATATTTTAAAGAATGTTGGTAACCAGACAGTTTATGGTAGCCATTTTGTTTTGTACTAAGGAAGTCAATAGCTACCATCAACTGTTTGATTAATATATATATATATATATATATATATATATATATATATATATATATATATATATATATATATATATATATATATATATATATATATATATATATATATATATATATATATATATATATATATATTATACAAATAATAATAATAATAATAATAATAATAATAATAATAATAATAATAATAATAATAATAAAATGTAATTAAAAAAACAACAACAATGTGCACAGATAAATCTTTTAAAATAAACGTTGCAATGTTCCATAAAAATGACCAATTGTCCATTTTTATTCCATGGTAGGCCTACTTTAGCTAAAAAAATTAACTTGTTCACTAAAATAATCCACAGTGGCATACAGCTGAAGGTACTCAGGTAGTACATATAAGGGAGGTCATGAGATGAGGGAGTGAACATTAAAGGTCAAGGGTCATCATCAATAATTTTTTAAGACATTTTTTTTAAGTAAAAAAAAAAAGAAAGAAAGAAAAAAGTGCATGACAGCATGCAATTACAGTTGGTATTTTGTAGTTACTATCACATACCAACTACCCAATGAACAACCGTAGGTAGATTCACAAAATAAAGTGTTTTACATATGGTTGCTCCTCTTTGTGTGATAATTTGTGCAGTTTATTTGGGTATCTATGAAATGGCAGAGAGAATGTTAGTTTGTGGGGTTATATCAAGTAATGCTATATGTTCAAGTATTTCAGAGTGAGAATTTTAATTGCTATTATCTCTTTGTATTATATGTGATTGTCCATACTCACAGATATGGCATGTCAGGCAACATTAGACCAATTAGTTCTGCTCATCAACCACACATGCTGCACTGCAGCATCTGCCACTAATTCAAACCATATAGATATAATGCGGACGGAGGGATCTTTTTTTCTGCTGGCTCGTAAAAACAAACAAATACTGATCTATGGAATTAAATAGACTTTGACTTGTGTGAAATTAAAGCGTTGAACCACCTGCACTCACCCCAAAATAGAAACTCCAGTGTTTATCACAATAACTGGGACCCTTGTTTATTTGGTTTCACATCAGGCAATTGAAACTACCATATCAGAATGGTAACTTGGACTCCAAGATAAAAAAGGGTATCAATGATATATACAGTATATATATATATATATATATATATATATATATATATATATATATATATATATATATATATATATATATATATATATATATATATATATATATATATATATATATATATATATACACAGGTCCTCAAAAATTAGCATATTGTGATAAAAGTTCATTATTTTCCATAATGTAATGATAAAAATGAAACTTTCATATATTTTAGATTCATTGCACACCAACTGAAATATTTCAGGTCTTTTATTGTTTTAATACTGATGATTTTGGCATACAGCTCATGAAAACCCAAAATTCCTATCTAAAAAAATTAGCATATTTCATCTGACCAATAAAAGAAAAGTGTTTTTAATACAAAAAAGGTCAACCTTCAAATAATTATGTTCAGTTATGCACTCAATACTTGGTCGGGAATCCTTTTGCAGAAATGACTGCTTCAATGCGGCGTGGCATGGAGGCAATCAGCCTGTGGCACTGCTGAGGTGTTATGGAGGCCCAGGATGCTTCGATAGCGGCCTTAAGCTCATCCAGAGTGTTGGGTCTTGCGTCTCTCAACTTTCTCTTCACAATATCCCACAGATTCTCTATGGGGTTCAGGTCAGGAGAGCTGGCAAGCCAATTGAGCACAGTAATACCATGGTCAGTAAACCATTTACCAGTGGTTTTGGCACTGTGAGCAGGTGCCAAGTCGTGCAGAAAAACAAAATCTTTATCTCCATAAAGCTTTTCAGCAGATGGAAGCATGAAGTGCTCCAAAATCTCCTTATAGCTATCTGCATTGACCCTGCCCTTGATAAAACACAGTGGACCAACACCAGTAGCTGACATGGCACCCCAGACCATCACTGACTGTGGGTACTTGACACTGCCCTTCAGGCATTTTGGCATTTCCTTCTCCCCAGTCTTCCTCCAGACTCAGGCACCTTGATTTCCGAATGACATGCAAAATTTGAGTGACAGTCCAGTACTGCTTCTCTGTAGCCCAGGTCAGGCGCTTCTGCCGCTGTTTCTGGTTCAAAAGTGGCTTGACCTGGGGAATGCGACACCTGTAGCCCATTTCCTGCACACGCCTGTGCACGGTGGCTCTGGATGTTTCTACTCCAGACTCAGTCCCGCAGGTCCCCCAAGGTCTGGAATCGGTCCTTCTCCACAATCTTCCTCAGGGTCCGGTGACCTCTTCTCGTTGTGCAGCGTTTTTTGCCACACTTTTCCTTCCCACAGACTTCTCACTGAGGTGCCTTGATACAGCAACAGCCTATTCGTTCAGAAATTTCTTTCTGTGTCTTACCCTCTCGCTTGAGGGTGTCAATGATGGCCTTCTGGACAGCAGTCAGGTCAGCAGTCTTACCCATGATTGCGGTTTTGAGTAATGAACCAGGCTGGGAGTTTTTAAAAGCCTCAGGAATCTTTTGCTAATTTTTTAGAAGGACCTGCGTATATATTTTTTATTTTTTTAAATGCACTTTTAACAATGGGTATCTATAATCTTTATATTTTTTGTTTTGTTAAATTTTAACCCTCTGGGTTCTGAGGTTTTTTCTTGGCCCTGGAGGTGTTTTGACATGCTCTGATATTTGTGCTTATTTCTGTTAGTTCTAACATTTTCATAGCTAAAGTCTTACACTGTATTCAGCAAAAACTCTGTGTAGCAAAGTTCTCAGCATAAGGAAGAAGGAGGCGGGAACCGGCGAACATTAAAAAGATTTTAAAGGAACACTCCACCGTTTTTAGAAATAGGGCTTATTCAACTTCTTTCCTACATTTAAATATGTATGCAAATGCATTTTTGTCTCAGTGCATGCATTGTTTTAGTTTGGCAGGGTCGCTACTAGCTTATCTTAGCATAATGAATGGAATCCTATGTTGCCAGCTAGCATGTCCTGAGTAAAAGTAATCAAAAAAATAAAAAAATAAAAAACCTAATTACTTCTTGTGCTGGCAGAAAATCTACTAAGGAAGAAAATCTACTACTCTCTCTCTATTTTTCGAACCACCAACTCAGAGCCCTGAAATGGCGAACCGGCAGGGTGAATGACCAAAGTGGCAGCTCCATAATCCTCCTCAGTGGAAGCGAGCCTCCCAGCACCGTTACGTTTACAGGCAGACACTGAGATATGTGCTAACTGGAGATGGCTGCGCCCTGAAGCACACAAGGTGGCAAGGTTGGCAGAACAGTCCCCTGAGGGCACCGAAGTGAAACGGGAACCATACACTGAGGTGTTGGCCATTTCTCCCTGGGAGGGACTACCCTCAGAGGCCTGACACTTTGAAACGTCAAGACCTCTTTACCGCTTCCTTCTTGGCGATAAGAACGGTCCTCGGATCTGGCTTACCCCTTGATGACTGTGGTTGATAGCGCCTACCCGACCCCCCCTCTCTGTTGGGGAGTTCGGGTAGCAACACAATACTTTTGCATGGCTCGATATAAGAAACCGGACTTTGATGTCTGGGGCTGTCCCGCTCAGCAGCCCTGGAGATTTGAGAGCAACGGGGGAGGAGTTTATGGAATGCCGCCACTTGTTTATTAGCCTCCTGGAACCTCTCGACAACTCTGTTGACAACGTCGCTACAGAGGCCAGGGGGGCGATAGCGGGGCATCCATCCGAAAACTCTCATCTTTTTTTTTGATAGAACTGTCCTTGGCCACCAAGGCTGCAATAGCACAGCCATTTGATTTAGCTGTCTCCTTAGTGGCCCGGAGAGAAAGATCTGTGGCCCGATGCAGCTCAGCTACAGCGTTCGTGCCAATTCCCCCACCCTCATCTAAATCTCCTAATGCTGCATTCACACAGAGCTTCGGCGTTAACGCTTGGCGGAGGGCATGGCTGAAGCTTGGCCGTTATAGTGACAACAGCCAATCACGCGTCTGCTCTAGGACTGCATGAACACAATTGGTTAGCGCCTGCTCTAGGGTATTTGCATAGGGCGATCTGATTGGATGACGCCTCCGTTGGCGCTTGAAAAGTTGAGTAATCTATAACTTCTGCCGCTTGCAACGCGAGTGAAGCAACGCGACGGAACCCACAATTCAGTTTGGCAACGGATGATGTCACCCATTCAAAGTAAATGAGAAGCGTTGACGCCTATGCCCCATGTGAATGGGGCGTAACACGTCATCTTGGTATGCATGCAACACGCCCATAGTGTGAAGGCATGCTGCAGTCTGACCAGCAACTGCGTATGCTTTGACGACCAATGCTGATGTTGTATGTACTGGTTTGGTGGGCAATGTTGGGGTCTTTAGGGACGATGCAGACTGGGGGGAGAGATTCTCTCTTCTCTCAAGCGCAAGAAACCATGTTCTTTTTGGCCAACTATAGAGGAATAATGTGTGGTTTGTGTACAAACCCGAATCCAAAAACGTTGGGACACTGTACAAATTGTGAAAAAAAAACAGAATGCAATGATGTGGAAGTTTCAAATTTCAATATTTTATTCAGAATATAACATAGATGACATATCAAATGTTTAAACTGAGAAAATGTATAATTTAAAGGGAAAAATAAGTTGACACCTCAAAAAAGTTGGGACAAGGCCATGTTTACCACTGTGTGGCATCCCCTTTCCAGTCTGCAAATGTCTGGGGACTGAGGAGACAAGTTGCTCAAGTTTAGGAATAGGAATGTTGTCCCATTCTTGTCTAATACAGGCTTCTAGTTGCTCAACTGTCTTAGGTCTTCTTTGTCGCATCTTCCTCTTTATGATGCACCAAATGTTTTCTATGGGTGAAAGATCTGGACTGCAGGCTGGCCATTTCAGTACCCGGATCCTTCTTCTACGCAGATGTTGTAATTGATGCAGTATATGGTCTGGCATTGTCATGTTGGAAAATGCAAGGTCTTCCCTGAAAGAGGCGACATCTGGATGGGAGCATATGTTGTTCTAGAACTTGGATATATACCTTTCAGCATTGATGGTGCCTTTCCAGATATGTAAGCTGCCCATGCCACACGCACTCATGCAACCCATTACCATCAGAGATGCAGGCTTCTGAACTTAGCCCTAATAACAACTTGGGTTGTCCTTGTCCTCATTAGTCCGGATAACATGGCGTCCAAGTTTTCCAAAAAGAACTTCAAATTTTGATTTGTCCACAGAACAGTTTTCCACTTTGCCACAGTCCATTTTAAATTAACCTTGGCCCAGAGAAAACACCTGCGCTTCTGGATCATGTTTAGCTATGGCTTCTTTTTTGACCTAGTTTTAGCTGGCAACGGTGAATGGCACAGTGGATTGTGTTCACCGACAATGTTTTCTGGAAGTATTCCTGAGCCCATGTTGTGATTTCCATTACAGTAGCATTCCTGCATGTGATCCAGTGCTTTCTAAGGGCCCGAAGATCACGGGCATCCAGTATAGTTTTCCTGCCTTGACCCTTACGCACAGGGTTTGTTCCAGATTCTCTGAATCTTTGGATGACATTATGCACTGTAGATTATGATAACTTCAAACTATTTGCAATTTTTCTCTGAGAAACTCCTTTATATTGCTCCACTATTTTTTGCCGCAGCATTGGGAGAATTGGTGATCCTCTGCCCATCTTGACTTTTGAGAGACACTGCCACACTGAGAGGCTCTTTTTATACCCAATCATGTTGCCAATTGACCTAATAAGTTGCAAATTGGTCCTCCAGCTGTTCCTTATATGTAGATTTAACTTTTCGGGCCTCGTATTGCTACCTGTCCCAACTTTTTTGGAATGTGTAGCTCTCGTGAAATCCAAAATTAGCTAATATTTGGCATGACATTTCAAAATGTCTCACTTTCAACATTTGATTTGTTATCTATATTCTATTGTGAATAAAATATAAGTTTATGAGATTTGTAAATTATTGCATTCTGTTTTTATTCACAATTTGTACAGTGTCCCAACTTTTTTGGAATCGGGTTTGTATTATGCACTCTATAGGAGACCGGTTTCTTCCACGATCTCGACACCTCTGAAAAAAACGGCAGGCCCCGACATGCTTGTGCTCGAAAATACAAAAAAAGTTTGTCTAATAGACTTTTCGGAACAAAATTCCTGCTTCTCTGCTGGCCAGTCAATGATCAATCTTACAACACTGTGACAAACAACCTCCACCAGTTCCTCACATGCTGGAGACTGA
Organism: Gobiocypris rarus; assembly: GCA_023029165.1. NCBI lineage: Eukaryota > Metazoa > Chordata > Actinopteri > Cypriniformes > Gobionidae > Gobiocypris > Gobiocypris rarus. The sequence continues at coordinate 8,759,357 of CM040916.1, read as the reverse complement.
GATGGTAAGTCCTCAGTATCTCCAACACCAATGCTTTCCACATCCAACTCCTCAGAGCGGGAGTGCCGGTGCCTTACCCGGTGCAGAAGGGACCCCAGCGCAGAAGGCACTGGGTCTGTCAGGTGAAGGCTGAGATAAGACAGGGCCCATCTAAAACCCCTTATTTGCAATCCCCATGATCTAGATGAACCTGAACCATGAGGAATGCTGGTCTGAGCGCCATCCTCAAAGAGAGAAGTTCAATTGACGCAGCGCATGTTCCCTTGAATGGGAACTGCTTTATAGATTAAATGAACTAACTGAATAATTGATTATCTTAACAACCAAACTGAATCAACACTAAACTGTCTTCAGCTAAACAGCAGCCGAAATTCATCATTCACAAAATTATTTTCTTGGGAATCAACTTGGATTCTCTCGAATTTCAAGTATCTCTCCCCAAAAAGAAAATAAGATAATAAGTAGGGATAATTATTGATATCAGTGAATCCTTAATAATTAGAGTAATATCCTACCTACTAGTGTCTCCCACTGCAGTCACATTTGCCATGCGTATCATTCCCCAATGGGCACCCTTTCATTTCCCATCTCCTGTTGCTCTCATCCTCAGTCCCAGCTCTCGCTGATACAGTAGCCATTAATTACTTGTGCTGCTCAGATCTTCATTTGTAGACTATATACACTATATTGCCAAAAGTTTTGGGATGCCTGCCTTAACATGCCCATGAACTTTAATGACATCCCATTCCTAATCCGTAGGGTTTAATATGTAATATGTATTGGCCCACCCTTTGCAGCCATAACAGTTTCAACTCTTTTGGAAAGGCTTTCCACAAGGGTTAGGAGTGTGTTTATGGGAATTTTTGACAATTCTTCTAGAAGCGCATTTGTGAGGTCAGGCACTGATGTTGGACAAGAAGGCCTGGCTCACAGTCTCCGCTCTAAATTCATCCCAAAGGTGTTCTATGAGGTTGAGTTCAGGACACTCAAGGACTCTCAGGCCAGTCAAGTCCCTCCACACCAAGCTCATTCATGACTTTATGGACCTTGCTTTGTCCACTGGTGCACAGTCATGTTGGAAGGGGGCCATCCCCAAACTGTCCCCACAAAGTTGGGAGCATGACAATGTCCAAAATGTCTGAAAAACAACCCCACACCATAATCCCCTCTCCACCAAACTTTACACTTGGCACAATGCAGTCAGGCAAGTACCGTTCGCCTGGCAACGGTCATACCCAAACTCATCCATCAGATTGCCAGACAGAGAAGCGTGATTCTTCACTTCAGGGAACACGTCTCCACTGCTCTACAGTCCAGTGGCGGCATGCTTTACACCACTGCATGTGATACTTTGCATTGCACTTGATGATGTAAGGCTTGGATGCAGCTGCTCGGCCATGGAAATCCATTCCATGAAGCTCTCCACGCACTGTTCTTGAGCTCATCTAAAGGCCACACAAAGTTTGGAGGTCTGTAGCTATTGACTCTGCAGAAAGTTACCGACTTCTGCGCACTCTGTTGTTGTTCCCAATTGCTTCCACTTTATAATAATACCACTAACAGTTGGCTGTGGAATATTTAGTAGTGAGGAAATTTCACGAATGCACTTATTGCACAAGTGGCAACCTATTACGGTACCACATTTGAATTCACTGAGCTCCTGAGAGCTACCTATTCTATCACAAATGTTTGTAGAAGCAGTCTGCATGCTTAGGTGCTTCATTTTATACACATTTGGCCATGAAAGTGATTGGAAGACCTGAATTAAAATTATTTAGAGGGGTGTCCCAATACTTAGTATGTATCTCAACCAATGGAACATGATCTCTTTCTTTTACGACAACTGCCTCTTTCGGTCTGGCAACATGCACCTTTTCACTGATGCAGACCCATCCTTAGAATGCGAAGGATTTTACCAAGGTCATTTGTTCTCACCTATTTGGCCATCCAAGTTTCTAGACGTGTCTCAATCTTCAGCCTACTCTGCTCTTTTTGAGCTTTACCTCATTACAGTGGCGATCCACCTATTGGGAAAATACTCACATTGATTACAGTTGCAATTGCAATTGCAATGCATTAACAAAGGCCATTCGAATTCCCCATTGTTAATGCCACTGCTGAGATGTCTGATTTGAATTGCAGCTTGCAAACAATTGATACTTAAAGCTGAACAAATTCCTGGGAATAAAAATCTAATTGCTGGCACTTTATCTAATTTTGCTTTCCAGAGATTCAGATCCTTGGCTCTAGATGCGGACCCCTTTCCAACGGCAGTTCCTCCCTTTTTAGAAATGATCCTCCACTAAATCATCCCTTTCAATATCTAAATATCCATATCAATTGATTTTAATTTCCACGCAATCTCCCCTAGACCCGTGTAGACTTACTTGACATCTTGGAAAAGCTTCAAACATTTACACCTGCAGCACAACTTACTTTTACTCTGATTTCACTCTCCTCTTTCATTTCGTTCCTCTTAATCTTAAATACTTTACACCAAGATCAATGACGACATAGCATAATACATTTTTTATAAGTTAATATATGGCAACTCATAACCAGCAATAATCAATCCCCCCTAATCAAAGGTTTCAAAAAAATAAAATAAAAAATCCCTCTAATTCTAGAAATGCTAAAAAAAAAAAAGGTTAACTACCCTGCATCTCAGGTTACCACTCCACCAATACAGCAATAACTTTGGATATCATAAACATCCTCACTTTTCTAGAATTATTGCATTGCTCAGAATTCACAGACTACACAAAAATTTACCCCAGTACTAACCCACAGTCTTGGACATGCAAGTGATCAACAGATATACAATTTGTTTCTTCATTAAAGTAAAACAAACCAAATGAAAAATTTTATACATTTTATATACATATACATACATATACATATTTAATATATTTTCACCCATTCAGCCATTTCAATCACTCTCCTATCATTTATCATACAGATAAAAAAAAAACGGTGCTCCCTTGATTCTCTCTTTGTTTATGACAATAACCAAGCTGTTACTTGGCACCGGTTTCAAAAACATCTCTAGTCTGTCCTCAATGAAGTCTTGCATCCCCCCAAAACTTTTCTTCTGTCATTCATTTTGCAAACTGGGCTGATACAACAGCAGCACAGAAAGGCTTTCAGGCACAGCAAATCAAGTCTTTATAGATGGTCGTCTTAAGCTTTCCATTCTTCCATTCATCTAAACCTCAAACACATCAGGTAAGTAATCAAACTCTTTTTTCTTACCCGTCATGCATATTTACAGGTTTGGGAATGCTGGACGTAATTTACTCTTGAACTCAGCTTAAGTAAGGCCCCCTCTTGTTTGACATTTTATCTTTATGTGTACTATTATTCTATAATGGACTGGTCCCTGCCTCTTCGTTGCATCCTATTGTTGTGGCAGTCAGCATGACATGTTTGTTTGTCATGGACCCATCCTATTAATGACCGTTTATCAGTCCAGATATTCCCTTCAAAGTGCAGCATGAAAGTGTGTGGGGTATATTTTCATTGTACATGGAAGATGCTCCCTGCACAGTTGCTAAGCACTTTAGTGTACTGCTATTGACTGATTCAGTGCTAAAAGCTTATTCTAAGAGCTAAAAGCTCTAAAAGCTTATTCTCAATTTAACAACAAACTTTACCCATTGACAGTATTCCAAACCTTTTTTTGCTCTATGATTATATGACCAAGTGAACTTGTGAATCATATTTAGGTTTTACTTTACCTCTTCTTCTATGGAGACTCTCTGTCACTCTTTTTTCCCTAAGGCATCTTCACTTACTCTCGTTGGGTGGTCAGGAAGAAGTTTATTTATTTATTAATTTTTTTGCCTCTCCTGTGCCCATTTTTGCATATCTTGTTGACCAGTGCTTTAGCAAAAAACTTAATTTATGCCTTCACACAGGTTAAATTTACCAGAACGTGGTTCAGTCGTGAAGTTGTGATGTTTACTAATCAAGGCTAAAGTTACTTTCCCCCAAATTCTTAGTAAGGTAAAGCTGTGAAAAGATGAAATAAGCCATGAAGTGATAAATTGACTCTGCCAGCTTCTCCAGGACATACATTTTCATTTTTTATGTGGCTTTCAAAAGAGTCTGCTTTTTCACATATTCCTCATTTCCTATTTTTAGCTCTTACTCAAGGTCATAGGAATAGAAAAAGTGACTAGCTGTTCGCTCACTGTAGCTTGAAAAGGATGAATCTGTAAAAGGGTGTGCAGCAAAGCCATTATCTGTGTATGTATCTGTTGCAATGACAAAATTATGTTTCGGTATCTGTATCAGACAGACAGAATCAGGTATGGGTGGGGCTTAAACCAGAACAGTATCAAGGTTAATGTAGTAAATTAGCTTAAAAAAAAGAAATATGAATAAATAATTATCACTTGGAACCCACTTTATATTAGGTGGCCTTAACTATGTACTAACATTTAAATTAATAATTTGATACAATGCACTTAGGTGTACATACATGTTTTTACATTGTACTTATATTTTAAAAAAATATCTGCATGTCATTACATCTGTAATTAATTTCTTTAGTTTCATTTATAATTACACTGTTGACACTTCACTTACACCTAACCCTACCCTTAAACTTATCCATCCCACCACACCTGTCCCTAACCCTACCCGTTTCCCACCTCAATATCAGCAAAAGTTTTTTACATTACAATATGAACAAAATAAGTACATTTTACTTATATTTTGATGTAAGTACATAGTAGTTAAAGCCACCTAATATAAAGTGAGACCATAAATTGTTACAATTCATTATAAATATTTGGACCAGTTAATAGAATTAAATTGATGTAGCTGAATTAATATTACAATCAATTAGTATGTTCGTCCAACATGCATTGATCGTCTATCAACTCTCAGAAAGGACATTTTTCTTGGCCACGGAAAAATAACTCTTTCTTAGCTTGTAGCTGTGATCTCATCATTAAAGGGATTTTTCAAGCAGTGACAAGAATCAAACTTGCATGGATGGAATCAGAACTATGGGAATGAAGCTATGAAAAGAGTCATTTATCCATCTGAACATAAGCATCTTGTTAACAAGGTCTACAGCTTATACTAAACCTCTGTTTAATCGGTTACAGTAAATTTGCAATACTTGCAATTCCTTAGCTGTTGAACGAGCATTGGGATGAAGTCTCAGGAGAAAGTCTAGATGGTTCAGTGAGCTGATGATGTTGAAGTTGCAATCAATTTCTTCTGCATTAAACGAGGAAGTAATGATGAACTTGCAGTGTTAGTTTGACTCTTAGGCCACATGTCCACCAAAGCATTTTTAGCCAGCTGAAAATGCCTTGCTGTGGGCGCTTGAAAGCGTTTTTTTTCAGATGAGACGCTTTGCTTGTTATGATACAGAATATCCACGGAAGTGTTACTAGTATTCCATTTCACAGATAGTAGGTTTCTATATATACAAATTTAGATACAATGTAAAGTATTTGTGCTGGCTCTTGTTTTAAATCATTTTGTTACATTATATTATTATGCTTGTTGTTGTCATCACCTGCTGAGGTTGTACAAGCAGGATGTGGCAGTTGGTCGATGTTGTATTTGTCCCACCCCTCCTCCAATGTGATTGGACGGCTGGGAAAAAAGTGACAGTGATGAGCGCTGCGTTTTACTCAAATTTGAACATTATTCAACTCCCAGTGAAAAAGACGTTCAGCACCTATTTACGCTCATGGCATTCTAAAAAATTAGAAGTTACAATAGTTGTAACTTGAGGCCACTCTGGCTGCACACCGGGGGAAACGCCCCACGATCAGAATGGATGTCTCCAGTCTTTTCACACAAACAGCAACCACTCGGAAAAAGGAAGATGAAGAGAGGGAGGGCAACTGTGAAGTTGTCCTTTAAATTCTGAGCTCACACCTCCCAGGGACCAGTGAGGTTACGTCAACCCCTTTACATATAAAGATCGCAGATGGCAGCAGGTGGACGTTTGCCCTCAGTTCTGTGCCTAGTCACCTGGCATCTGAAGTCTGCAGTGTCATTCTGCTTTGGTGGTAGTGGCGAAAGAGTTTTTTTGGGAAAAGAGTTAGAAATTTGTACATCACAGTGCTCCGTTACGTTCAAGGAGCTTTTTTGCTTGTGTTAACAGCTCCTGTAACTCAAAAGTAGGCGTGTCCAGCTGTCTTTATGCAGCCTCTGTTTGGCACTTGTGTGAAGGGTGTGGAGGCAGCAGGTGCCCTGGGCAGTGTCACCTGTCATCCTTTAGTCAGTATGTTAGGATGTTGTTGTAGATTGCTAAATGTTTAGTGGTTCAGCTAGCTATATAACATACAGCTAGGTGTAGGTGTAGTGAGGTGTAGCTAGCTAGTGAAGTGTGTGTAATAAATTAAAGAATTAAAAGAAATTACTGATTTCCATTAATAACATGGGTGGATGATCTGAAAATTGGGGATAATCTATAGTACTGGTTCTTAATTGGTTGGTCCAGGCTGTTACATGTTTATCTCCCATGCCTAGATCACAACACATGTGTTTCCATCCTTAGTGTGACCAGTGTGAGCAGCGTGCTATTAAAATCCTCAATAACTATAATAAAATCTTCTCTGATTACACAGTTCAATTTAATTCAATATATATTTAATTCATTGGGTAACTAGCATTCAGGAAGGATGGCACCAAAAAGTTATAGTAAAAATAAGCAGAGAAGAATATATATAGGGAAAGCGAAAATCAGAGACCAGGGAGTAGGTTTAGAGGAGATGGTTAATTGCTTTACACTGCATACACCCAAGCTTAGTTTAAAGTTTCAAGCATATGATGCTAAATGACAATGCTAATATTTTGCCCTATGTCTTGGGCCACTAGGCTTAAGTAGAGGGGTGCTAGGTCATGTTAGTTTTGCCAGCTTAGGTGGTTTGTTTACAATATGGATGAAATCCCCTGGTTCTGAGCCACAAATGAAATGGTCTCATGTGCAAGAGGCCCAAAGATATCACTGTGTATGCGGCTGCCATGAGATCTAGAACTCTCTGAAATGAATGGATCTTGAGACAGGGCCAAAATCAGCTAGTTGTCTATGTAATTTAGAATGTGGATGCCCTGGAGTCGCATTGGAGCCAGTGCTGAATCCATGCATTTTGTGTATGTGCAAGGTGACAAGGATAGGCTGCATGGAAAGAACAAATATTGGGAGGCTTTGTCCCTTAAAGTGAACCTCAGGAACTTCCTGTGTTGTGGCAGATCATTGTGTTGTATTTGGATTTGAGACACAATATCTTTAATTGTCAGCATCTTTAACTTGTGTGTTTTGAGACAATGGTTCAGACCATGAAGATCTAAAATTGGACGCAACCCCATCTTTCTTGGGAACCAAAAAGAACCAGCTGTAATAGACTCTCTCTCTCAGAGGGGAACATGTTCTATGGCCCCTTTTTCTGCCCTGGTTTCATGGTAGTGGGGACCACGCCATTGAAACACGGAGGGTTGTGCGCAAACTGTATTCCTGTAGTCTTTTGCTATGGTCTTGAAGCCCAAGAAGAAATATTTCACAGTAGTTTCCAAGCTGCCAATTTCTCTGAAAAGGGTACTAATTTTGACACTTTGTCTTGCTGGGGGGATGTTAAGTGTTCTGTGCTATGGGATATGGCAGGGAATGATTGTGAAGACTGAACAGCGGTCACCTGAGGGTGCTGGAATGAGCTTCTGCTCTTTGTTGAAATATTTTGAAACCCCCCGGTCTTGGATGCACCAGCCTCAAGACTTCTTCTTGGCTATGATGACCACTCTCAGGTCCGGCTTCCTCCTATAGGCTGCTGAGCGTGGCGAGCCGTTCCCCAGTTCGCACGAGCTGCCACACTCACTTTTTGGGCTTCTCACCTTAGAGGAGCCAGACAGGGTCAGGGCTGGGTGGCCGACAGCCTCGACCCTTGAGCACGAAAGGAAAAAAACTTGTCGAATGCTTCAGCGTGCCTCTTGGCCTCCCGCAACCTACAGATAACATTATTTACAGAGTCGCCGAATAGGGTGGAAGGAGACACAGGGGCGTTGAGGAGAAACACCATGCCCCTATCCTTAATGCCTGTGAGGTTGAGCCACAGATGCCTCTCCGTGGCGAACAAAGCAACCATTGAATGGGCGATGGTGCTGAGAGAGATCAGTAGCATAGTTCTAAAAACGGCTCCTTACTGACACCCCCGCTCATGCTCAGATCCTTCAGCAGGTCAGCCTGGTACGCCTGCAGAAACTCCATGGTGTGCATGGCAGCACCAGCCCGACTCACTGACTGGGACACCTTCGCCACCAGCACTGAAGTTGTTCTGCTTGGCTTGATGGGAAGCGTTGGCTTTTTAAGGGATGATGTACGACCAGGAGAGAGATAGTCATTAGCGTCTCTGCCACCTGGGGCATCATCATATATCCCTGTGCCTTCCCACCTACGATAGTCAAATAAAGAAACATAATAAAGGGAACAGAATCCGATGACTACTGTCCAGCTGTTGAAATCCATTCCTCCACCCCCATGATGAGAGATGTTAATGTAGTGGCTTAAAATACGCTGATTCTATCCTGTATGTGCATGGAGCAAAACCAGCATCACTTTGATAAATATTAGAACTTCCATGTGTAAGAAACATGGGGGAACATAATCCGATAACTACAATCCAGCTGTCGAAATCTGTTCCCCCACCCCCATGATAAGAGATGTTGATGTAGTGGCTAAAATTATTCTGATTCTATCCTGTGTGTGCATGAAGCTTAACTAGCACCAGTTTAATACATATCAGAACCTCTATGTGTAAGAAACATGGGGAAGAGAATCTGATCACTGCAATCCAGCTGTTGGAATCCTTTCCCCCACCCCCATGATTAGAGATGTAAAAATGCTGATTCTGTCCTGGATGTGCATGGAGTTTAACCACCATCAGTTTAACCTCACACCTCCCGGGGGCACCTCCAGAAGTTAAACAAAAAGGTTTTGTCTTCAAGCAAGATATTTTGCATGTAACTGGATTGGGTGTTGATGGAGAAACTATTAATGATTATTGTTATACTAATATGTTGCATAGGTGTCAACATATAATATGCACAATCATTCAGATCATCATCAAAAAAAAAAATTTGATATCAAAAAATGGTAGGTGAGGTTACATTACCTAGTGGTTCTATCATAAGTCAAGTCACCTTTATTTACAGTATATAGCGCTTTTTTACAATACAGATTGTTTTAAAGCTGCTTTACAGTTGGAAAACAATTAATGCAACAAATATTATTTTGACTGTACAGCAGCTCTAGAAGAAAGTCATTGTCCAGTTTAAGTAAGTTCAGCATTGATTCATTTCCGTTGTGAAAATCATTGGTGATTAATTTAGGTGCCGTTTACACAACACCGTTTTTAACTAAAAACAGAAAACTTTTAATCTGTTCTGGCTGCTCATTTACACAACAACAGCGTTTTGGTTTGCTTTTTTAGTTTGCCTGAGAACTATACTGTTATCTTTTCCATGTAAACTTAAAAAAACGTGAATATGTGATATGTGTTTATATACGTGTTTAGTTTATAGACATGCACGTTTGAATGTGAATGTGTACAGTCTTTCTGTACATCTTGATGACGTTATCTGTACAGAGGAAAAATAAACGTTTCCCTTTTAAGTACATCATTGTCGTGTAAACTTAGGCTTAGGCTTAACTTTAGTTCATTTATCTATAGGTACAGCAGCTCTGGAGAAAACAGTCATTGTTCAGCTTTAGTTCAGTTCTCATACAATGTTATCAAAGCAGAAATGATAAATTACAAAGTCAAAAATATTGTTGAAGTAATATGAAGCATGCATAAAACGGTATACAATGCAAAATACACTTTACAAGATGGTAATAATCACACACACAATGTCCTGGAGATATTCATGTTCATTCATAGAAGGTTTGCCTATGAATTAATGGAAATAAGTAATTTTTATGGGCCTTTTTCCTATAAAGAAATGGAGTGAGAGTTACTCTCCCCACATTCCTTCTTTTGCTATGGTATTCTGTTTGGGTGTTAGTTACAGTTTGGGTTCACAAGCACAATACATATTTTGCTTGTTGGGTGAGGGGGTTTGCTGGATTATTCATTAAATATAATGAATAATTGTGTGTCTGACTGATCCAGATACTACACAAATGATACCATTTTTAAATGCATTCCGTATAGCAAATATATCTTGTATAATTTGTAAAATTACTGACTTTATTACAACCCATATTTAAAATAAGGTTATCCACTACTTGTGATTGGTGAGTTTTGATTTTAATTCATCTCAGTGCCTCTCAATTCTTTTGAATTAGTTCATCAAAAAAGGTTAATTCAAATTGGTTCACTGTCTGCAGGTTACACTGTTACACATCTTTTTATTTTGAATATGATTTTATGATTTATGATGTTATTTATGTGCCACAATTCCAGGGAAGTAATTCATTTATTCAATCTATTCATATCGAAAACTTGATTTTATGTGTGGAGATCTACTAAGAGACACCAGAGAGTATTTAAGCATCCAGCTCATAATAAATCAGATCCTTTTTCATTCATGATCCCTTCACTTAAAAGATTTGTTGTAAAACACTCATTAATTCACAAACATAACACCACTACAGTGTGTAGTCAGCCCAAGAGAACAATAATAAAATTAAGCCGAGAAAGACTGTTTGGGAAATGAACCTATATGACATGTTTACTGCATGCTGTGATTCATTTTCCTGCTTCTTCCCTTTTCTGAGTCTGTCTATCCAGTCACACACAAGCACATGTGTGGACCCAATTAGGAAAATGGCACTTGTATGCAAATCTCTTCCAAAGACGAATTGCATATGTTCATGCAAATTAAATGAGAGATCATTTAATGTGCAAATATCATTGAGATTAGAAACTTTGGCATACTTAAAAAAAAGCATCTTATTGTTGATGGCCATTAACCACCTGACTTCCCTAGAGCCCATGGGGCACCAGCTTGTCCTTGATAAATAAGACCAAAGTCACCCTGATTGATCTTAATCAATGTTAATTTAGTGTCCTCACTGTATCTCTAAACTGTTTGTTTGCCATAGAGAAGCCAGCTATTCTGTCTAAGCACTGAATTGTTATTACTCTAATGATATGAATAACCTCTCTTGATGCGATTCTAATGATGCAAAAACCTCTTTAGATTTGTTTCTTTCCTGGCTTCTACTCATCAAATTATAATTATTATTTTAAATATGCTAGAAAATGTGTCACGCCACATGTACACTTTTATTGCAATAAACATTTTTAAGCACAAAACATTTAAAGGGGCATACAGAACACTTGGAATATAGTTCTGAGTCAAATGCTACCATATTTGGGGCGGCAGTGGCTCAGTGGTTCATGTAGATTGTCTACAAACCGGAAGGTTGGTGGTTTGATCCCCGGTTCCACCTGACCAAGTGTAGAGGTGTCTTTGAGCAAGACACCTAACCCCAGCTGCTCCTGACAAGCTGGATGGCGCCTTGCATGGCTGACACCGCCGTCGGTGGTGTGTGAATGAGAGAGTGAATGGGTGAATGTGAGGCAACATGTAAAGCGTTTTGGATGGCCATTGGTCTGTTAAAAAAGCGCTATATTAAAGGAAGTCCATTTACCATTTACCATTTACCATATTAATTGAATTAGAATTAGTTACTGTCCTTAACTATCTTTTTGACTACTTTGTACATTACTTTGATGGAGTGTCAAGGATATTAGCAACTTTTACTCTCTATTTGACTACATTTTTAAACAAGTATATGTACTCTTTACCAGAGGTGTAAAGAATACCTGAAAACCATACGTAAGTAAAAGTACAGATATCTTACAGCGAAAATGGCACCACTACAAGTTACAAGTCCCCAATACCAATACCACCTGAGTAAAAGTCTTAGTGTATCTTATTTTACCAGTACTTAAAGGGTTAGTTCACCCACAAATGAAAATTCTGTCATTAATTTACTCATCCAGCCTGAAGTCGTCATACTCAGATTCTAGTCCGATACTGCTCCATTGGGCCGTTATTATGGGGCGTGTTTATACCGACCCAGGAAAGAAAATGCCTCTGCACTCAATTGGATAGACCTACAACCAATCAGAGCAACGGAGTAAGTGACGTATGTTGAGTGACACATAGAAGTATTGGGAAGTTCGAATCATTTTACAGACTCGGTTCTTTGAACCTCTATCAGCAAAATAAACAAATCTTTTTTCAAGTCATTTCGTTCATGTCTGCAGAATATGATTAAAATGTCATGTTAAATTCCCCAGCACATCTAGTACTTATGCAAATGTTCATCACATTTGGAATAATAAAAAAAAAAAAACGTATAAACTAATGCAGCCAAAGCCAAACTTTAAGAAAGTAATGATTCATTAATTGCTTAGCTGGGTCTTCCGAATCTGAGTCGTTCTTTCTGTTGTCACTTCACATTTAATCACATCTGTTCCCTGAAAAGATTAGTAACGTTACACCTCTCTTTTCTTCTGGTTTAAAACGATAGTTCAGTTATCATTGTCTGATCTGGGCCATGACAGCCCCATATGCAATGCATGCAGTCCCGGAAACAGAATTGATTAGCTCACCTCTCGTGTCTTCGGATTCGAGTAATTCGTTCACCAACTCACAGCCCCATCGGCTGAGTGCAGAAGATCCTGTACAGAACCTGTTGCGCATGCACGGTCAACACAAAATGAAAAAAAAAAAAAACGCTCTCTGAGACAACTCGTTGTTCCCAATTCATATTAAAGATTAGTTCAGAAAGAATGACTCGTTCAATGACTTGTTCATGAACGACGCATCGTTGTCATCAGAACTCAACTGCACGCACGCTGGAAGAAGTAGAAGAAGAATATGAGTGTAAACGATTTTTTCCGGTGTTGTAAAAATTATTTAAAGGTCCACTGAAGAGCCTTGAAATGCGCCACATTATTCAATGTCTTGACGTAAGTTCCCCTGAAACGGTTCCAGCTGTCAGCAGCTCCTCTCCTTTTTTGAAACAGCCAATAGTGTTTTGTTAATACCACAGTTTGACTAGAGCCTTTCTGTTTGGTAAAGCCAGTTTCCTCTAACCGTTTATCATTATAATCTCCATATCGTTTCGAAATAAAGCATTCTGTGCAGAATTCAACTGGGTCCGATATGTTTTGTTGTCTGCGCCGACTAGCGCATATGATACGTGCTGCGCTCTCGTGTCTCTAGTCTAACTTTAGACCAGAGGCATTGTTGTGTGTGTGTGCGTGCTGCTGTAGTGCGTGAAACTAATGTGAAACCAGACTTCATTCGCCTTGACTGAAAGCATATTTACACTGAATCATTTTCTATCGCAACTATAACATGCTATGTGCTTTTCACCTTGTAGAAATTAGTAAATGTTTGAACAACTGACCGATTTCAGCCACAGCTTCAGCATCTATTTATAATGTAGGGGGCGGGCGCTTCAGATTCTAGAGAACATTTGATTGGACAGAAGATTTGGTGAGTAGGTGAAGTCTGCGATGATGCCATCAAAATCTGTGATTCGTTTTAACGGAAGTGAGAGACTGTAGGTTTTGAATGCTTAAATCTCCTGAATCGAATGATGTCCTTGTTTTGGAACATACCTTATTCATAACCTTAAGGCTAACATAGTCATACTAAAAACTAAAAAACTTCAATTTTAATTTCAGTGGGCCTAAGGATACACAGAGTAAGTTTAGGATTCGAACGAATTCAACCCAAGCCCTCTTTGGAGACATAGATGATTACGTTACTGTTGATTATCTGTCCATCATCGTATAAAGTCCACCCTGACAATTTGATTGGTCCAAACAGCTCTGGTTCGAGCATAGTTGCTCCACAACGGATCAAGTCCAGACCAAACTTCCCGACCTCAAATGCTGTCGGCGGCACTAGGTTCGGCTGGCATCCAGGCTTTTACTCACACTCATATCTTTCCAAAACCATAAGACCTTTTTTCATCTTCAAAACACAAATGAAGAGCTCTCTGACCCCTCCATAGACAGCAATTGAATTACAACTTTCAAGGCCTTCGTAAGCCCTATTCAGACGGTTATTGTTTCTCCTGCGGTCATACGGTGTTTTCATCTTTGACAGGGGCTAGTCAGTGATTTTATTGTCGTCTTAATCCAGAATATCCGTGTAAAAATCCTCGGCTGAATTACCTAATTTACTGTTTGACAAACACCAAGGTCACTGGTGCTGTCTGAATCCACATCTCTGAGTTTTCAATAATATCAAGAATATAAAGAATTCAATTTTTATATCCTTTTTTTTTGACCACTGCAGAGCACCATATGGTTGTGCTGCGCTGTCATTTGGATGCATTTTAAAGATATAACATTTACGTTAGACTTGTATTACTGAAATGCTGGAAAGTATTTACAAGAGCAAGATATTTCATCATCGCCTCAAAAAAAGAAAAGCACGAAAACATTTGTAATGTGCCATTAGCTGCATTATGTTTACCTCATAAGCGAATAAGAGGCTGTATTCACATATTTCCACTCAGTTCCATGTGGAATAAAATGACATCCTTTATTTTGAGGTAAAATACAAGACATAAACCAATTTTAACTATGGGTCTAATTTTAAACAGATTTAAATAATAAATAGGATATTATTTTCATATTATTAAATTAAATATGCATTTGTTCTTATTACGACATTTGGAAAAACTTTCATTACATTGAAGTGGAAAATAAAACCGAATGTGTTGTGGAAAAAGATGGGGAGAAATTTGCCCACAAAATAACAGGAAAAAACACCACAAACCTTAAGAGACATCTCAAAGTTTTATTTATTTTATTTAAATGTATACGTGTACTTCTAACATGTTTGGTTGGTAATCTGTTGTAAATTCAAATCAGACCATCTTCTGTGTCTGGAATGGATGTATTCTTGAGCTTACAAAGGTAAGCAAAAAAAATATAAGATAACCTTGTTTGAAATGGGTTTGGCTAAAATAAGATTTTTGTTTTGTCTATACTACTACATACTTATATTATATTGACTGGCTTAAATAGAATTGCATTACTAAAAAGAGACTAAAATACAATTTTCATTGACAAAAACTAGACTAAAATGTCATCAGTTCGTCAACTAAAACTAGATGAAAATAGTCATGGATAATTCTGACTAAAATAAGACTAAAATGCTCATACTTTTAGTCGACCAAAACTTGACTAGACTAAAAAGAGTATGAACGTGACTAAAACTAATAACAACTAAAATGACAGCTTAACACAAAGACTAGACTAAAACTAAAATTAAAACCGCCGCCAAAAACAACACCATTGTATTCACATGGACTATTTTGAAGAGGTTGTTACTACTTTTATGGTGATTGAATGTGGTAATTAAATTGCTCAGAGAGCTCTCTGATTTAATCAAAAATATCTTCAATTTTTGTTCCGAAGATCAGCGAAAGTCTTACGCTTTTGTAACGACATAAGCGTGAGTAGTTAATGACAGAATTTTAATTTTTGTTTGAACTAACCCTTTTAGTATTTTACTCATTCTGAATGTAGGCTCAAAGATGTACTTGTCCTCAACACCTTAGAGACATGCCAGTGAAAAACAAGAAACAGTTGATCTGTGAGGAAGGCAATCACATTTAGTTTTTCATATAAAATTGAAATAAAACTGAACACCTCTATATTGCAATCGACACAACAGCCTCTTAAACTCAAGTCTCAGTAAAGCTCAAGTGCTCAAAAAGGGCATACGTAAACCAAAATTCTTCAAAAGTCTTCAATATTCTGCTGGAAACTACAGCGTTAACTACTTGGCACAAGCTAACTGGTCCATGTTGCATCTGCAGCCAATGAGCTTGTTGCTCAAGACATTTAAATGGCTGGTTACATACACTATAGCAGTTTGTGTGTTATTGTATTGTTTCGTTTTTTCATTTATTATTATTATTATTTTTTTTTTTTTGTAAATGTTTTAATATGGACCTTTTATGAGTCTGAAATAAAGCTTGATTGAATTAAATTGAATTGTATCAGCATATGTACAGACAGTGGCAAGTTCCTTACTTGCTCTGCAGCAGCAGCAATTCAGCAGCAGCGTAGCAGATCTATTCTGCCAAGACCAAATATATTACCATTGTCATATCCGTTACCATGCTAAAAATCTTCTGAGAGTTGTCATGATAGAACTATAATTAAAGCCTAAAAAAGTCTATTTGTACTGGATGTGTTTTGGTCTCAGCAGCAGCAGCTGCAGCCATGAATGTACACAGTTGTGTAAACTAGCCTTGTTGACAAGTTTGGGTAAATAAGGGCAAATAGTGCCTAGATAGTACCTCCAATGCCCTGTAGATGGCAATAAAGAAAGAAAAGAAAACGGAACATGTTCAAAATGAAAGAGGACAGGAGTAGTACTGGTGTAAAATCATGTCTGAATGCAGATAAGTGTTCAATATACAAACTATCAGTAGAATTACTTGGATTTCAAAATTCTGCTGGGCGATTTGACCTTAAATCAAAATCTCGATTTACTGAACATTTTACCTTGATTACGCTTAATGAACGATTATTTTGTGATTTTAAAATACTTGAAGGAATCGGCTCACTTTCAGATTACAGATTTCTGTTTACAGACTTCAGATACAGATAAAATAGCTCAGTATTTGAATGTTTTAACGAGAGACTGAGATTGTGTGTGTTTGAATTAGTCATACCGTCTCTTGTGAAGCTGTGCGTTAAAGTTACTTCAAAAGTTGACAAATAAATTTATGCTTTAACAGTTAAGTTTCTAAGCTACTTTAGTGATGAACCACAGGACAGTGCTGAATCTTTCGTGCCTTCAAATTGCACTTGATGTGACTGGATGGGGCGGAGTCACGTAGGCTACAAACGAGAAAGTATTAACAGGAAGAAAAAGAAAAAACTAAATAACCATCATGGGAAAATTATGTCGGTTAGAGGTTCTGCATTTCGGTTTTCGATTAATTTTCGATTAATAGTCCAGCCCTATTTCAAAACTTTGCATAGCACCTAAATATCATATAACGGGCAGCAGAATTAAAGATGGAATTAAAGAACGTTTGAGGAGAAGAGCAAGAAAGAGACTTACATAGAGGAGGAAAAGGAGCAATGTTTTTTGGTCAGCGTGAGTGTGTGTGGTGAAGAGGTAATTAGAGAGCTGTCACTTGTTCTTGTCAACCTCTACTTCCTCAGCAACACCAAGCATGAGTGATTTATGTGTGTGTTTGTATGGATGTCTTTCTGAATGTGGTCATAGGTGCTCATATAGTACACAGTGAATTTTTTGTGTTGCTCTACCTTTCTCTTTAAAGATGATGTAGTTTCTGCAGTACTAGTGGTACCTAGCGTAATTACAAAAGAAAGCATATTTTCAAACCTTGCAAATACTCCTTTCGCCCGTCATGCCTCATCCGACTCAAACATCCCAAACAAAGCTCTTACGTGTGCTTGAGGATTTCAATAAAAGGTCCAACATATTAGGAATATCTATTAATATACTACGGTGGCCCAGTAGTGCACAACACAACAAAACTTAAAAAGCATACATGAGATCACAACACAACGAAATAAAGCCACAACACAACGGAATCAAGCGACAACACAACGAAATCAAGCCACAACACAACGAAATCAAGCAACAACAAAACGAAATCAAGCGAAAACACAACAAAATCAAGCGACAACACAACGAAATCAAGCCACAACACAACGAAATAAAGCCACAAGACAACGGAATCAAGCCCCAACACAATGGAATCAAGCCACAACACAACGAAATCAAGCCACAACACAATGGAATCAAGCCACAACACAACAAAATCAAGCCACAACACAACGAAATCAAGCCACAACACAACGGAATCAAGCCACAACACAACGAAATCAAGCCACAACACAACGAAATCAAGCCACAACGGAATCAAGCCACAACACAATGAAATCAAGCGAAAACACAACGAAATCAAGCGACAACACAACGGAATCAAGCCACAACACAACGAAATCAAGCCCCAACACAACAAAATCAAGCCACAACACAACAAAATCAAGCCACAACACAACGTAAACTGCGACAACACAACAAAATCAAGCGACAACACAACGAAATCAAGCCACAACACAACGAAATCAAGCCCCAACATAATGGAATCAAGCCACAACACAACGAAATCAAGCCACAACACAACGGAATCAAGCCACAACACAACAAAATCAAGCCCCAACACAACGAAATCAAGCCACAACACAACGGAATCAAGCCACATCACAACGAAATCAAGCCACAACACAACGAAATCAAGCCACAACAGAATCAAGCCACAACACAACGAAATCAAGCGACAACACAACGGAATCAAGCCACAACACAACAAAATCAAGCCACAACACAACGAAATCAAGCCCCAACACAACGGAATCAAGCCACATCACAACGAAATCAAGCCACAACACAACGAAATCAAGCCACAACAGAATCAAGCCACAACACAACGAAATCAAGCGACAACACAACGGAATCAAGCCACAACACAACAAAATCAAGCCACAACACAACGAAATCAAGCCCCAACACAACGGAATCAAGCCACATCACAACGAAATCAAGCCACAACACAACGAAATCAAGCCACAACGGAATCAAGCCACAACACAACGAAATCAAGCGACAACACAACAGAATCAAGCCACAACACAACGAAATCAAGCCCCAGCACAACAAAATCAAGCCACAACACAACAAAATCAAGCCACAACACAACGAAATCAAGCCACAACACAACGGAATCAAGCCACAACACAACAGAATCAAGCCACAACACAACGGAATCAAGCCACAACACAACGAAATCAAGCCACAACACAACGAAATCAAGCCACAACACAACGGAATCAAGCCACAACACAACGGAATCAAGCCACAACACAACGAAATCAAGCCACAACACAACGGAATCAAGCCACAACACAACGAAATCAAGCCACAACACAACGGAATCAAGCCACAACACAACGGAATCAAGCCACAACACAACGAAATCGCGACAACACAACGGAATCAAGCCACAACACAACAAGCCACAACACAATGGAATCAAGCCACAACACAACGAAATCAAGCCACAACACAACGGAATCAAGCCACAACACAACAAAATCAAGCCACAACACAACGGAATCAAGCCACAACACAGCGGAATCAAGCCACAACACAACGAAATCAAGCCACAACGGAATCAAGTCACAACACAACGAAATCAAGCCACAACGGAATCAAGCCAACACACACCGAAAAAAGCCGCAGCACAACAAAAAATCCGCAACACAACGAAATCAAACGATAACACAACGGAATCAAGCCGCAACAACGAAAAAGCCGCAACACAGTGGAAATGCTCCCGTCCACTAGTGGGCTCTCGGAGTGCCGTAAAGTTAAAGTTTCCCTTGCCATTGTTCTATAGATTCACCAGTTTTACAAAGATATAAACACTATGATCAGTTTTAAGAGTGTAACAATTGTAAATCGACATGAAATGTCAATTCAAAATCACATACATGCATTATAGCTGCATATTTATACCCGAAAACGCTTTTACTCGCCATCACAGCACTTGATGCCCAAGGGAACGTCTGCTGATTCAAAAAATTTAAAGTAATTTTAATTAATACAAATTATATGTTTCAACCACTTGGTGTAATTGGCAGACGTTCCCTTGGACATCAAGCACCGCGATGGCGAGTAAAAGTGTTCACGAGTATAAATATGCAGCTATAATGCATGTATGTGATTTTGAATTGATATGTCATGTCGATTTACAATGGTTACACTCTTAAAACTGATTGTGGTGTTTATATCTTTGTAAGACTGGTGAATCTATACAATGGCAAGGGAAACTAACTTTACTGCACTCCGAGAGCCCCCTAGTGGCCGGGAGCCTTTCCGTTGGGTTGTGGCTTGTTTCCGTTGTGTTAAGGATTTGTCATTGTGTTGTGGCTTTTTGACATTTTTTTGTGACATTTGTCTTTCTGAACGGGTGCATTATAATGCTGTATGGTTTTAAGTATCCATTGTACTGTGCTGCATCTCAATGCCCAGTTTGCTTTGGCATGTTCATGACCTGTTTAATCTTTGAAAGTCTAAATGCAGCAAAGTTTTGCTTGCACTTCTGTAATTGAAGCTGAATGTGAGTAAAGTAGCTTGTCAGCCATGGTCCCACACCAGCTAAACATCCTTTGGCTCCACCTGCTATAATAGCCATGCCCCAAATTCTCGCTATAGATTGAGCTGGAAAGAGACTGACAGATCTGAGCGGATGCTTTGGATTTTTATATGGTGCCTCAATTTTTACTCTTTTGGGGAAATTATCAGTTGCATGATCAGACATGCGCTTTCTGCCTGGGTCATTAATGCCCCCTCTTATGAGCCTTCCTAATTTAATAGAGCATGTCCCACTGGGGAGGCATGGGGAGAATGGGAATGGACGGTAGAGGTTGATCAGATTATTTATCAAATCTCTCAGTTGTACCTCCTCCCCTGGTGGTAGCATGGCAAAAATGGAACCAGCGAATGGGTCTGCTCAATTACACAGAGAAGGGACTTGGTTGAGATTCACATCCTGCTATTGAGAGGATTATGCCTGGGCAAAGCGAACAGTGAGTAGTCTTGATAAATGTGACCTGCCTTTCTCTCTCGGGTAAAAAAAAAAAAAGAGATGTTTGGGAACAGATTTACATTTAAACCTGTCTCCACAATTATTTTTACCTTCTGGTTAAAGCTCTGCCCACTTAGGCCTATGCTTCTTTGTGAATGGTTTGATGCCCATTCCCAGGCTAGTTGAAGGTCAGAATGGAGATTTTGATAGGAGAGAATAGTCTCTATCGTGGTTAGCGATACATTTTCTTCTCTGTTTCCTCTCCAGCTCATTAAGACTGGACAAATCATAGAAGCTGATGAATTGTCCCTCTCTTGCTCCCTTCGGTAAAGCTTGTGTTAGTGGCTGGTATAATAGTTGCTGCACCTCCACACTTCATCTTCAGCTGCTGGATGTGATACTGTGGACTTGTCTGTGGTCTTCCCTGTTCTTGGGGTCTCTAGGCTGTCCTGTAAGTGGTGACTCAGACTGGCCTAATACAGGAATCCCCTTTTCAGGAACGGGTGAGCATGGAAGCTTCTGGCTTTTTCCTAGCGCCCATAACACTGAGCTTTCTAGGGAGCAAGGCTATGGTGTTACAGGAGCCAACCTAATTGTTTGATGCTTATATTTAACTCTGGGTCAAGGACCATTAAGCTCTTCAGTGCTTTGGCCTGACAAGATTGTGCTTGGTGACTTCACAGCTTACAAATAGACATTGGTCAGCATGGCTTTGTAGGTATTAATGACCCAGCAACTGATTCAGCATCTCATTCCCTTCTCAGGGAACTGGGGTAACATACAGTATGTACCCTAAGACATTTTGCAAGTACAGAGTTTGACATTTTGCAATGTCCTTAACACTGCTTTCAAAGTAACAGATTCCCTTTCGTAAGTTCACTTGATGCTGCATCATTGTCTGCCTGTAATTCATGTTTTATTGACTGATGGCACTAGCTCCACCCACCAGGTCAGGTCTTAAAGTGACAGTAGATTACATAGATACATACTTCCAAATTATGATATATTATTAAAAATATCTTTATGGCTTAATGGCTCTTAAACCAGACCCTAATTTGCTCTGCTCCTGCTAGATTGTGTTGGTCATTATGCAAATTATCCGGCTGTGTGTATGTTCTTTCATTTCCACATCGTCAGTAGATCACGTGCAGAACTTTCCACTCCCATCGGCGCTTTTATGAAATTGTACTTTCATGCTAATTTGCCCTTTTTAGCAAATCTGGCCCTAAATGAGGCAAACTCAAATTCAAATTCAACCGTAAAACAGCTCTAAAAAGATAATAATGTCTGATTCCCTATCTTTGTAGGGACTCTCCATAGATGTAATGGTTTTTATACTGTACAAACTGTATATTCTCTCCCCTTAGTTTGCCTCTCTTTATTAGGCAGGCTCATACACTTGCCATTTTTAAATCTAGTTTAAAAATGTATTTTTATAGTTTGGCTTTTGACACTGTAACACAGATCGTGGAAGGAAGGAGGTGGGAACCAGCAAACATTCAAAAGACTTTAATAAAATGAATAAACAAAACGAAAGTAAACCGCGGGCAGCCCCTCACAGACGACTGCCCGCACACACATAACAAAACGTAAACAAAACTCAACATAAATCCAGGCCTGGTCCTCTCTCGTCTCTCGCTGCTTGTCACAGACACTATTTGAGTTCTGCTCTCTTGTTTACTTGTGTTTTTGTTCTGTCTTGGCTCTTTTCCTCTCTTATTGATTGTTTTGTTTTCTTGGTATCTTAGTCTATATGTGTGTACAGCATGTTGATAAGCACTAGTTGGTTTTAAAAAGTGCTTTATAAATAAATTTTGATTTGATTTTGAATTGATGATGCTTACACTAACACTACCCCTAAACCTACCCATCACAGGAGACTGCGCAGTTTACTTTCTGTGAAAAAAACCTCATCCTGTGTGATTTTGAAAAGTGAGGACATGGGGAACGTCCTCATATTTCACCCTCTTTTTGTAATACCTATGTCATACCCATGTCATTATACACATTTGTGTCCTGATATTTCACAAAGACATGCCCACACACACACACACACACACACACACACACACACACACACACACACACACACACATACTAAATTATTTACATTTTAAATGCTGTCATTAATATTGTACATTTCAGTGTCTACCTAAACATTCAAAAATGTATGTGTACATTTTACATATGAATAGGATGGATGGAGGATATCTTTGTTAGTGACAGTAAAGTTATTACTGAGTACCTAGCAAGCAATTTTGCGTTTAAAATATGTCTAATAGCCGTCTAGGCTAAACATTTGGGCTGTCAGTGAAAATTTAATAGACATTTAACTATAGCCCAAGAATAGACTAGTCATCTAGAACATGAACATGTCAAAGAAATACATCCAAACACCTTGTAATCACTGTTGACTTTGCTTACATGATGGAATATCATACATCTCGCAAGTTATTTTGGCAAAAACTACATGTAACCAAATTCAAGGTTATTTTGGCTAAATGTGAGTTACTCATAGCCGGACTATATCGGGTCTATAGTTAACCGAGACAGTAAAATGATGACTATTGCTTGCTGAGTAGAAGCTTAGGTAACAGTGACCCTTAAAGTTATAGTTGAACTAAATCATTTTACATTCTTCTTTAGAAGATTGGGATTTAAAATAAAAAAGATCATTCAGATTAGTTGTCATGAGTCAAGAATGCTACTAATTATTTTAAGAATAATATTTAGGGACTTTCATTCCTGTGCCTCTGGTTGTAACCATTTGATTTATAAATCATACAGTAAGCTTCACTCTTTACAGCACTAAAACAAACCTCCTCCCTTGTAGATAACAAATGTAAGCAAACACAACAGCTGCTAATTACAACAACAACAACAATTTGTTGTGTCTTAAACATGTTGGTTTTGTGAGAAGGCCTGTGGAATATAAACAAGGGGTAATTGTGGGAACACAATGGAATTAAAAGTGCCATTGTGCTTACTTTGACAGCCCATAAAAGTCCTGTTAAAGCCCTTGTTAAGCTCTGTTAAACGTATTTGCGTGGCGAGGGGGCGGCCATTAAACACATCACAAGGGCTAATAAGTGCATTATTTAAAAGCAGCGCTCCAATTACTAATTGATTAGAGCTGAGCAGGCCTCATCAATAAAGCACGAGGCAACAGCTTCAAACCCAAACAGGCATGACTAATACATTAAAGGACCTTAAGAG
The DNA here is from genome assembly GCA_023029165.1 of Gobiocypris rarus. Lineage (NCBI taxonomy): Eukaryota > Metazoa > Chordata > Actinopteri > Cypriniformes > Gobionidae > Gobiocypris > Gobiocypris rarus. Next base: position 8,735,491 of record CM040916.1, on the reverse strand, counting down.
AGATAACTTCAACCTTAATTAGTAATTAATGTTTCACAGAGACCCAAATTTTCATTCCAATTTTTTTTTCTCCCTTTTTGAAGCCATTGAGACACTAGTCTCACATAGCCAGACATTTGTATAGAAATGTTTTTTGCTTCCTCCTGCTCTGCAGTCACACATTCTTAGGGCTGGTTCACACAGAATGCATTTTTGCTGTTAAAAGCACAAGACGTAGGTCAGTGGAAAGAAAGAAACGCAAGGTCTAGACACGTGTATTTTAAAAGTTGAACGTCTTTTAACTCAAATGGTGCGTTTTTAGAATGCCGTGTCATGTGGAGATGCTGCAAAATACACAAGACGCAATCGCAGTGGTTAAAGGGGTACTTCAGCGCTGGGAAGATGTATTTAAACTGGGTCATTTCTGTAGTATAAATGTTAAATCATTTTTGAATTTGGTGCCTTTTAGATTGAGAAAAGCCAGAAAATTTATTTTTGGCTCTTGTGGATGAAAGACAACAACTCCCAGAATGCACTTGCTTCGCTGCACTAAGAGGCCACTCCCAAAGCCACTGCTACTGGTTCACTTGCCCACCGCGGCACCGCCCCTACCGTTGTTTTCATTTTCTTAGTAATAAAATAATTTAGTTCAGTTAGAGAACAGACAATTAAAATCTGAACATGTCTGTTCAATATAATGTGAGTGAGCCGAACGAGTGTCACAGCACAAACACAGCAGGAGTCAGATTACATTCATCACGAGAGCGAAGAACTGAGCTAAGCGCGGGTGCGGTATACATTCACGGCGCGTGTTCAGTCTGGCACATTTTCAGATCATGCCTATGGATTATCATTCTAATATACTACCGGATTTCTAAATCACTGAAGTAACCCTTTAAAGACCTCCATCTAGTGTGTGTTTACATTGAAAAATAATGGAAAAGTAGTGCAGTGGAATGGAAAAACGCATTCTGTATGAATGGCCTCATTCTCCTGTAAGGCCGGTCAAAATCGTACCAATGGAGGTAATGTTCCGCGGTTGAAGGTCGTTGCACGTCCAGTGTTTCCAGTTCGGCAAAAAAGATTTAATTCAAATTCCTCTTTATCTGACTCCATTTAATCATTATTTCAAATTTTGATTAGAATGCCAATTGGTTATTTGGTAATTTATATTTAATATTAAACCACACATTTCATTATTCCGTTTAACCCTTTGTTGAAAGTATTCCCATTCATAACCTCCTAGAGATCGTTAATAATTCCAGAGTAAGTCAGAATAAATCAAAGTGTAACAATTTATTAACAGTCAGGTAAATATATAATGGCAATTACATAATCAATTCAAAGATACTCCATACATAACATCAAATACTCTGAAGTAAAGTGTGAGAGATGCATTCCTGACTTTCTGAATATTACGTAACACTGATTTGTCTTCCAGCGTTACGGGCCAATCTGATTACAGAATTGCGCCTTGATCGTTCTGCAACATCGCCTTAAGTATTCAGACCAGACAGTAACCTCTTTCAAATGGAAATATATTTTAACAATGGGAATGTACATGCAATCACTGTCTCATAGACCTGTATTGACAAAAGACCAAATGGTTGAAAGCCACACCCACCATACTAGATATCTATAAACTTTTAAAACCGCTATTATGTTCTTGTTTGCTTCTGTGGAGATGAGATATTTGTACGGATACATTTCCAATGATATCAAACACATATATACAGGTCCTTCTAAAAAAAATAGCATATTGTGATAAAGGTTCATTGTTTTCCATAATGTAATGATAAAAATTAAATGTTCATATATTTTAGATTCATTGCACACCAACTGAAATATTTCAGGTCTTTTATTGTTTTAATACTGATGATTTTGGCATACAGCTCATGAAAATTCCTATCTCAAAAATTAGCATATCATGAAAAGGTTCTCTAAACGAGCTATTAACCTAATCATCTAAATCAACTAATTAACTCTAAACACCTGCAAAAGATTCCTGAGGCTTTTAAAAACTCCCAGCCTGGTTCATTACTCAAAACCGCAATCATGGGTAAGACTGCCGACCTGACTGCTGTCCAGAAGGCCATCATTGACACCCTCAAGCGAGAGGGTCAGACACAGAAAGACATTTCTGAACGAATAGGCTGTTCCCAGAGTGCTGTATCAAGGCACCTCAGTGGGAAGTCTGTGGGAAGGAAAAAATGTGGCAAAAAACGCTGCACAACGAGAAGAGGTCACCGGACCCTGAGGAAGATTGTGGAGAAGGACCGATTCCAGACCTTGGGGGACCTGCGGAAGCCTGGAGTAGAAACATCCAGCGCCACCGTGCACAGGCGTGTGCAGGAAATGGGCTACAGGTGCCGCATTCCCCAGGTCAAGCCACTTTTGAACCAGAAACAGTGGCAGAAGCGCCTGACCTAGGCTACAGAGAAGCAGCACTGGACTGTTGCTCACATTTTGCATGCCATTCGGAAATCAAGGTGCCAGATTCTGGAGGAAGACTGGGGAGAAGGAAATGCCAAAATGCCTGAAGTCCAGTGTCAAGTACCCACAGTCAGTGATGGTCTGGGGTGCCATGTCAGCTGCTGGTGTTGGTCCACTGTGTTTTATCAAGGGCAGGGTCAATGCAGCTAGCTATCAGGAGATTTGTATTTTGTTCACTTTAGACCATATAGATTTTGGGTGTATTTCAGGTGATATCAACATTAGAGGAAGCAGGAGTTTAGGGGAAGGGGAGAGACATGCAAAATAAAGTCATTTGTAGACGATTCACAGTGTGACGCCCTCTCGGATGATGATGCTAACTGTATGAATGAGTTCAGAATCTAATTGCCTTTTATTTTCTCAGATAGTCTTTGTTCCTCAATCAGACATTCTGGCATTTTGTTAGATTTTACATCCTTACACTCCTCATTCTTCTGAGGGTCTCATGATTTAATCATCAGCATCACCTATTCCAAATCACCCCATCACCAGGACACAATCCCTTTATCCCACTTCCAGTGTGTAGAACAAAACCGCGTTTCCACCGCAGGAACATTCCCCAGGAACTCAGGACTAAGGGGTGGTACTTGGTGTGTTTCGACCGCAGGGACCAGGGTCTAAATGAAGTTTGGAGTAAATATTTACCCCCCAAAACTTCCCTGCTTGCGAGGTAGTACTTTTTCAAAGTTCAGAAACTTTCAGGGGTGGGACTTGGGCGCTGAAAATGCTGATTGGTTGACTTCACACAGCAGTTTGAGTGACTGACTCCATGCAGCATTTATTTCAACCACAATTTTTAAAAGTCTGTTGTGGTACGTGCAGTAAGAGTTGTTTGCTATTCGAATCAACAATGGAGTTTAAATAAAAACGACAGATGGATCGACGACAAGGTTCAGGCTTTATTAAGCTTATATGCTTATATTATATAGCATCCATGGTGACGCACCCACCTATCTCAAGGAACTCCTCACCACACAGACATCCACACGTAACCTCCACTCTGTTTCGACTTGTCTTCTCAGGACTCCCTCGACCAAACTCCGTACTATGGGAGATCGGGCCTTCTGCTCAGCAGCTCCCAGTCTGTGGAATGCTCTCCCTGACCACTTGCAGACCCCACAGACTGTAGATGCTTTTAAACGTGGTCTTAAAACACACCTTTTTAGCAGAGCTTTTGAATGATTTGTTACTTCTTAATTTTTCAGTTTTATTTATTTTACTAATTTTTTGTTGTTGATTGTTTTAAATCTGTAGCACTTCGAGATTTTGTTTAATAAAAAGTTTGTTACAAATAAAAATGTATTATTATTATTTATTATTATAAGCGGAGGGCAAAAATCCAGCGGGAACTGGAAAGTCGTGCGCAGTCCTAAGTCTAGTCTCTGACTAATTTGCCTAATCTTCACGGTACTTTAGACCGCGATGGAAATGCAGACAGCAACAGGTCTGGGGGAAAAAGTTCCTGGGACAAATTGTTCCTGCTAATTTTGGTGGAAACGGGGCTTAAGTGTGTCCAAAGCATATTGTGTTGAAAAGAACATGCCAAAAGTCCCCAGATGGGCTACTATTTCTGGTAAATTTTTGAAGTGAGGAATGAGGATCCATGCACATTCTAATGGCTGATATTGCCCTCAAACCATTGCACTTTAGAGGAGGATTTGGTTACACACACACACACACACATGCACGCACACACGCACGCAAAAAGAACTATAACATGCCGGATGTTTGTGAGACCATTATGGTTAAGTAGAGACTCCATAAAAAGGTTATAATCAAACAGCACATTGGCAAAGCAGATATGATTGTCCATTAAATGGTAAATGGATCACTATGCAATGAGTTCACTGCATAAAATACCAATATCAATATGCCATTTGTTTTCTGTCCAATACGGTAAAATTGTTGAAGTAGTGTCAATTGAATTAAATAAAATGTGGAGTGTTAGTGAGGATGTTACAGGATGATTGGCAGGTTGCTTTACTGTGAGAAAATGCATGTAACTTTGCAATGGAGTGCTATTTTAGGACATGATAGCATGACTTAAAGCTTGCCTACTCTTCTGCTACACACTCAAAAGTATCTACTTTAGCTGCATTTATATCTCACTCCATATCTCAGGAACCAGGGACTTTAGAGTGGTACTGAGTGTGTTTCAACCGCAGGGAATAAATTAAGTTTCGGATAAAATTTTTAATAAAAATGTGTTTTGGTTGAAAAAAAAGAAAAAAAAAGAAAGAGTATTGTGTTAAATATTTGCAATGGTTAATACTTAAGCGTTCTCTGTTTTCTCTTTTACTGTTGATTTTATGCTTGAACAAATGTGAACACTTCACCATGTTACAGCCATATGGATAGGGAACTCCAGGGGAGGGACTAAGCAATGACTGTCAATAATTCCCTTACAACCAAGAAGAGTCCATATGCTTTTCTACAATGGCAAGAGGAACAATGTTAGTTGACCATTTAGTATCTGTCTTGATTAACCAATGCAATGCATAAACAGAAATAAAAAATAAATAAAAAAATCTCAGACAAAAAAATCATAAGCTACTGCAGTATTCATGTTAAGTATACTTTGGGTATAGTGAAAATTATGTATAATCTTTGTGTGCAAAGTTTTGCAGAGGTGGGGCAATGTGTCCGATTTTTTTTTGTTTTTTGTAGTGGCTGTGTGCTACACCAGAGATAAATGAAGATAGATGAAAAGAAATATCCCAAATAGAATAAAATAAAATTTGAATGACTATGGGGAGCATAAACTGCAAAGCAATAAGACCTCATGAATAATACAAGATCTCCAAACCATTCACCACATACTCAGAAAGACAGAAAGATGAGGAGAGAAAGTGAAAGAGAAAAATGAGGGAGTTATTTTCCCGGGCAGTCTGTAGATCAATCTCAAAGCACCACAGCACACACACAGATGGAAGAAATGTAGTAAATTATGAAAACAGAGAGACCATCAATGATCTCAGATTGGCTGGAGACTCATAGGAGTGTCTTACTTAGGATGTTTGTGCATAAAATTAGGAATGGGCAGGTCACCTTCAAAACTGAGAGGTTGCTCACTGCAGAGCCGTGGGTGGAGCTTGACATCCAGCCCCCACCCCCCACCCCCCCTCTTTCGACGCAATGGGTGGGGCTTGATGATCCTATCACACCCAAGTCTCAACCTAAGACGTCCAACGGAACATTGGCCGTATTCACAAAACATCTTAAGGTTAAAAGTAGCTCCTAACTTGCCGATTTAGGAGAAACTCTTAAAAGTAATGGTCGTGTCAGTCCTATTTGTCAGTCCAGACTCCTGCATTTTTGCTCTAAGAGTATTTCACAAAGCATTTTAGCGCTAAAACCACCTACATTTGTGAAACGTTAGGAGTAGTCAAGAGGACTCTTAAGTCACTAAGACCAAATCACAAACAATCATAATGGCTGTTGCAGACATTTCTCCCCATTCTCTCTTCCACTTCGGATAGAGTAAATGAGTAAAATAAGCGTATTTGGCATGCTGTCCGAGGGGATCGATGGCTCCGAGCTCAGAATTTAGCCCAGACCCAGAGTTCTTGTTCTAGAGCCCCATGCTAATGGTGTACTTCAAGCACTCACGCTACTTCTGACATGAAGAACAATGGATTTGCAACAATCGCTTTGTCGCATCCAGTGTAGACAACCTCAATCTGTCAACTATCCTACACTATAGTCTAAACTTGTTTAGTCATGTTTAGTAATAAACAAGTCCCAAAGACAATGGGAATGAGATAAGGGTACTTTCTATTTGGATGTGTAGACTGCAGTGTATTTGACCATTTAAGTGAGATTCCACATCTTAATGAGTGTATGCTATATGTTAAGTCCAATATGCACTGGTAGTAGTATGAAGAACAAGTATACATATCAGTTTACAGGAAGTGGGGTTAGTGCCTGAGACATATTAGACACAATTATTTGTTATATTTGTGATATTTTATAAATAAATATTTTATAAATATGGTGTGCCAGGGTGCAACTGACACGCAACCAGGTTTGTTCATTTACATTCTACTTTGCTAACTCATTTACATATTGTATCCGTAACTGGCTTTTAAAGGGAATGGGAGATGAGACTCTGATTTATTGCATGTTACGCCCAAAACACATTAATTAAGAGACTACATACAACCCTTTTAGACCATCCACCTGGCGAGCCGACATTTAAGAACTGTTTTATTAACTGAAGTTGTATTTCTAACTGAAAGAAACACTGACAATGTTTTTTTTATTGTTATTTTTTTTATCATGTTCAATGCTGTAAATCTGCTTGCTTTAAAGCAGTCTATTGTATAATGATCTAATTAACTAAAGGCATGTGATGGCTTGACTAGAGTGCTAAATTGCAGAGCTCATGCAGACATATTGTTTCTGTGATCAGCTAATTTATGACATAAAAACAAGAATGCAACTAAAAAGTTTAGAAAATAAACAAATTAGATCACTCATTCGTAAGACAAATCCACGGTCACGGGAGTCTCATTGACATGGGCGAGACATGCAAGTGTCAAAATTATTTGTATTAATTGACATGTTAATCACCTACCCCTTTTTACAACAATTAAGAAACTGATTGTTTTTAAATACTGCCATAGCAAATGTTGAGCCTTGTGTGTTGTTATTAAGTGTTTAGTTTAGCTAATAAAGTGTTGTTTGTATCACACATGATGTTAAGCACAGTAAAGGGGATTTCTTGCTTCAAACACTCAATAATGCTGCATAAATGTAATGTTAATATTTGTTCTCCTTGCAGTGTAAACTCATAGGCTACTCAGTGTATGTACTCCTCTTGTTTACTATACATACAAATTTTTTGCAGCCTACAAAATTTACTTAAGGAGAAATCAAAAAGTGTTCTTTTCAAGCATCTGACAAATATAAAAACTGATGGTTCATCAAGAGCTCTACATGTCTTGGGGCACTGTAGCTGAGCTTGACCGCACATGATGGTCAGGTTCCTTTATTGAGATGACATGGTAAGTGAGTGACAGGTATATCTGTGCATTCAGTTATGAATGTTCAAGCTTTAGACGGGGGCAATATCAGGTGAGATATTGAGAAAGGTCACATAGACCGTAGTCTGGTGTTCTGCTGGGGGCGATGCTGAAAGAAAAAGAGAATTTGATCAAAGATGTTCAGAAAGCTGAAATCGTTCATATTTTTTTTCCCCTTTGTATGTTACGATTTAGAGCATTTGGTTTAATATAAATAAAATTAACACAATTTTTAGACATTTTACATATTATAAAACATAAATAAATATTAGGTAAACTTTTACCTGCCGACTAGTCAACTACTTTTCAGGAAGTCAAGTTGACTTTACCGTCAACTTTCGTTTTGGAAGTTCAGACAGATTCTGTGAGCTGTGGGGTGTTTCGCGACTTGCGTCATTTCAACCAGAATAAAACTGCCTGCTCAATGTGCTCATGGATGTAGAATCCGCTATGAAGCGTCAGCCTTGCCCTTTCACATTGTACTTTGCAGCTGTTGGAAATCAAGAAAGGGGAAGAGTTTAAACAAGTTTAAATTTTATTTTCAGTTCAAATCCTCACAAAACTATAGCTGAAGATATGTTGTTGCAAACAAGACCATGCACTCATTGTCGCATTTCTAAAAATTTGAAAGAAACCTATATATAATGATTTAAATGGGCTGTTGGTTGTGATTGGCTTAGACCTTGGCATGTTTTCAGTCATTTTTTTTCAATTCTCAAGGTTTAGTAAAAAAAAAAACATTTTGTTAAAAAAGATTATAATAATAGGCTAATAACAACAGTGTTGAATGTGATTTCACCAAGTGCAACATGTAACAATTCCGGGACCCATATGTCTCTTTTTACCATTTAAATTGTGGCATCTATGCAATGTTTTAGTATTTGCAACATCCTCCTCGTTTTATGATATTTTAAAATGCGTAAACCTGTGAATTATTATTATTTTTTTTTAAAGAAACCCCACCACTTTAGATCGACTTTGCACCAGGGTAATTTTTTCATTACAGACTCATTTTAATTATTACGCAGGAAACAGATTCAATAAGTTATCCAGATACAGAAGCTACTTGATGTTGGATAGTGCAAATTTAAGATGTCACCTGAATGTAACACATAAACCGTATACTTTTTGATAATCCAATCTATTTATCAGACCACGGTGATCGTATGGGCAAGATACACTTCATTTAAACATAAACTGTTACTGGATTACTGATTTATATCTGTGGTAGTTCAAGGACCATGTATAATTTATCAATTTTTTTTAGTCAAATTTATAATAATTGTCCATTTACCAATCGTATAAATGCAGTAACTCTCACTTGTGAATCCGGATTAATAACAGTCTCTGGATTAAAATGCCTTTTAAATGCAAATGAAAATTGTGGCATATATAAATACAACTTCTTGACTTAAGCCTGTATTAGACGTAGACTGTTGGTGATCTTCTGTATTTATGCTTTTGAGTTTGTGGGAATAGCAGTGGGTGGCAATTAGTATGCCTTTACAGTGGGCCGGCAAAAAGGATGCTGGGAAATTCCATCAGGTGAGTAAGCCTGTCATTTGACAGAGGGCTGACAGCCCCCCCGTGGAAAACACACAACACACTCGCCCATACAGCACTACTTTACCAATCACTAGATCTGTTTTCCTTTCCAATATCAGCACAATGTAACAGATACAGATGTTTAAATGTTTTAGATGAGATGTCACACAAAAGTGTATGTATAATTGTTAATTGCAGTACATCACGGCCCCACTAATTACAAACGCATTGTAACAGCCGAAAACAACCCTTGTTGTGATGGTAAGAATCAAAACACGGTCTTAATTTAATATCCAATTTTGACAAGATATCATTAATTGCTAAATGTAATTGAGTTGATGATCAATGCAGCACGTGGTATAAGGGATGGTGAGTTATTTATGGGTGAAGAAATATCGTATTGGTTTGTCTGGTAAAGAAATGGAGCGATGGAAAACAAGGCAATGTTAAACTAATGGCTGTATTTATGTGGGTGGACTGGGATTTAACAAAAACAAAACAAATCAGGACCTTATGCCAGTTCATCACAGCCTATAATCCCTCATTCTATACTATGTTTCAGATATGCATAAAAATAGAGACTTAAGTGGGCATGCTGTAAATTTATTAAGACCTTACCACATATCGCAAAAGGTAAGTCATATTATAATCTGATTGAATGTTGCTCTCGTAATAATGGACTCCTGTGATAAGTAAAAAGCAGGCCAATGCCATTTGTTGATGTTGACCAATAGTGATTATGTAAGTGATTACTGACTTGTGATTAAGAACACAACCTGTTTTTTGTAGCAACTTTCAGAATGTTAACTAAAACAACATCTGACGTGGTGTGAGAAAGTGACATAAACCACGCAAAATCCGATTACAACATCAGACTGAAACAGATTTCCAGAAATGTGATTTGAATAGGATTTCAAACGACATATGAATGTAGCTCAAAATGGATGTGTGCTGTTCACTCTTGCTAAATATGATCAGATTCCAATTGGAAATGCACAGGACTGACAGTCTGAATGAGGCTTAAGTCACTGGCCCAATAGTTCTTGACTGTGTCCAAAATCGCCCGCCCTTTACCTTTAAATAGGGTATTTTTTTTAAGGGACAGCCATTTGTAGTGTTGTCCAAAACTATAGTGGACATTATCGAGTGCACCCATTAAATCCCACAATGCACCACAATAATGAGTGTGCAACCGAAGTATGCTCAACTGGTAGATAATACCCATAATGCACTGAAAGAGTCGCTACGTGCGTTGAATGAAGTCCCAAGTCTGACCAGAAGATGGTAGCTGCAGCTGAATCATTCATCCATCCATTAATTTTACAAACCGGCGGTCCAATGTGGTTACAGCGTAATATCATACAGGTATAAATTCATTTTTAATTGATTAAGTTATTTAATTAAAGGTTACACATGCTAGTTCCATGGCAGAGTTCATGGAAAATCTTTTTATTACTACTGGAGCCGCCAGTTTGTTACGTTTTAAATGATAATTAATAAGCAAGCAGAAATTATGCAAAGGCAACAGCCCTTCTAGCGCCCTCAGTGTCCGAATTCACTTACTCATTTTCATTCACTTCCTCAAGTGGACTAGGCCTATATTAGTGGAGAAATGTAGGAAAAGTGAATGAGGGTATAAGGGTATACACATTTTGTATATCTCCCCATTCAAGCTCACCTGATTGAACTCGTCTGCTCATAAGTAAAGACTCCAAGATCTCAGATGGGTGTGTTAGATAAGAGAGACATCTAAAATGTGCACTGTTGAAACACAGATCTAAGTCACAATTATAGACAAACACAATCTGAATTAACTAATAAGGTGTACTTTTTAAAACTGTATTGGATTTTATAGAAAATACAGAGTGATTATTGACAGAGCAGTCTGGATAAAGTAAATGAACCTCTGTGTTCTCCAAAAGCTAATTGGAGTCTATTGACAAGATGAGATTAAAGTATGGGTTGCACAGGTGCCATTTTAATAAAAAAAAAGCCTAACCCAAAGCCTGGTTACTGACAGATCTGTTTTTCTCAAGAAAAATTGCCTAGTGTGAACCTTTGGGTCTGTTTACACAACACCATTTTCAACTAAATACGTACAACTTTTTGCATTTTGGCCATTCATTTACACGACAACAGCGTTTTGGGGGCTTGAAAACAAGATTTTGAAAAAAATACCATTATTGTCTCTGTGTACAAAAACTACAAAGACGCAAATTTGTGAAACCAGTCATGTCATGCGGATGCGTATTATGTGTTCAGTCTAAACACATGTAGATTTTTTTGCTAACCACTGGCTTGGCTGCACAATACAGTGTTTTAATCATCTTTTGTGGATCCGTGCATGTGAATGAGGATCATTTTGATAATGTTGTCATTGTACGCAGAAAATACAAAGGAAAAACATTCTACTTTTAGTACATCATTGTCATGTACTGTAAATGTACCTTCAGTCTTAAAAGTTTTGAGAGGTCTTCATTATCAATTCATAGTTCCCTGATTGCAAATAATAGCAAATAGAGATGAGCAACTGGATTATTAAAAACAGTGAAGCATTAAGCCTCTAAATCCATATTTGAAAACATGTGTTAACTTGCCAAATTAACTGTCATTAATTGGATAAATGGCATGGTCTTTTTCAGAGTGTTTCTGAGGTACAAAATGTGTGATCAAAGATTCTTGATTCTTAAATTAAGCAAAATCCAACTATGAAATAAAGTGAATAAGTCAATTGACTGGCTCTGTCCGAAATCACCAATAGGGCACTATTTGAGGGGACAGCCATTCAATTATACATAAAGCACCACAGCAACTAGTGTACAACCGACGTACACTCAATGGCTAGAGAATACCCATATAGCACTATTAGGGATAAGACGATTACCAGTTTCACACCACGATTCATACCACGATAAAATGTACTGACGGTTAGTGTTATCGTTTAAAATGTAATTATCATTAAAACCGTGTACGATCCTGTCCAGCTGGATGATGTGACGGCAGCCATATTGCACCAGAACGGCCACCACACACCAGCTGATTGGTGGAGAGGAGACCAAGTGATGAAGCCAATCAGTATATGGGAATTATTAGGAGGCCCTAATGGACAGAGGCCAATGGACATATATGCCCACGATGCTGGGGTTATACCCCTACTCTTTTTTTTCCAAAGGACATTCTGGGATTTTGAATGACCACAGAGAGTCAGGACCTCAGTTTAACATCTCATCTGAAGGACGGTGCTTGTTACAGTATAGTGTCCGCATCACTATACAGGGGCGTTAGGACCCACAGAGACCACAGGGTGAGCGCCCCCTCCTGGCCTCACTAACCCCTTTACCAGCAGCTTCCTAGTTTTCCCAGTTGGTCTCCCATCCAGGTACTGACCAGGCTCAGCCCTGCTTAGCTTCAGTGGGAAACCAGTCTTGGGCTACAGGGTCATATGGCTGCTGGCACACTTATTACGCAATTTTTTTTTTTTACCACATATATAATTACAGGGGCATATTGAATTGAGATTAATGTTTTAAATCTTATCTGTTTATAAATCAAAGTATTAATAGTCCTCTTATTTCATTTTCAATACAATCAAAAATGGAGACGCAAGATGCGTTATAATGCGTTGCTATTGACGGCAGTCATTATAATGAAGGGAATTCCACAGAATAGAGCTGCTTGTTTTATTTATTGATTTTCAAATATTAAACTTGTTGGCACAAGTGAGACAAGTTGGCACTATGAGAGTCGCGTGCGTCGAATGAAGTCCTGCGTCTGATCAGAAGATGAATCATCCATACCATCTATTGTCCAAACCACTGGTCCAATATGACTACAGCGTAATAGCATACATGTAAAAATACCTTTTTAAGTGATTATTAAATTGTTTAAGTTTATACATAGTTTCCATGACATATTTCAAGATAAATCTTTTTATTACTACGTTTAAAATGATTATGAAATGGCAAGCACAAACTATGCAAAAGCGGCAGCCCTTCCGACACTGAATCCACTCATTTGTTTTCATTCACTCCTTCAAGTGAACAATTAGTGGAGTAATGTAGGGAATAGTGAATAAGGGTTTAGGGGCGATTTCGAACACATCCACCGCCATTCTATCTTGTCAGTTATCTTTCAATCTCTCACCTGGCTACTTTGTTGCTTTTCTTGGTATTTATTTTAACATCTTTACTTTAAATTTTTTTAATTAATTATTATTATTTATTATATTTTTTTGCTTGCCAGTTCATTTTCTTTTCTCTAGTCGAAGGTTTTTTTTTGTCAGTTGAGTTCTTCTAGCATTTTAGTCAGGCTCCAAAAATAACCTTCTATTCACACTGCTGTGTTTATGAGAAGCCAGCTGATACATCAAGATGCTCACCCTTGATATTTACTGGCTCTTCTGGTGAATTTACTGACACCAGATACCTTTACTGGACATGCTGGTTTCCATTTTACCATTGAATATTTATGTGGCCTAAATCACAAGTGCACAGGAAATGACTACTATATTCTTCTTGCCTTTTTTTCTTTCTCTTTTGATAAACAGACCAATGCAGCCACAACTGCAGCTGACGTTTCTTCACTGGGAATCATTAATGAGAATATGTGCTTCAAAAATAGACCCTCCTAAAATATTTGCAGCCTGATAAAATAACAGAGGTCATTATATTTTTGTCATTATATATTCTCCTTTATGACTCTTGGGTAGAAAATATCTAAAAGTAGCAACACTACTAACTTTACATGTTTTCAAATTCATTATGAGCTTTTAAAATAACAAGCTACTTTTCCCATTACATTGCTGCTGTTACTGTATGTATTGCACACCATCAAACACTCTCCTAACTGTCCTCTCTATTACTTTAAGATGGTCATGCTTTGTCCTTTCTCCTAAGGTTTTTTTCTCTCTTGCTATAACCCAACCTGCTATAGCTTTGTCTAAGAAACAAACCAACATTTATAATATTATGTTCCTCTTTGTGGAATCCCCCAAATCTCTTTTCTCTGCTTATATTCAATTTGAAAATAGCAGCTTTTTGTATTATGGTGGTATAGACTTTCATTTTCGACGAGCTTCTACATGGATCACCTTTTTTCTTATCTGATGTGTACCCATCTTTTCTCTATCCCACTGAGATATTTATCAGCTCTTTAAGGCATGCATTTTCTGCTACCGATCTCTCATCAACAGCAACCTGTGACATGCCGTTTTCACACCACAAATCCCATTACCTTTATCCTTAGCTAATACTGAGGCCACCCAACACTGCTGTCAAGGCCCACAGCACAAACAATTTGCCTTCTCTGTGCTTCCATTTTCTCTTCCTCAGCACCCACAGTGCTGTGGCAGAAGTGCGTAGGCAGGGTGAGCAACAGGGAAGGAGCAGCGATGAAGCTGGAAGGGGTATTGTTTGTCTGTTGAACTGTGTTTGAGGATTTCATTATAAGAAAAGAAGAACTTTCGTTTGGTCTATTTTTTTTCACTCAAGTGTCTTGGGAATTTCACAGCACTTACATTTTTATGGTAATTCCTTTAAAGGGGGAGTGTGTGTGTGTGTGTGTGTGTGTGTGTGTGTGTGTGTGTGTGTGTGTGTGTGTGTGTGTGTGTGTGTGTGTGTGTGTGTGTGTGTGTGGACTGGTAATCCTACGGTATGGGGACAAAATGTCCCCACAAAGATGGCAATATCCAAATTTTTGTCCTTGTGGGGACATTTTTTTGGTCCCCATGAGGAAAACATCTTATAAATCACACTAAGTGATGTTTTTTGAAAAAGTAAAAATGCAGCATGTCTCCTGTGATGGGTAGGTTTAGGAGCAGGGGCAGTGTAGGGGGATAGAAAATACGGTTTGTACAGTATAAAATGCATTACGCCTATGGAATGTCCCCACAAAACATGGAAACACAACATGTGTGTGTGTGTGTGTGTGTGTGTGTGTGTGTGTGTGTGTGTGTGTGTGTGTGTGTGTGTGTGTGTGTGTGTCTTTATCTTTAAATACTCACTCACACACCAGCTTAATATGCAGAAAGAACTATAAAGGCCCTGATATACTCATGGTAAAGTTTGAAATACGTGAGCAGCGATATACTGTCATCAAACATCTGATGCTGCTCACTCTGTGTTACACGCTTTCCTCTCAATAACAAAATAAACACACAACAAAAATTATGAAAAAAGCGAGAGTTTTAAGCATATAAAGCATCTGTAGCAATGTGGTTATGTTTGCACAAGCTCTATATCACTTTAAACAATAGATTGCATTAAATCCAGAAGCTTTACCGTATTAAACATGAAAATCAGTGTCAGTGTCAGTGTCTCGTTATATCAGAAGTACTTAATTTTCTACTGTAAAGCAGCTCCTCATGTGGAGAAATGAACCTGAAAATATTTTCACTTGAAAGAAGGCAGAGCCTCCACGGAGTCCGCACACACGTAATCACCGTAGACCAATGTTCGCTTTTGCAAGCTGTTTTGAACTCCCAAAACAAACTCCAAACAAACTTTGTTTTGGCCCGATTTTACTCGAAATGACATCACATTAGTATATTCTTTGATTTAGCTTGAAGTATATCGGGCCTTAAGTAAGCCAATTGAAGGTAGATTCCCTTAAAAAGTAGAGCTGCATGATATTTAAGAAAAATGCAATATGCAATGATTTGTTAAATAAAACAATATTCGAAGATGGCTCAGACCAAACTCCCTTTCTGCCACCCATAGTCAGTATGATCAATATGACCAAGACAGCACAACACACACTAACAGATTCCATTCACAAACAGTCAGAGTGCCAACTGTGAACACGGGAAATCTCGCAAAGTCACTTGTGGGCAAACGTGACTTTAGGGTAACCAAACATGGTGTATGATGGGCTAGAAGAAATGGCGACACAAGTGTTTGGACTGCTATTTACAGTTTGAATGAAACCATGGAGACTTCTGTCTTCTGTTAGCTCGCTTTCTGATTGGGTATTGTTTTGTTCCATGTGTTCCATCTACAGAGTGCATGCACAATTTTCCCTCCCACACAACAGGATTTCTGTTGGATACTTACGATTTGAGATTGGTGTGGCCCCAATGTTTTTCCTAGCAGATTCAATCACTTGAACTTACACCACAGGAAAATCTGATAAGATCATTTGTAGAACCATCAAGATTACCTAAGATTGTCGGTAGGGGAGAATTGGGCCCAAAATCTGCCCGATTATCTTGTAGTAAAGTTCCTTTAATTAAATGTGAAGAATGTAGTTTCTACAACATTAGTGATGCCTAGCAGAGTTACAAAAATAAAGCATATTTTGCAAACGCCCCTTTCGTGTTGTTGCACCTCCCTAACTCAAACAGGTACAAGTTGACTACTTTCAATAAAAGGTCCAACATATTAGGAATTATTTTAGCTGTGTTGCTATGTGTCATGAGTAAACAACTGAGTAGCTAACACTCTGTCTAGAGGGAATGTGAGCACCTTGCTTATAATAAACCCATCCTATATCTATAGCGGGCACATTTTTGACATGACGAGCCACTATTTTCTACCAGTAAGACTTGGGGGCCAAGATAACATAACAAAGACATTTATTTATTCTCAGACTAGCAAATGAAAGCAAAATAGTGTATGATGAGGCTCTTTGGCGTAGGCCCTGTCCGTATCATTCTGTGAGTAACGGACTCTGCATTTCCTGCCTGAAGATGAAGGACCCCCCGAGAGATATGGGCAGCGACCATCCTGGTGCTAGTGGGTAAGATAGGGGTGAATGTCTGGCATCATCTGCAAACTCATGTGTAAGTACCAATATTTTACACTCCAAGTGTTAGATAATGATTGGTTAGATCTAAACATAATGAGTGACATAACATTTGAGTCTTCCTGGCAGAACTTACTTTCATTTCAGGCTGTCTACACTGTATACGTCAAAGTAAACCATATAAGCTAGAGCATTTGTCTTTTTAAAGGAGTACACGATAATGTTATATTGAAGCATCTATTGAAGGCCTAAATGCAATGAATTTTGCACTTCTGTAACCGAAACTGAATTTCTTTTCCTGTGTAATGCATCCATCATGTTCCCACACCAGCTAAACACCCTCTGGCTCAGCCTGCTACAGTAGCCATGCCCCAAATCTTGCTATAGGTTGAGCTGGAAAAAGATTGACGGATCTGAGCGGACCATTCTCAGTGTTCTGATGGTGCCTGCGAGCTCATTCTTTACACTTTTGGGGGAGATAAACCCACAAAAGGCATACAAATAATAGTCAATGAACAATAAACTGGATTAAAAAAACAATCTTACATTATAGAAGTCTTCAAGGGTCCACTTGAATCCAAAAACCTGAGACCTAAGTGGGTTTGGGTCCAAAACGAGTGCCTAAGATGCAGGTCGGTCTGATATTAGAAGCATTTGGTGTAATTTAAAATAAATTATTTTTTTTTTTTTTTAACGACTGGACCCGAGAAGACCCAAATTATTTTAAAACATTCCAATTTTCCTGGTGTTTAACAAAATGCGATTATTTAAAACAAAATCATATCAATTAATTCTATGACAACCCCATTCATCTCTGTCAATACGCGCTTCTATGTGTAAATAGCCAAGCCTGCAGGATACTCCACATGAACAACGCTTTGCAATATCGAAGCCATTTGGGAGGATGAGTGAATGAATATGTTGGTTAAATCAGAATCGTATATATCAAACAACCTCCTCTTTTGCTGTTCAGACTTTCAAAAACCCATCTGGATAAAATCTGGATATGCAAAAAATCTGAATTTTTCTTTCAGTCTTAAAATCTCTGATTTTGGTCTGTCATCCCAAGTTGAAAAAGTCCCCGCTTGCCACAGGCTGTGCAGACATCACTGCTTTTTTTACATTCAGGTCCAGTTGAGTTTGAAAAAAAAAATGCTGTTGTGTTTGGTCAGACTCTAATTTGATCTGTTTTTTTCTCAGGACGGATTTGTCTTTTTAAAAATGTATTTATGCACGTCGGGTTCGGGTAAGAAAGGGATTGGGGTCGGGTATAGATTTTGGGACCCGCGAAGACCTCTAATACAAACTCATCTTTATTCACTCTTCTTCTCTCCACATTCACTTTTGTTCTGTCTAAACAAAAGCATCAATGTGCAATTAATCTACAATGCCAAACTCAGTTAACTCTCCTTAAAATTCCTGATGTGGGAGTAACCCTATACTTCACTCTGTCCTTAGGTTGCCAGGTATTCATTGCAAGGATTAATAGACATTAATAGAAGGAACTACTTTCTTTATCTACAGATTAGCAAGTTTCTGTTTGTTTCCCTTAATAACACATTGCAAAATGTGTATCTGGAGAGAACAAGAGGCGATAAATTTGTCTTTGTTAGAGTTTTATTCTCATGTTAAATGAGCAAATATCTCTATTTATTTCTCTTAGTAACACATTGGCTGATGCATTATCATGTATGTACTAAACTTTTCTATGTTACAATTTTAAATTAAATGCACATTGGTATTGAGGGGGGCAGCTTCCCCCAGCTTCAATCTTGGCCTCTAATTGTTTTTTCCCCATTCTCTTCCTCTGTCTGCAGCAAGGCCACGTTCATTCATTGCACAAAATTTTATTTTAATAGAATCTCTTAAAACAATTAATTACTAGCTCCTCATCCCCCCGCTTCTCCCCTCTTTCTACCCTCCCTCTGTAGGGAGGAGATGTAAGCGGCGATAAAAAGGCGTTTATTGGCAGGCCTGTTGGTTATTAACATGTAAATTAAATCATCACAGCTGTTCTGTTTTCAATCAAGGCAGGCTGAAGGGAAAGTGGAAGCCATGTGATGGACCCCAACAGTCTGATTTTATTCTGCCCACCTTCATTAGAGTAGGAGCAGCCTCCACTAAACCCCCCATATGCATATATTTCTACAGCCTACTCATTATTCTTGTATTCCAGAACAAATGTTTGTGAATCATTTGGAATTAAATATAATTATTTCTGAGAGAGTAAAATATAGTGAGGTTCATAAATCCACATTATAAATCTGTAATTCAGAATGTCTGAAAATAAACAGTTTAAGGATCTTCAAACATTTTAAACATTTTAATATTTTATTTTAAGATTCTGCAGCATATATAGGTCACTAATTAGGTAAGCAAATGTGTGCCGTGTACTTCTTTGTACATAAGGTCAGATGTGTCTTTGGAACATTGGCATTACCTTTCGATTTATCCAAATCATTTACTGACACATACAAATTAAAATATTTTTTTCTGTTACATAGAAGACATACATGGCACACAGCTTTTCTCAGAACATTTTTATTATTATAATTATTATTATTTTAATTTTTTATTTTTTAAACATTTATCTCAAATTATTTTTAACCTTCTGGTCTCAAGGTCGTTTTTCATGAAGGTATAAAGTCTGTTCCCATCATATTCACACAGGTGTCCTAAAAGAATAACCACCAGTTCATCATATTAACATATGAACGTGCAATTTTTGGGGCCAATGTAGAATATACTAAAGCAATAAGCCCTGTGAAGCCATGATTAACAGTGAATTTAGAACAGCCAAAGGGCGTTGTTAGGCACGACACAGAGAGGAATGTCTAAAACCCTCTTAGCTATTCTAAATTCACTTTAAATCACAGCTTCACAGGGCATATTGCTCTTCTAAACTGGTTATTCCACATGCCTAGCAAGGTTTCATAAAATCAACACACAGTCACAAAAATATCATGCTATTGAAAAAAAAATCCACCAAGAAATGTAGTTCTTCAGAAGTGGAATGGTTGTCAAACACAGCAGTGGCGCAGTAATAGTGGTGTAATGCGGTCACGTTTATGTTTGTAGAGTAATTTATAATGGCCTCAAACGAAGCTCAACCAATCATAATTAAGGACTAGAACTATCTGTTTTATAATTGTTAGTTTATAGTGAGTCAAAAGATCTCTACCTCTATCTATTGGAGAAACAAAGAGACATCAGAGCACACATGCTAGACATGTTAGCCTTTGTATTCAATGTTATACACAGCATAAGTGTGTGTTTGGTGGAAGAGCTAGAAAAAATATGCATTTCTTAATACATTTCTGACCAAAATTATGAGATTAAAGGGGAAGAAATAAAACAAACCCAACATGTTTACTTTTTGTAGAAATTTTGGAGTGAGTCCTACTTTCTCCGGCTTGCACATTTCAGAGTAGTGGTGTAATCTCATATGGTTGACCTGTCAGATTTTGCGAGATCTTCCCTCTTGTTCTGTCTTTTTCAAATCACATGCACATATCCAGGAACACCAGTTTCGTGTTTGCCATACTTTTCTCAAGACATTCAACATCAGCTGGGAACCGAGCCCCCATCCCGCTGCACTCACGATACACACAGAATGTCTGAACATGTGGCAACTATTAGACAACTCTTAAACCGTAACATCACACCACTAATAGTTGTCATGCATTCAATTTTAATGACTTAAAGCCTAAATGTTAAAAAGCCAGTGGCCATTTTCTGACCCACACTGGCCATTCATATCATTGTTCTCAGGAAAAAAACACACACACACACACACACACACACACACACACACACACACACACACACACACACACACACACACACACACACACACACACACACATGTTGTGTTTCCATGTTTTGTGGGGACATTCCATAGGCGTAATGCATTTAATACCGTACGAACTGTACATGCTATACCCCTACACTGCCCCTGCCCCTAAACCTACCCATCACAGGAGACATTCTGCATTTTTAAATTTTCAAAAAAACTCATCCTGTGTGATTTATAAGATGTTTTCCTCATGGGGACCAAAAAATGTCCCCACAAGGACAAGGATTTTGGATATTGCCATCTCTGTGGGGACATTTTGTCCCCATAACGTAGGGATTACCAGTCCACACACACACACACACACAAAAGTGTTTTTGTCGTTAAATATTTGAGATGCAGGTCAATGAAATAAAAAAGCAAAGTCTAGAGATTCTTTTTTAAAAGACTTTTAAACTTAGTGCCACATTTTTAGAAAACATAGATGCTACAAAAAACATGAAATGCAAATGCAACAACTAAACATGCAGTTTAGTTTGTGTTTACATAGAACAACAATTTTTAAAAAGTGGAAAATGGAAAAGAGTTGTCTGTGTAAAACGGAACTTGCTTTTGCAAAACATGCTTTTGCTGTTAAAAAAAATGTGAGGTGCAGTTTAGTGGGACAGAAAGAAAGCAGAAGGTCGAGAAACGCTGTGTCATGCGCAAGACGCTGCAAAAGGCGCAAGCACAACTGTTATGTCCGTCTAATGTGTGTTACTGTTTATATTGAAAAACAACGGAAAAGTGGCACAGTGGAATGGAAAATGAGTTCAATGTTCACACATAATGTGTTTTTGCTGTTAAGAGATCAGTGAAAAGAAAAAACAGCGCAAGAGAATTTTTTTAAAAGTCAAACTATTAAATTTAGGATTTTTTTTTTTAGGATGCTGCAAAAGTTGCAAGTGCAATGGTTAAAGACATCTGTTTAGTTTGTTTACATTGAAAAACAATGGAAAATAGGTGCAGTGGAATGGAAAACGCTTTTTTGTCATTAGCCAAATGATGCTTTATTAACTCCTTCCCCACCACTGACGGAAATTTCCGTCATTAATAAGACAACACATCCCCGTCATTGACAGAATTTTCCGTCTTTCACTGTTATATGGTAAGGGGCGCTATTATGCATCTTCTGAATGAGTGCAAAATCTCCTGATCAAAACACGTTTGAAGAAGTTGCAGAAACAAGTGATATCATTTGCGAATGTGGCGGGAGGGGTAATCCCGGATGGGGAACTCAAAATGCAGCGGACTACGCCACCCTGATGACCACGGAAATATTATAAGTTAATTACGCACAAAAGGACACAGGTTCATGTTTCAGCAGAAAAAGGGTCTGGAGACGTGGATACCAAAAATACAAAAGTTTTTTTACAACATTCAAAAAATAAGTTATAAAAGGGTTAAAACTCCAGGGCTAGATTAGAATAGATGAAGTATGCTGGAGTCAGAAAAAGGAGACCAAGGCCTTCCAATGGCAGGTCAACTAACTCTACTGTATTTCAAAATCTTACCACCTTGTGCACCGGTCACACCACACGCACACCAGTCAGATCACACACACAGAAAACACTGCACTCTGTGACTAAGCCCACCACCGCACACGAGGCCCTATGAGCAGCCTGCCATGAAGCCTCGGCTCCTGCAATAAAAAGACAATCTATCCAAACAATCTCCAATTAACAAAAAAAGAAAATAATGAGGATTATGATAATAGTAAAAAAGGAAAGAAAATTTCAAAAAATTTACACAGATGAAATGGAAATAGCACAGAAAAATCTATTAAATAAAGAAAAAAACAAAAACAAACTGAAAACAAAGACAAAACAACTCAAAACAGATACATGCTGGAAAACGGGTTTAACACAGGACACGTAGACCCAGCGAGCTCGCGCTGGAGAGTAGTTTAACACAGGACGCGTTGACCCAGCGAGCTCGCGCTGGAGAGTAGTTTAACACAGGACACGTGGGACCCAGCGAGCTCGCGCTGGAGAGTAGTTTAACACAGGACGCGTTGACCCAGCGAGCTCGCGCTGGAGAGTAGTTTAACACAGGACACGTAGACCCAGCGAGCTCGCGCTGGAGAGTAGTTTAACACAGGACACGTAGACCCAGCGAGCTTGCGCTGGAGAGTAGTTTAACACAGGACACGTAGACCCAGCGAGCTCGCGCTGAAGAGTAGTTTAACACAGGACACGTGAGCGAGCTCGCGCTGGAGAGTAGTTTAACACAGGACACCGTGACAGCGAGCTTGCGCTGGAGAGTAGTTTAACACAGGACACGTAGACCCAGCGAGCTCGGCTGGAGAGTAGTTTAACACAGGACACGTGGGACCCAGCGAGCTTGCGCTGGAGAGTAGTTTAACACAGGACACGTGGGACCCAGCGAGCTCGCGCTGGAGAGTAGTTTAACATAGGACACGTGGGACCCAGCGAGCTCGCGCTGAAGAGTAGTTTAACACAGGACACGTGGGCCAGCGAGCTCGGCTGGAGAGTAGTTTAACACAGGACACGTGGGACCCAGCGAGCTTGCGCTGGAGAGTAGTTTAACACAGGACACGTAGACCCAGCGAGCTCGCGCTGAAGAGTAGTTTAACACAGGAGGCGTAGACCCAGCGAGCTCGCGCTGGAGAGTAGTTTAACACAGGACACGTGGGCCCAGCGAACTCGCTCAGAGTAGTTTAACACAGGACACGTGGGACCCAGCGAGCTCGGCTGGAGAGTAGTTTAACACAGGACACGTAGACCCAGCGAGCTCGGCTGGAGAGTAGTTTAACACAGGACACGTGGGACCCAGCGAGCTTGCGCTGGAGAGTAGTTTAACACAGGACACGTGGACCCAGCGAGCTCGGCTGGAAGTAGTTTAACACAGGACACGTGGGCCCAGCGAGCTCGCGGCTGGAGAGTAGTTTAACACAGGACACGTGACCCAGCGAGCTCGCGGTGGAGAGTAGTTTAACACAGGACACGTAGACCCAGCGAGCTCGCGCTGAAGAGTAGTTTAACACAGGACACGTAGACCCAGCGAGCTCGGCTGGAGAGTAGTTTAACACAGGACACGTAGACCCAGCGAGCTCGCGCTGGAGTAGTTTAACACAGGACACGTAGACCCAGCGAGCTCGGCTGGAGAGTAGTTTAACACAGGACACGTAGACCCAGCAAGCTCGCGCTGGAGAGTAGTTTAACACAGGACACGTTGACCCAGCGAGCTTGCGCTGGAGAGCAGTTTAACACAGGACACGTAGACCCAGCGAGCTCGCGCTGGAGAGTAGTTTAACACAGGACACGTAGACCCAGCGAGCTCGCGTTGGAGAGTAGTTTAACACAGGACACGTAGACCCAGCGAGCTCGGCTGGAGAGTAGTTTAACACAGGACACGTAGACCCAGCGAGCTCGGCTGGAGAGTAGTTTAACACAGGACACGTGGGACCCAGCGAGCTCGCGTTGGAGAGTAGTTTAACACAGGACACGTAGACCCAGCGAGCTCGCGCTGGAGAGTAGTTTAACACAGGACACGTAGACCCAGCGAGCTTGCGCTGGAGAGCAGTTTAACACAGGACACGTAGACCCAGCGAGCTTGCGCTGGAGAGCAGTATAACACATGAGAAACCAATGCAGACAAAGCAGCAGCATAAAAAAAAAAAACATTGCCCCAAATGCCGTAATTGACTATTTCTCCTAAAATTAGTTAAAACATCAAATTACTATCCCAACAAAAGGGATATGCGTGAATAGCGGCAATTACACATACCTTCATATTGCTATAGTTGTGAGTCCGATCATGCACACAAACAGACGACAGGCTAATAAGCCACGGGAATACAACAGGGGAATGTTGAACCAGGCCGACCTCCCACAGACGATTGTCCATAAAGGAAGCTATAAACGACAATTTTGTGATTGACTTCAAGCCACGCATCTCATCATTACTAGGAAGCTCAACAACACATACCTGGGGAGCGGAAGGAATGCAGAAACCAAAATGGGCGGTGCGCGGGCAGTGAGGCACAAACGGTGCTCTGACACAAAGCGCAATGGCTTAAAGGCCCTGTTTGTATATATTCACAACACAGTTTGTGATTGGATAACACATGTGCATGTTTTTAATAGAAAAAAAAGGTATATATACATAGCGCATTCGAGGCACCGTTGATCTTACTACACATATGTAAAATAATGAGATCATCAACATTAAACAGCATATAAATCAAAACTGCTGAATCAAATGTCGACTCGGGAGAGAGTTTAGGACTGTGAAGTTTTGAGGGTGGACTCAATTTACTCCATCTTCGTGTTGATCATTGTTCTGAATCCAATCAGGATAAAGTCTTTGACAAAACAATGGCAATTTTTTTTCAGCTTTGTGCTCAAAATGTTGCTTTTTTTTAATGAAACTCACCCACATTTTCTTTCTTCTATTGCATGTTTATATATTCATACAAGAGAATATTCTGGGGGCCATGCAAATTTTGAGAAAATTATCAAAAATGCTGGCGGTGGCTGGCAACTTAAAAAAAAGCCTTTATATACATAACCGACTCACCTATGTTCCTCAACAGTTTTCTGCATCCCTCCACCACCCCGACTCCTTGCTATCGGTTGGTTCCTATCCCAGCCAAGGTTACATGGGGAGTACTCTGGGTCCGGGCCAAATTCTGAGCTCAGAGCCTCCCCTCAGACGGCACCATCTGATTATTTGTAACTCATTAAATAAAAAAGTTGGTTAGAAAAGGAAACACACCTCAACAAACACAAAAACGGTTTACGACTCGAAGTTTAGAACTCATAGTATATTTTATGACTAATCTTGCCACAGTAATAAAATAAAATATTTAGTGTTATCAATATAGATCTCTTTTAAAGAGCAATTAAGATACTGAGTATCATTGTATTAAACAAACAAAAAAGGCACCAAGACCAATGGGTTGTCCGTGGCTTTTACATCTGGAACATTGAAAAATGTACACCACATTAAAGACCCTTTGATGTGCATTAAAATCCTCTTTGTGGTATAGGCACAATCAAAAGCTGGTTGATTAGCACACCATTGGTTGAGCCAGAAGTTGGACATGTTGGTCTGTTCAACCAAACAGATGTTTTGGAAGCACCACTCACAAATGTTTACAATCTTCATGATGTCTGTCCACAAATGGCTAAATTTACTGTCAAAAACCACAGACCAACCAAATAAGAAAGAAAGAAAAAGCAAATATGAGACACATTAACAGAAAGAAAAACAGAGCATGGGTTTACAAGATGGGGATTAGCATTCAATGTAGAGCTGTTTATCCTGAAAACCAGTGAAAGAAGATAAAAACCCAGTTGAATCGGCGCTGGTCCCCCGGAGAACCCCAGAAATACAACTGTGCCAGGTGAGGAGATTATCTCCTCCTGCTAGCCAAAAGATGAATGGGTTTTGGGGGGGGGGCAAAGTGCTCTCTCAGAGCCCTCCCACATGGCCACTCATTCAGGTTTTGGGTAAACCTTTATCCAAGGAAGCAAAGACAATATAAGGGGCTTATCCATCTGGTTACAATATGAAAACGACGAATCAAAGAATCAAAACTGTATAAGTGTAATTTGATTTATGCAAGGAGGGTTTATTTAATTATTATTATTATTTTGTTTTGTTATGATCTAACAAAACAATTTAGTTTTAAATGGTATTATTTTTATTTACAAAATGTTGATTATGCCTGTAATGAATTAAAGCATGAGACTTTAAAACCACGGAGAAACGAGAGCTTGATTCTTGATCAGTGTGATCTAAACTAACTTATGAGAACTAAACTTCCACATTGATAGTCTAGTATTTTCTGCCTCTTCATTTGTGTTTTCTGCATTTATTTATTAATTTTGGAGTGGTTCTGAATACTAAACAGCCTAGTGCCGTTTTGCATGCTGGTTTCTATTTTTGAAATGTTCTGAAATGATGTTTGCATACATTTGCATAGGCAAGTGCATGAATATGCAAATATAGGGGCTGATGTCTGTGGCAGGCTCCACTCTGCAAGAGAGCGCAAACATGCGCACACACACAAACTCTCTGACATGCAAACACTTTCAGACACATCCCTCGCACATCTTGACAGCCCACCCTCCCCTCATACAAATACCCTCTCTCTCATTCTCCCACTCACACACACACACATTTTTTATTTTACCTCTCACAAAGAGAACTGTATATATTTGCTTATTTCAACATTGTGATTAAAAATGCGTAGCTTTGTTTGTCTGTTTGGATACTTGCGCGTGTTCTATGTGCTTATTAAGTTGATCAGCGTACATATAGGCTATGGGGTTTAGTGACTAACATCTGGGCAAGCTGCCAGAACAAACAATTCCAACCGTTTGCTTCTATAATAGACCCTGACTTCATTTGTTCACTGTATCTATTCTATTGCATTTTCTCTCCCTCTCTTTTGCCGCATGTATGTGACATCATATGTCAACATCAAAAGTGACAGTCAGTAGACTGCTCTAATCACCAGTCAGTATCTGATGTGGCCAGCCTTTTCATGGACTACACCAGTTGTATCAGTCCTTGCTGTGAGACATTACCCCACTCTTCCACCAAAGCATTTGCAAGTTCCTGGACATTTTTGAGGGAATGGCCCTCAGCTTTCGATCCAGCAGGTTCTAGCTGTTCCAAATGGGTTTGTAATTTGGGCTCTTTGCTGGCCATGACACAACACTGTCTTACACAGAATGAGTATGGCTGGTGCAATGACAACAAATTAAGTTTGATGATGCTAAAGCCCAGGGGTCTCCATTTTGTGTTTTCTGTAGTTCTTTATTTCGGAGTGCTGCTGAATACTAAGCATCCCACTGTCATTTTGCATGCTGGTTTCTAATTTTAATATTTCATATATTTGCTCAGGGAGGTGTCCAGTCCTGCTCCTGGAGAGCCGCTGTCCTGCAGAATTCAGTTGGAAATCACTGTATGTTTCTAGTATGCCTAAGACTTTGATTAGATGGTTTAGGTGTGTTTAACTGGGGTTGGAGTTGAATGCAGGACAGTGGCTCTCCAGGAGCTAGATTGGACAAATATATGAAATGTATGCACCTATTAATTTAGAACATTTTAAAAATAGAAACCAGCATGCAAAATGACACTGGGATGCTTAGTACTCAGCAGCATTCCAAAATAAGTACAGAAAACACTAAATGAATAGTCAGAAAGTACTGGTGAATAGGAAAAAAATAGGAGGGGAGGACCCTTGTTAGAAAAAGAAATAAGCATTTGAGCTCTGTGTAACTCTACAAGACTCCCATGGGAGGCAGCATACAAACAGGCTAATGATTCACTTGCCTCAGTGTATGTTAGAGTACTGATATTTATAGATGTGTTTAAATGAATGTTTCATATGATGGCTGGTGGCTGTTATTTACTTTGATATTTCTGCTTATGTTCAATTGTGGGTATATTTGCCTAGGTTTTAATCATTTTTGCACCAACAATTCTTGTTGCATAGCAACAGAATTATAAAAAGTTAAACCTACTGTCTGTCACTTTTTGTGTGTGTGTGTCATAATTATGAACATTATATTATTTTTATTTTTGTATAGTTATAAACCAGTCAAAGCTCTGTTTTTTTTGTATTTGATGCTATAATATCCCAACTCCACCAATCCCCATTTCCATGACCACAAACACAGCTATTAAACACAAAGATGAAAAATAAGAAACACAATGGCAGGTGTAGATTTAAAACTTGGCATACTTTTCCACAAAGCTGTAATCATGATTTGGTTATAAATAGCCATACTGCTTGTATGAATGTTTTTAAAAATTACATTGTGAAATGTTGGGTACTGCAATGAATTACGTTTTTTATGATCATTCAGGGTGAAGACATGAACACACCACCACTGAAAAACACTGTAGTGTCCTGCCAAAAGTGTTGTAGTCAAGACCACCTAATCTGAGACCAAGACCAATGTGTGTTGAGACCAAGACCAAGACCAAGACCAAGGCAGGGCGAGGCAGAGTCAAGACCAGACCAGACCAGACCAGACCAGACCAGGCCAGCATTCCTTAAACTCCTTTCATAAAGATACACATTACCACATAAATGACTTATTTTGAATCAACAAATATAATAAGAATAAGACACTTTGGACCAGATTTACTAACAGCTTGCACCAACACAAACCGTCTTTTGGTGTTAAAAAACTTGTCAGGATTTACGAAAGACACACAGTGAAAAATTTACGCTGAAAAGGAGTGGACAGAGTTATTTTTGTGGCTGACCTTATTTCATATGCATTTGTAGGAGTTTCCCTTTTAGAGGCTAAATTTATGGTAGGAATCATGCAACATGATTTACTATGGTTTTGCGTATATTTTGTGCCATTATTTACTGCCCCAAAAACAGGTCTTAAACCAGACACTAATTTGCGCTGGTAGATTGTGTTGGTCATTATGAAAATGATCAGGCTGCGTCTGTGTACTTTAATTTTCTCGCCGTCAATAGATCACACGCTCAACTTTCCACTGCCATGTGTGCTTTTGGAATTGCACTCTAATGTTAACGCTTGTTTAGTACATCTGGCCATATACAGAGCTGGTACCAATCAAATGAAATCATTAACAGCAAAATGAATCTTTGCACTGCAGAAGTGGTACAGAAGATGCATCTGGATTGGTAAATTACAAACGCATAAATATATTTGAGAATAATGTTTTAAAAAAAGAAATTTCATGTTTGTGGTCATGCTCAAACCTGTGAAAAAATAAATAAATAAAAAATAATAATATGATAGTGAAGTCTGACACCGAGACGAGACGAGACCAAGTACAAGCTGGACTGGACTAGACTGGACTGGAATGGACTGCGCAAGGCAGGACTGGACAGGACAGGGCAGGAAAAGGCAAGGCAAGGCACAGAGGCAAAACTCAATGGCAAACATTAGAAGACGATGGCCAGCGAACACGAACACAAGCCATGTGCTCAAACAAAACAAGACATGAACACACAGATAATAATGTTTGTGAAAACACTTATTCATGTTCACACAAGACATTAAAACATGCGGCCGATAAAAAACACGAGCCAAGTAGGTGGCTGATGTACAGTAAACACGAACGGTACACAGTATGAACAACACACGTGGATAGAAGAGTGTATAGACCAAGCTAACTTGAAACCGCCCGCTCACACAATTTTACACATGGTAAACAGTTCCACTTTTTTTCAAAATACAGCACTGAACAGAAACCAGTGTCTGCCTGCCCACCTTAAAACCATGGGAAAAGGCATCTAAGTGGAACAAGAATCTATTATAATAAACAGAATTTTTTTGAAATTTGTTGCAGCTGAAATGCAAATGAATGTATGATATTTTTTTAGCCATCTGTTGCAACAATTCTCCAAAAACAAAGGGAACATTTAAGAGGTTTTCCTCCCTTCTATAGCCACACAGTACCAGGCTTTGGGATTGCACGCAGCTTGGAAGTTCCACTACCCCAGCTGTGTAAATGTTTTTGGTCGCTGGGCGACTAAAGCTGGGTTCTTCTATTTTTTTATTTCATACTCTCTTCCTCCTTTATTTTTCTCCTTGTCTCCTTTTTCTTATCTGGAGCCAAAATAAGCCTCGCTCAGGTTGTTCTTGGCAGTTGCTTGGAATGTCAGTATGACTTTTAAAATATGGTACTTTGTAATTTGGAGAGCGGAGTGAAAGCTGAGCTGCCTGTACATTTTGTGATTGCCTCCTTCGCCTACACCTACATGGAGGAAATTCTGGCATCAAGAATATATTTAAAGAAATATGGTATCAACACTTGTCCAACGTGCTTTTGTCAGTCTCAGAACCTTTTTTTAAATGGCACTATTTTATTATATGACAATTATAATGGCATACCTTTTAATAAAAGCACTTAATATATATATATATATATTAAAAAAACACACACAGCCATATTGACACACAAACAGTGTAAATTACGTACATGTATGCACATAATCTGTATCACTGACACAAATACAATAATGCACATAGAAATAGATTTATGAACAGAAATGCATATATGAATATATGATTTATAGAGACATTCTTGAATAAAAACGGCCCATTTTATAAAACAGAAATAAATTCTAAACCTAAAAAACACAGGCATGGAATGGTGATGGCTTAGCTCATAAATAATACATTTGGCTATATTTAAATCATTTAACATGAGCATTTTGATAAGTAAATAGACTTAATTATATATTGATCCAGAGAGCAGGTCTTTAATTGAGTTTGCTCATAGATTAAAGGCATCTGAGTTAAGGCTGCGCTGTGTGTTTAATGAAAATGGCAGTATTTTTATATATTGTTTCTTCTTCTTGAAAAATACTCCATAGTTGCCAGATGCAGCCTTGGGAGAAATGCTTTTTCATGTGGCCCATGAGGTTGGTGATCCTGTCTCTTGTGTTCCAAAACTCAAGATGTGTAACTCCAGCTTATTTGATTGGCGTTTTTATCACAGATACTAAAGGCTTTTATGACATATTGCCTATTTTGAGACTGAACTTACTGAACATCCAAACCAATGCTGCGTGCTGGGTATGATATATGATGGTATGTTGACCAGCTGAGAACTCGTGAAGAGCTTATAAAATTTGCAAAAAAGTAAAAACAGTGGCAGGAATCCCTCCATCAAACATACAAATTATCTTCTAAAAGGAGATGTGGTTCTGTACCAAACTGTGATGGCAATGGACGGAGGCCTCTTCTGACGTGATGCGCCTTGAAACAGGTGAAACATAGCAAAGTCTGCTTCTGCCAGAGGAAAGCACACATGCTCTGACTAGTGTGTGTTTATTTTCTTTTGCTTATTTAATAATAATGATAAAAACATTGTGAACAAGAAATTGATAGGTATAGCAATATGTCTGAATATTTCTCACTGTAATATTTATGTTTACGGTTCTCAAATTTCATTATACAAGTGCAACAAAGTGTAAAGCCTGAGTTGTGCATACATGAATTCTACATACGTACACAGTGGAGACCGGCAGACACTGCCATGACACATTCAAGAAGTGCTTACCATGTATGCACAGCATGAATGTGTGATCACTGTTACAACCGGTACTTGATGGCAATAAAAATGCAATAAAAATGATCATTTACATAGCTGTGCACGCAGGCAGTGTTAATAAGTTCATTTAGATCTTTTTGTAATAATTTTCTTAGGAATCCTCAAGGCTATGCAGGAGGGTGAAAATGGCGAGATGTTTCAACTCAAAAAACATCCATCCAGGATTTTGATTCTATTAATCAATTCCATTTATAAACATTTATAAAGAATATATATCATGTTCATTCATGTAAGTGAGGATAGCTAAATAAAGTAAACTGTGACATATTATACCCATAATAATAATAATAATAATAATAATAATAATAATAATAATAATAAAAAAAATATATATATTCAGACTTTGACCTGACCATGTTTTTCTTAAGCGTTTTTTCTTTAATTGCTAATTGCTAATTGACCTTTTACACCCCAGATTGAACAAAATGAAGCATTGCTTGGTAATTGGTTGAACTTAATTGGTATTTAATTGTGTACTTTACTTTAACAGCTGATTGGTTGATTGTAATCCATTACTAACCTTTCTGCCAAAGTTCTAATTAAGTTCTCTTACCAAAGTACCAAATCTGACATTATCCAGATATATTTGTTTTAGCACAGATCTTGTCATATTTTATTACCATTTTCTAAACTATAGCGAATAAACTGTGATAATGTGAGAAAATGTTGTAGGTGTCTGAATAAATTTTTGGTTGACTGTGTGTGTATATATATATATACTTTAAAAATGTGTGTGTGTGTGTGTGTGTGTGTGTGTGTGTGTGGACTGGTAATCCCTACGGTATGGGGACAAAATGTCCCCACAAAGATGGCAATATCCAAATTTTTGTCCTTGTGGGGACATTTTTGGTCCCCATGAGGAAAACATCTTATAAATCACACTAAGTGATGTTTTTGAAAAAGTAAAAATGCAGCATGTCTCCTGTGATGGGTAGGTTTAGGGGCAGGGGCAGTGTAGGGGGATAGAAAATACGGTTTGTACAGTATAAAATGCATTACGCCTATGGAATGTCCCCATAAAACATGGAAACACAACGTGTGTGTGTGTGTGTGTGTGTGTGTGTGTGTGTGTGTGTGTGTGTGTGTGTGTGTGTGTGCGTGTGTGTGTGTGTGTGTGTGTGTGTGAGTTTGGAAGAAGAAGCAAAGAGAAGATGGGAAATAGAGAACATGAAGAGCTGAAGAACAGGAGAGTTATGAAGTTAGGGAGGTAGGGATAGAGTGAGGCAGAAGGGATATGGATGAGTGTTAGCAGCTGATTAGTATTCGAACGGCGTGCAGCTCCAAAGAGGATTAATGGACTCTGATGCTTAATATCCTGGAGAACAATTAATTTGCCCACAGTTTTGTCATGGTTGAAAGTCAAATGCTGGAACGGATCGATGTGGCCCGGCCCGGCGGTGGAATCGTGCGAGCCCCTTCTGCTGGCTGCAGAATTTTAATTTCATCATCATCATTTCGCCTGCCAACATCTCAACCCCCAACCCACCAATCCCCAACCCCTCCCCTGCAGACAGAGAGAGCTGTGCCTCACATGGCTGAAAGGGTTGGGGTGGGTGGGGCTTTGTTAGACATTCACACATACATACATACAAAAATCCTCAAAGGGTAAAGACGCGCTTATATCCAGCCTGAAGGAGACATGTAAGAGTGTGTGTAATTTGTGAAGTAAAATGAAGCAAAGCTAATACTCTCTTACACATATAATCACATTCAAATCTACATGACACGTTTAGAGCTGGAAAGCAAATCTTACTTGTGCCATAACATAACGGGGGTTCTGTTTTGGTTGGGTGGGTTTTGCACAAGTTTTGGTTGTATTTCTTGTTGTATTTGGTCTGTTTCCTTGGTTTCTTGATTGATTGATTGTGTTTAACACTTGATTAGTTGGTCTTGTTTATATTGAGCTTGTTTTCCTTCTGTCTTTGTTTGGTATCCCTTAAGTTAAGTTGGTTGTTCTGTTCATGTTATTGATATAGAGTATTCTAAGATTTTTGTACTGTTTGAGTTTTGTTAATAAAGAACTGCTGTGAACAGATCCAGCACACCTTTTCTTACTGCATTTCAACCAGCCATGACTCATAAAGGTAGACTTGCGTAGACTCTAACTGTCTGCATAAAGTCTGGTCTATATTGCAGACACTTAGGGCACTATTTTAACAATCTGAGTGCATGGTCTGAAGCGCATGACGTAGATGCACTTAAGGTGTGTCTGAATCCACTTTTGCTTGTTTAAAGATGGAAAAACCAATCGGCACGCCGGGCGCACAGTCTCAAAGGGTTGTACCTAGTCTCTTAATGAGTCATGTGTGTGTTTTGGGCGTATGATGCAATAAACCAATCAGAGTCTCATCTTCCATTCCCTTTAAAAGCTAGTTGTGCTTGCACCATGGCAGATTCGCTATTGACAAGGTGGAATTTGCGAGCGGAAAAGCTTTCTCCAGAGAGGAATCCTTTTATTTGTAATATTACATTTTTTTTGTGTGCTGCTGCGCATCCCTGTGTGTGTAATAAGCACTGTGTACGCATGTTGTACACCCGCCTATAGGCGCATATAACTAATGCTCCCTTTAAATAACACAAAAAATACTGTGCTATTGACTTTGGACCAAGTTTTTGTTGGTCAATGGCGCAGTCAATTTCAGTTGCCTCAAAATAGCAACTTGCCGACAATGATCACACCTGGTTTTCAGAACAGCAAAACAGATGGGCTTGAGTGCATTTGCTTAAACAACGTGGCGCTGGACGTGAAAATGAAAACTGCGTTGGGCTGAAACTGACCTGGCGCATGCAACACAAGAGCGAGCCTGGTGTTGCATTGCGCCAGGTGTATGATAGGGCCCTTAGATTGCAAGGGTTCAGCTGACTAAAGAGCCCGATCTCACGAAAATGCGTATCAAAAGTACGAGTGTGCAATCTCGTAGAATGTATACGCCAAAACTCATTTTGGAGTGCATATGGTACGCCGTTTTTGTCGTGCATATGATACGCACTTTATGGCGTATTATATGTACGAACCCCCCACACCCCCACCCTCACCCTACCCAAAAGCGTGTCATATACACGCCATAAAGTGCGTATCATATGCACGCCAAAAACGGCGTACCATATGCACGCCAAAACTCATTTTGGCGTATACATTCTACGAGATTGCACACTCGTACTATTTATACGCATTGTCATGAGATCGTGTTGGACTAAAATGTAAAATGACCAACCATGTTTGCATTTTTACAGTCACATTTAGGGGCTGATACAAGTTTCAACTGAGCGGCACACATTCACTTGCATAAAATGGAAGAAAAAAAATGAATAAAAAGAGTGAGTAAATGAGAGATTTTTTTATTTTTTTTTTAAGAACTATCCCTTTAACTTGAACCAACTACATTCCTTTAAACCTAAACGTGAGCTGAACCCCCCCAAAAAAGGCTTGTTTTATCTAACACCAGTCTTTTGCTCTCTCTCTCTCATTCCTTCAGTCACAACATAAGACATTCCTCTGCAAGTGTGGGTAATTACATTAACGTGATAATGAGAATATCCTTTAGAACAGTGGTGAAAAATTAACCAGGGTTTTTTTAGCTTAGGGACTGAAAAGGGTGCTCTCTGGCAGTGTGTGTATTCCAGTGTTACACCGAAATCCCGACCCCTGCCAGATTATTATAGCTCTCACTCCCCAGTATGGTTAGGTTTAAAGTTAAGTGTGGGGGATAGAGGGATCTTTAGGGATCATGAGGTATCACACAGCATGTTGCAGCGCAGAAAAGACATTTTCATTAGGGGGCAGTCATGTTTCATTCTTTGAACAAACACAGCTTCCTAGTAGATACAGTAGTTCTGTATTGTCAACATATCATCAACTGTCCTCTAAGGGTATTTTAATTTAGATTTATGCATTTAGCAAACATTGTGTTGATGGCGTAGCCTACATTTTTATTAGTTCATGTATGTTAATTTAGCTGGGAATTGAACCATCTACTGTCTTTGACCTTTAGGAAAGCACACAAAATTCCCCACACTTATTTTGTATCAAGATTACAGGTTATGGATTTATTTTATATATATTCTTTAAGTTTCTAAATTCAGTTTTAGACATATTTTCATGTGTTCTCATGTTTTTGTAATGAGTTGGAACTAATGTTAAGGTTTAATGTTTTTACATTATTTTTGTTTTCAATATTTTTTGATGAATTATATTAAATCTAATTAGGATCAATTAGACCCACTCCAAGAAGGGGTATGTTTTTTTCAGCAGACAAAACCGACAGAAAAATAAAACATGAATTAAATATAAATTGTGTGGTTATCTAAAATTAGAAAAAAATTCAACAATTCCAAGACAACTTAAAACTTTATGAGCCTAGAACACAAAATATTTGAAGAGTGGAAAGGACTTTTTTTTGTTCACAGATCCAGTAAAGTGGACTCAATGCTTAGGTCAAAAAATAAATAAATTGTAGCATGCAAAAAACAAACACAGTGTCTACACATCGGCAGTGGCTACACCGAGCTCTCCCTAACCTTCCTCACAGGGTGCTTTTCAATCAGAAAGCTACATCCTAGTAGGCCTACAGATGCACCCAATCTGGGGTGTGTTTCCCATACAACGACATAATTCTCTGCTTAACTACCCTAGTACGTTGCATCGTTGAAGAAATCAACTAGCTAGTCGCGACTGTTTCCCGAAACCGTACTGTCGCAAATCTGTCGTTCAAACACGTTGATTAATGATGTCACGCAGGTGGTGGAGTAATAACTATTTTTAATTAATTATTTTGAGATCAAATTCATGCTAGATTTTTTTGTCTTATAAATTATGGACATAGCATCTGAGGACTAATGCCACGTTCCAGGCAACCAGTGTTTTTCCAACCTTCTACCCATTAAAGTGCACTGGAACGGCCGGCAAACCCGCGACTTCCCTCAGTTACGCGCTCTGATGTCACATAGCCCGTGAAACAACAATGGCAGCCCCTACAGATGCGGTGTTTATGGAAGTCATACATTAAAAAACTAATTCTTTATTAAAATAAGGTATTGCTCTAACGTAGCCTACATTATTTATCCGCAAATGTTATGCATTATCAGCAGCTTTCCTAGCGTTAGCTAGTTTTCAGTCCATTGAGTGCAAGGATAAATTAATACCAAATACATTTCCAAATATACAAATAACGTAAAATAAAAGATATAACAGCTTCTCTTGCCTTATGCGCCATTTTTTCTCCTCCTTTTCCCTCAAATAAGCAAAACGTAAGTACCTTTGGCGATAGAAACGATTGTAATTGAGCATAAGCCCTGTTCAGTCCCCGTACAGTGGTTGAACTATGCTGATAACGACGATGCTTTTGGGAATCACACCCCAGGCTGACAAATGTTTTATTTTTATTTTTTTAATAGTATTTTTGACATATTTTATAACATTTATGACATAGCCGTGCGCACTTGATCTCATTCATGCTTTTAACACTAAAGCCTCTAGCCTACAAGCCTATGAAGGACTGGACTAAGAAGGACACAACCTCACTAATGCAGCATTTTATTGAGAAGCACCCACAGTCACCAACACACTCTTCTCACTTTCACCCGCACTTTAATCCCACACACCTGGTCACCAATTACCTGCTCATCAAGGACAGCATTTATACTCTGCTTATACACACACTGAAATCGCATACTTTACTACTATATAGTAGGTGAAAAACAGTATGTGACAAAAGTATAAATTCATAGTACTCATAAAACAGTAGGCAAAAGTACCCGGATGACCTCCTTCCTCTGGCGAGATTCTGAAGTGTGCATATGATGGACACTTTACTATCCCATGAGGCCACAGGAGAGGATTTGTGAATGGAAGTGGAGCAACGCATGGTGAATATGTCCGGATTACATTTATACTATACACATGCATACTATACAGTCCCTGACAAAAGTTGTGTCGCTTATCTATTTTGTAGAAACACCTGCTATTAACCTGAATTTTAATTTGTCAATTGGTGTTAGAAATAGCTCAAATGAAAAGCTAAAACCCTCCCAAATGATGTTTAATGCACTGAAATAAATTAGTTTCACTGAGAAAAGATTTAGCATTTAATCAAGACAGAAAGGGCAAAGTTTTGTCGCCTATACAGAAATTGAACAAATTTACTGCAAATACAATAATATGTCAGCAAATTAAGTAGTGGTGCTGTGAGATACAAATTTAATATCTTGTATGACTTCCATGAGCTTGAAGGACTGCATCCATGCGGTTTGGCAAGGACTCATACAATTTATTGATGAAGTCATCAGGAATAGCAAAGAAAGCAGTCTTGCATGCCTCCCAGAGTTCATCAATATTTTTTGGTTTCGTCTTCCATGCTTCCTCTTTCACCCTACCCCACATATGCTCAATGATGTTCATTTCTGGTGACTGGGCTTGCCAATCCTGGAGCATCTTGATCTTCTTCGCCTTGAGGAACTTTGATGTTGAGATGAAAAAAAATGCGATGGAGCACCATCTTGCTGGTATAAGATTTTTTGGTATTTTAGACTATTGAAGTTGCCTTCCACCCTGCAGATCTCTCGCACACCCCATACTGGATGTAACCCAAGACTATGATTTTTCCGCCACCAAACTTCACTGTTTTCTGGGTGAATCTCGGATCCATGCGGGCTCCAGTAGGCCTCATGCAATATTTGTGGCGACTGTTGTGTAATTCAACAGTAGATTCATCTGAAAAATCCATCTTCTGCCACTTTTCCAGCGTCCATCCTTTTAGCAGGCTGTGGGCTTTGGCAAATGCTACACAGTTTTTCAATTGTCTTTTGTTTAGTGCTGGCTTCTGGTCACTGATTCGACCATGGAGGCCATTTCGAGACAGAATCCGACAAACTGTTCTGGTTGGCACAGGGACTTCAGGTGACCAGGTCTCGTGGAGCTCTGCTGCAGTGGAAAATGGGCTGGACTTGGAGTTTCGAGCCAACAAACGGTCCTCTCGAGCAGTTGTCTTGCAGGGTCTGCCTGACCTGGGTTTGTCATAAACATCTTGAGTCTCTTCAAATCTTTTTTTTATCCTCTGTACTTGACGCTGAGACACTTTGAAGGTGTCTGCCACATCAGGAGTGGATCTGGTCTTCATCCTCTTGATAATCAGAACGTTAGTCTCAGGGTGAATCTTAGGCATGTTTGCAGAGGTCTAGTTGCAGTTGAAGTGAAGGTCTAGTGTACTGGGGTTCTTTTTATACACACCTGAGATCTAATTGATCCATTATTAGTCACAGATGAAGCGACAACACTTATGACATATATATATATATATATATATATACATGGCTAAATAATTTTCAGACTCCCTTATATCCAGTTTTACGTGTTGGACATACTCACTTGGATGCTTCTCATTTGGAACACTTCTGCTTATTCGTCTGCTCTCCATCGTCTGCTCTCACTCAGCCTGGTCTCCTTGTGCACTCGTCAACATAGAATGTTCAATGTTCAAAGTTTATTATAAGCCCAAAGGCCTATTTTTGGTGCAGCATAAAATTTGTAACCATATCATACAAAACACACAAACAAAACAACACAACAAGTTTTATTATACAATTTTAAAATCCTTACAGCAGTGGGAATAAAATAATGGCTATGCTGATTGCTTTAAAGTTTAGGCAAACTATAACATATACCAGAAGAAAGCATTTTATATTCATGGAACAGTGGATGAATACAATCTGCAATAATAGCTCTAGCTTTCTATAAGACAAACAAAAGCTACTTGACAACTTAGTCTACTTAAAGGCACAATATGTAAGACTTTTAGAATAAAATATCCAAAAACCACTAGAACAATGTTATATATTTTGTTGACTTCTGCACTTACATTATCCCAAATGTTTCCAAGAATGTTTAAATCCAGAGAAATAAGCAACTTTAACCAGGACACGGACCGAGTCCTTGCATCACCTATCAATGACATCCGCATTACCCTCGTTTTACAATTATTTTCTAAAAAAACATGGAAACATCAAATATGCTTTAGTATATTATGGCTTTTATTAGACAGGTGAGTAACTGTTTGAATTGAAAGAAAACTAATCATTGTTAAATAGCTCAGCACAGTTAGTCTCATTGTAAATCTTATGTTATACAGTATTCAACTCATTTATTAAGCCAGTTTAATGTAATCTAAGTTGAAATTACTTAAACATCCAAGTTGATTGTACTTAAAAATTTAAGGCAGCATTTATTTTTATTTTTTATTTTTAATACCATTTGACCTTTAAATTTAGTTGACTGAGGAGCCGAAGGACTAGATCTGTTATCACATCTCTGGTCATTTTTACTTTTACCTGAAAAAAAAAAACTATCACACCACGTCATAAAATCATTCACCATTGAATCATTACACTGTTGATCTCAAGTTAAGTGCTGCCCTTGTTTTATCCATTATCAATACACTTACCTGCATTTCCTGTCGTCCCACAAAGCTTTCAATAAACCCGGTTGAGTTCATCTTCTGTCTTTGCATCTTAATCCTGTGACAGAAGACCAGAATGAAAAAATACTCCCGTTGTACATTCATACAAACAGCGGGTTTAGATGCTACTGTATGCTGATGTGTGAAATGGACATTTCGAGACTCACACCTGTAAGTAAATGTGGTTGCCAATCCCAGTGCAAACACAGTGTGAACTTAGCCACAGATGTGTCCTTTGCTGCCTATAGCATCCCACTATCCTGTATGTGTGATTCTGTGACAGTTGAGGTTACTGTTGTCAGCCCCATCCAGTCTGTATCTGCAGCAGATGGTGGACTTGCACCCAGAAAAAACCACAA
Organism: Gobiocypris rarus; assembly: GCA_023029165.1. Taxonomy (NCBI): domain Eukaryota; kingdom Metazoa; phylum Chordata; class Actinopteri; order Cypriniformes; family Gobionidae; genus Gobiocypris; species Gobiocypris rarus. The sequence continues at coordinate 8,694,981 of CM040916.1, read as the reverse complement.
CACAGCCTTCACGACCAGTGAAGACCTACACAAACCAGAAAAGCCCCTTGCACAGACCCCTATGTCCAGTCAGGCTCACAAATCAGGCCCCCTTTTTAATTATTCTTTAAGACACAAAGAAGTAGATTAAGATTATATTTTTGTTTAGTTCTCTGGTTTTAATGTCAGCTAATCTTTTAACCTTCCCACAACCCTTCTTAGCACTGAACTATCTTTAACTAAAAGTTTTTTTGTTTTTGTTTTTTTATCAAATTACTTACAAAAAAGACTGTTCACACAAAACTGCCCTAATGAATAATTGATGATAACAATTGTATGAATGCAAATTTAAAGATCATATCTTTAGGGACTAAGGGCCAGATTTACTAACAGCTTGCACCAACGCAAACCCTCTTTTGGCTGACCTTATTGCATATGCATTTGTAGGAGTTTCTCTTTCAGATGCAAAATTTATGGGAGGAAATTATTTTAATAAATCATGCAAGGTGATTTACTAAGGTTTGTGCTCGTCAATTTACTGGTATTTGCAGTATTATTTATCGCCCAAAAAAGCATGTCTTACCAGACGTTAATTTGCACTACTCCTGGAAGATTGTGTTGATCATTATGTAAATGATCCAGCTTTGTGTTTAATCTTTCATTTGAACATCGTCAGTAGATCACGGGCATAATTTTCAACTCCTTTTTGCACTTTTTTGGAATTGCGCTCTCACGCTAATTTACCCTGTTTAGTAAATTTGGCCCTTGGTCTGGAGAAGTCAGGAAATTTCTTGTATTGTCTTTATATGCTTTGGTTAAGCAGTCACCTCTGAGACTGAGTGTAAAATGACTGCCTAATGAATTCTAGTAAATAGAATAAAATTTACCAGTTCATAAGCTTTACTTACCTTTAATATATAGACATAGACTAAAACACTAGAAGACAGGACAAAAGAAAAAAAGATTTATAGAGAAGAGGGTAAGAAAGGGTAACAAGGGAGCCTATGGGATTTTGCCTTTAAGGAAACAAGCGAACAAGTGGATCACATCCTTTTCTACCCTTAACCTCCTTAGCTCCATCCACCGTTGATCAAATGATAGGAATGTGTCTCAGATGACTGCAGTGGCCAGAGGCAGTGTATGTCTGCAGAGGCAGATGCTCAGTGTGTACATGCACACAGACAGACACACTACATGTCAGAAGTAATCTTTTTGCATGTTTCTTTACAAGTCAAAGTCAAAAGACGGAATCTTGTCAAAAGGAAACGTGACTGAGCTCCTAAACAGGGATATCACAGTTAGCTAGTAGTACAGATTTTTACACGATAATAAAATCCAGCATGTACACCACCAAACCCATTTACAATAAACACACACACACACACACACACACACACACACACGTCCGGTTCACTTTCTTTCTGTGGACTTTCCATAGATGTAATGCTTTTTACTATCCCCTTACACTAACCACACCCCTAAACCTACCCATCACAAAAAAAAGGTATTCTGTATGATTTATAAGTGTTTTTCCTCATGGGGACCTCAATTTAGGTCCCTACGGTGACATGAGTCTGTGGGCATGAGTCTGTGCGCAAGTCCCCACCAGGATAGAAAATCACGAGCACACACACATACAGGTTTTATGGGGACTCCTATTGACGTAGTGATTTTTATACTGTTTTTTCCAGAACAGATTAACATAAATTTAGCAACTTCCGGCGCTAAAAGCTTAACTACATCATGTTAAATAACTTATACCTACACTAATCCCTAAACCTACCTGATAGTGTTAAAAAAAGCAAATTTGACAGAAATGCAATCGTAACCATGCCATTTTAGCTTGTGTTTTGAACTCTTGTCTTTGAGCTCATTTATCATGACTCGTCTTCCACAGGATTCTTACCCGAACTCTCAGCATTGCAAGTACAATTTTGTATAAGCTTGGTGTCATAAAAGCCAAACATATGGAGCCTGTTAAGTGATGCAAACTCCAAAATACTGTTTATTTGTTTACAAATCATGCACTATGATAAAAAAAAATAAAAATAAATTTGTTCAAGGAGCCACGTGAAAACAAGTCATTGATCCATAATCTCCCCCTGTAATCATAGGTGTGTAACAAAGTGCTTGCTGTTTTACTGCCTCTAGTGTTAATTTCTGTTGGAAACTGCACATATGTACATATTGGTATGTATTTTGCCCTTTGCAAAAATGTTGCAACAGGAACAGTATAGTGTAGGCCACATAAAATCACAGAGCGGGGTCAGCGCAAGCTGAGGCACACATTGCGCAGAAGTCACCAATTTTCTGCAGAGTCAATAGCTACAGACCTCCAAACTTAGTGTGGCTTTCAGATTAGCTCAAGAACAGTGCGTAGAGAGCTTCATGGAACGGGTTTCCATAGCCGAGCAGCTCATCCAAGCCTCACATCACCTAGTGCAATGCAAAGTGTCGGATGCAGTGGTGTAAAACACGCCACCACTGTGGAGACGTGATCTCTGGAGTGACCAATCACTTCTCTGCAATCTAATGGATGAGTCTGGGTTTGGCAGTTACCAGAAGAATGGTACCTGCCTGACTGCACTGTGTCAGGTGTAACGTTTAGTGGAGGGGGGATTATGGTGTGGGATTGTTTTTCAGGAGTTGGGCTTGGCTCCTTAGCTCCAGTGAAAGGAACTCTTAATGCTTCAGCATACCAAGACATTTTGGACAATTTCATGCTCCCAACTTTGTGGGAACAGTTTGGGGATGGCCCCTTCCTGTTCCAACATGACTGCACACCAGTGCACAAAACAAGATCAATAAAGACATGGATGAGCGAGTTTGGTGTGGAGGAACTTGACTGGCCTGCACCTCAACCCGATAGAACACCTTTGGAATGAATTAGAGCGGAGACTGCCAGCCAGACCTTCTCATCCAACATCAGTGCCTCACAAATGTGCTTTTAGAAGAATGGTCAAAAATTCCCATAAACACACTCCTAAACCGTGTGGAAAGCCTTCCCAGAAGAGTCGAAGCTGTTATAGCTGCAAAGGGTGGGCCGACTCCATATTAAACCCTACGGATTAAGAATTGGATGTCATTAAAGTTTTTTCATGAAAAGGCAGGCGTCCCAAAACTTATATATGGAAATATAGTGCACTTTTTCCAATGGGACCAGGTTGGTACAAACTGTATTTCTATCCACTAACTCTAATCTTCTCCTGAACCAACCCATCACAGAAAACTTTCTGCATTTTTAGATTTTCAGAACACTTAATTTGTCACGATCATGGTAAAAATGTACTGGCATTACTATCCTTGCGGGACATTTGGTCCTCATTACATAAAGGGAATACCACACACACACACACACACACACACACACACACACACACACGTTGTGTTTCAATGTTTTATGGGGACATTCCATAGGCGTAATGGTTTTTATACCGTATAAATTATATATTCTATCCCCTACACTGCCCCTGCCCCTAAACCTACCCATCACAGGAGACATGCTGCATTTTTACATTTTCAAAAAATATCACTTAGTGTGATTTATAAGATGTTTTCCTCATGGGGACCTAAAAAGGGACCCCCACAAGGACAAGGATTTTGGATATTGCCATCTTTGTGGGGACATTTTGTCCCCATACCGTAGGGATTACCAGTCCACACACACACACACACACACACACACACACACACACACACACACACACACACACACACACACACACACACACACACACACACACACACACAAAGAACATTCACTCATTTTTTTCCCATAGTGTAAGACCCCATTGGGTAGGTGTGGTTGGTAATAGGAAAAGACCAGGATCAATAATGTGGAGGATGGGCCAAATGCAGATGTAATGACTTTGGGCCTCTCAGTGATTAAAATACTGTCACTCAACTGACACTAGGGGTCAGGTACTCTTTAACCCGCTGTTAAGCATACCTGTTTTTAAATAGACTGTCTCTGTCCAATAAAAAGCCAAAAAGTGAACAGGAGAGAGAGGACAAGAAATTGTGGAAACGAGATCAAGAAGAACTATAAAATACAGCTCAGTGTGTCAAAGCACATGTACTGTAAGCTGCGCTGCAGAAATAGACTGTAAATGCAACCTCACACTTGCATAGAATTTTCTGCTGTGGTTATATATATTTCTGGGTATATACATTGCTTTTTTTCTTTAATAACTATCAATCTAATGTTATATTATCATTATTGAGAGTTGGTACACTATAAAAAATAAGTTACCTGGTTGCCTTAAAATTTTAAGTTTATTGAAATGTTGCATTAATACAATGAAAAAATGTTGAGAAAATCTATAATAATCTATAAATAAATTGTTGAGCAAATCTATAATAAAAAAGTACAAGTTTTGAATGTAATTTTAAATCGCTGTTTTATCTGTGTAATCGTTAAGACTTAGGCTGAATTGTAATGCAGGCAGCATTTGAGTTTTGAAGCAGCCATGTCACATTCCTGAGGCTTTTCATGCCTATGATCAATAATGGATTCAAATTTTCCTCCTTTTCCCTTCAATTTCCAATTTCCCTCACAGCCTGTGAATTGCATCTTCCCTCACTCCTGCTCTCTTCTCTCCCTTCTACGTTGCCATTGGCTGTCACTTAATGGATTAAAGTGGCCCACAATAGGCTGATGCAGTCCGTCAAGACGCAAGGTCATGACCTCTCACTGTGAGCGTGAGAGGGGGGTGGGGGGATGCAATTCATATCAGCCAAGCCAGCTGGCCCGCTAAACACGCAATCTCATCCAATTCCCAGACGGTCACAATACACAGTCACACACACTGCCACATCCCTGAGAGGGGGGCGGAGTAGGCAGGTTTGGGAAGATCCTGATGGATTTTAGATTGGTTTCTCCATTTCACTTCACTGGGGAAAGAAGTGTAGACGATGAGACACAGATGAAAAAAAAAGAAAACAAACAAACAAAGAATGTACTTCATTTTCATAAAATATATTTTAAAAAAACACCATAAGATATCGTCCTTATAGCTTAAAAATTACTTTATGCACATTTGCCTGTTGTCAGTTTAGAACAAATATGAGTATTTTTGGTAACACTTAATTTTAACGTAATTACACATTACTACATGTACTTAGTAATAATGGTAACTTATGCATAATCACAAGTAACTAACCCTGACCGTAACTCTATAGTAAGTATGTAGTTACTAATATTAATATTACTCAGTACTTATTTGAGTAATCAAGTAACAATAACTGTCACCTTAAAATAAAGTTTAACCATATTTTGTATTATTATCATGCACTTGAAATGTTTTAAGATCACCTATTATCAGCCTGCGCAACAGTTGAAAATAACACATATTTTTATTTTCATATCATACTTTGTTTGAATGCTAGTCTGCTGATGGTTTTAACTATATAGATCGATAACATTCTTACACGCAACATGAAGTGGAATACCTAATATCCCATGTAACCCCACATTTGTCTCGTTAAATTAAAAGCCACTAATCAAAGATAAATTGAGAGTCTTTTAATAAGTAAGAATCACAGCCTATCTGATACAATAAGTATAAGAATCAAAACTACACATAAACAATACAGGACAAAGAAACTGAGGAAACTAGGTTGTAACAATATTAAAATCATTAATAATTATATTTTAAACTTACAGTTTATCATATAAGTTGTTTTATTTAAAATTATGGTTCTTTACTGTAATAGTTTATGTATAAAACTCTATAATATAATATGTATGTATAATTTTGTTACCAGTGGCAAATAATTCAAATGTTTCAGTGTGTGAATGAAGTTGCAGACCTGCTCGATGCATTTCTTTTTTAATAAATTTAATTTTACCAAGAATTCATTTAACTACTGCAGGCATCTTTTCCTTTCTGTGCCATCCTTCTCAGGAGATGTATTTGTCACAACAGACAAAAAGGGTAAACTTGAGATTCCACACACACAAATTAAAGCTATATGTCTTTTAGTGCATGCTGTACCAGGGAGGCTGTCAGCATGAGAAATGGTTGACAGCCGCCAACTGTTTGTGGCTCATCAGAGAGAGAGAGAGAGAGAGAGACAAGTGTGTGTGTGTGTGTGTGTGTGTGTGTGTGTACTGTGTTGTTTATGTGAGTAAGGATACATGTAGGTGTGTGGTGTGAACTTGCAGCACTGATGTGTTTGGGAACAATAGATGCGGCATCATTTGTTTATATGTGATGGGCATGCATGTGGAGGGAAAAATGTGTGTCTATGTGAGTAAATGTGCATGTGCCCCCAAACCCCAAATCATCATCCCCAAACACACACATACACAGTCCCTGTCATTCTTCTGCTAGTTTTTCCTCTTGGACAGTGTTAATTGGACTGCTGGGATTTGCTGCGCTATTGTTTTATTATTTATATTAAAGCATGGGGAAGTAAGCAGTGGCCCGTCGTTGTATTTCTATCTACTTGCTGCATGCTATGAATATTTGATGTCCCATCTATTATTTATCAGAGGCAGGCTTTATCATTTATCGAGAGGAAATAAATCCCATATACATTTCAATTTCACCACAGCTGATTTGCATGTTAGGATCCCCTGCGGGCCTTGTTGCAGACTTTGGAAAGCTGGCATGAAAGGACTTCTAACAAATCCCCATTCACACACATATACACAAATTGGCATGGGATTGCTTACTCCCACATGAGAGTGTATGTGAAGCATAGTGGACAAACAACCAATCACCTGTGAGGGTTTGACAGTAAACATCTTCTATTGGAAATGCAAATATGTTTTTTTATATGAGCAAAAAATGTTAGCCATCATTAGCGCTAAATGATTTGTATAGTAGGAGTGAGCTCACTCTTGAAAAAAAAAAAAAAAATGTATGTAAACGAATATTTGTTGTAGTTAAAATCTTGGATCCTCAAGGTTTTAGTTGTTCAGACGACTGCCGAAATACAACATTGCACGTTAATATTTGCTGCAAGAGATCAAAATTTTATAAATATTATGTGAACTATATTTCAAAAATATATTATTTTAAATGATATAGTTAGCTACAGTTATATCTGCGTTTCCTCTCACTACAGAATTGCTTGAAGTGGGTTTCGAAGTTTGAAGAGAGGCCAGAAATGTTCAAAGGGGTGGGACTTCATAACACAGGGTGGGCAAAGGGCAGAGTATGAAAACTGCACACCAAATTACAAAGAAAAAAAATATAACGCAGCACAGATTCAAGCTCAACGTTTCAAAACAGCAAACAAGAACCTATCAAAAACTACACTGTAAAAAATGTCTTCTGTCACGAACTTCACAATTAAATGACAAGAAAGGGTCAAAACCACAGGGAGGATAATCCAAACAATAAAAGAGTCCAAGAAACAGGGAAATCCAGGAAACCGGGCAGAATATCAGAACCAAAACACTGGAGATAAGAGAGAGTGCTCAGAAATGCAGTGTGACACTAACAAGTCTTTGCAAAGAATTCCTGAAAACACAGGGAGCTGAATCCAAAATCTCACCCCCTATACACTCAAACAGGGCATTATCTGAGGGGATATCCATTTGTAGTGATGTCCAAAACCATAGTGGACGTTATCAAGTGCACTCATTCTATCTCACATTGCACTCTGTGGTGAGCATCGAGGCTGAGGGGCCGTGAGAGCGGGATGAGGTCGGTCATCAATGATATTAAGTTACAGCTGCGCACTGCACCGGCCTCGTGTCTCATGGAGGAGTGACGGGAGAAAAAGGAGGAGCAACGACAGCGAAGAACGAGAGAGGACCAGGCGTGGATGTTATGTTGTGGGGGTTTTTTTTACGTTTTGTTATGGTGTGTGGCAGCTGTCCGTGAGGGGCTGCCTGCGTTTTTACTTTCAGTTTGTTTATTTTGGATTAAAGTCTTGAATGTTCTCCGGTTTCCGCCTCCTCAACAACTTTTGTTACACACTGCAATAAAAAAAATATACAGCCGATGTACACTGTACTGTAATAGTGGACTAAAGTAGCGAATAGTGATTAAACGTTTAGGGGTCGATTTCGGATTCAGCCAGGGCTTATAAAGCCCTATTAACAAGGTAATGGGACACAGCTGAAAGTAATGACACTTAACACATAATTTCAAATGCCTGCATCTCAATGTGCATACTATCCATCCTAAATAGTATGTGACATTATAAATATTCAATACTATTTAGGGTGAATCAGATGCAGCGAGGGACAAAGGGAACAGAAAATAACTTCAGAATAACAGTCAATATGGCAACACAGATGAACACAGACTCAAGGCTCCTGTTAGAGTTGCTTTAGGCTCAACATTGGAATCCAGTGGTCATGATGCCTGGTATCACATATCACATCAACTGTGTTAGTAATCACCTTTGTTCCAGTACATTTATGTGAAACAGTTGGTAGTTGTTGTGAAACAGGTGGGGAATTATATGAAACATTTGGCATGTCTGGACAAAAATAAAGCTATAGCTAAAAACCCTGTGAGCTCTAAAGCTCATTATTACCTCAAAGTGTCAGTGTGTCAAATTTTTGGAAATTTTCTGAATTGCAGGATCTCAAATTACTTAAAACACACTCACGCGAGCACATATACATACTGTATAATCCCATGCAGACAGCAGTGTGTTAACCTTTGTGGGACAGCACTGATTGTACTGCCAAGGCTTTCCCCGCTCCACCTTTTTTTTTTTTTTTTTTGGTGGGGACGTCAGTGACTAGTAAGGAGTTTTATTCAAGAAAAACAGCTCATTTTATTTTGATTCTATATTGGCAGAGACTGGATGTTTGAACTGGCATGGAATGATATGTAAATATTACAGCAAGCCAGTGAGAAAGTAGCTTGAGGCATTTGGGGGTTCTCTGGCACACAATTATGTATAACTTTGCATGTGTGTGTGTGTGTGTGTGTGTGTGTAGCATGAGAGAAAATCTTGTAACATGATTGTGGTCCGTGTAAATAATCTAAGACAAAATAAGCTAATTATTCTCCCTTTGCTTTGAAAGGGAAGCAAGTGGTGTGCTGAGCATTAGTTCACCCAAAATGAAAGAGAAATCTTTGATTATTTAATCACCCTCATTTCATTCCAAACCTCTATGATTTTAAAGAATATCTTTGCCTACATTTCCCTCTCTCCACATTATGATAATAAATGAGAACTAGGTGTGTAAAGCTCCAATATAAAGGGGAAAAAGGCACCAAAGTATCATAAAAGTGGTCCACTTTCCAGTCAGCTCTTTAAAGTCTTCTGTAAAGGAAAATCTGATCCGATATGAAAATCATGGCATCAGCTCTCTGACACAAAGGTCTGGTCACAGTGAGTAAAAGCTCCCTAGAGGGAAAGGTTATTATCGAATAACAACAGTAAATTCACACAGTTATTGTATGGCTTCAGCCACATTGAACGACGGAGCTGAGCTATATATAAAGACAAGAATTTAAAGACTTGGGAGTGAGCCCTTTTGATTTGGACTAGTGAGCATCCATTAAGAAACCACCTAGAAATCCCCTATGAACCACTCAGAACAACATAGCAACTGCATAACAGCAAAGTGATATAACAAGTGATCATGCGACCGAGGCTTGCACTATAAAAAGATGTAAACACACAATTTTCACACATTTTTACATTCCCTATCAAATCATGACTAAGAAATAGATGTTAAATGGTTAAAAAAATATGAAAATTATTCTTATTTATTAATTTTTTGCCAGGCATCCAAGGGTCAGGGTTTAGGATGCCAAGGAAAATAACTTTTTTTTTCTATCATACTGAGGCAGCTTTCCATGTTCTGCCAAAAAAAAAAAAAGGCCTTGTGGAAAGCTATTAGGTCAATTTGTATTTAAACTGTAATTAAACTTGACCTATTTAAATAAATAACAAAAAGTATGACCATGCAGTATTTTTTTTTTTTATTATTATTCCAAAAAGTATCTTACAAAAGCTGGGAATAATTTGAATCTAAGAGGCTTTGTAGTAAATGGATCGGCCACAAGCAAGGAAAACATCAATTTTGGTTTCAGGGTTTAACAGCTGGTTTCTGGCTGTAAATGTGGTTGAAGTGGTTGAAGTAGGTCAAAAGATTCAACATCTATGCCCAGTGGGAGTCAACCGCTGACCTCCATGAGGCCGCTCAGTGAGATCTGCCATGAAGTCTGTCCAGTTTGATGTGTGTGTTTTTATAAGTGGTTGTGTTTGTGCAGTGTTCATTTATACAGATAGTTGAGCCCGATCTCACGAAAATGCGTATCAATAGTACGAGTGTGCAATCTTGTAGAATGTATACGCCAAAAATTAGTTTTGGCGTGCATATGGTACGCCGTTTTTGGCGTGCATATGATACGCACTTTTTGGCGTATTATATGTACGAACCCCCACCCTCACCCTACCCAAAAGCGTGTCATATACACGCCATAAAGTGCGTATCATATGCACGCCAAAAACGGCGTACCATATGCACGCCAAAACTCACTTTAGGCGTATACATTCTAGATTACACACTCGTACTATTTATACGAATTGTCATGAGATCATGTTGGATAGTTGGTGTATATATACATATATATATATATATATATATATTTAAAGAATGTATTTATTTTATTATGTACAGTTTTGTAAAACAGCATTGCTAAAATGCTGTTGATTGAGCTTAACTTTGAACATGGGACATTATTCATGTAAGTTGTTTATCTTTTGCACATATATATATATCAATTATGTTGCAATACTGCATCCGTAATCTTGCCATCTTGGATTTAACTTAATGTGTAGTGTACAATCTAGGTTTTAAAGCAAAGTCAGCTGAAAACCACTGTTTTGAAACCAGAGAAAACAACTAATATATGTATTATCTCTAACTCTTGGTTAGGCCTATGAAAACAAATAAAATGTGTGAATCCAAGTTAGTCCCAGCTACATATTTAGAGTAGGCTTTTGGCCTAAAGAAAAACAGGCTTATTTTGAAACAGATGTCTTTGAGAACTTCTGGTGTGTACATGCAGTTATCACAAACTATTTTGTGTAAATAAGCAAAGGGGGGTCTTTTCTTTCCCCCATTCACTGCCAGATGCGTGCGCACACACACACACACACACACACACACACACACACACACACACACACACACACACACACACACACACACACACACACACACACACACACACACACACACACACACACACACATGTTGTGTTTCCATGTTTTATGGGGACATTCCATAGGCGTAATGCATTTTATACTGTACAAACCGTATTTTCTATCCCCCTACACTGCCCCTGCCCCTAAACCTACCCATCACAGGAGACATGCTGCATTTTTACTTTTTCAAAAACATCACTTAGTGTGATTTATAAGATGTTTTCCTCATGGGGACCAAAAAAATGTCCCCACAAGGACAAAAATTTGGATATTGCCATCTTTGTGGGGACATTTTGTCCCCATACCGTAGGGATTACCAGTCCACACACACACACACACACACACACACACACACACACACACACACTAACGTTTGTTTTTGTGAAATGTGGGGACATTCCATAGGCGTAATGCATTTTATACTGTACAAACCGTATTTTCTATCCCCTACACTGCCCCTGCCCTAAACCTACCCATCACAGGAGACTGCAGTTTACTTTCTGTGAAAAAAACCTCATCCTGTGTGATTTATAAGCATTTTGAAAAGTGAGGACGTGGGGAACGTCCTCATATTTCACCCTCTTTGTAATACCTGTGTCATACCCATGTCATTATACACATTTGTGTCCTGATATTTCACAAAAACATGCCCACACACACACACACACACACACACACACACACACACACACACACACACACACACATACACACACACACACACACACACACACACACACACACACACACACACACACACACACACACACATGTTGTGTTTCCATGTTTATGGGGACATTCCATAGGCGTAATGCATTTTATACTGTACAAACCGTATTTTCTATCCCCTACACTGCCCCTGCCCCTAAACCTACCCATCACAGGAGACATGCTGCATTTTTACTTTTTCAAAAACATCTCTTAGTGTGATTTATAAGATGTTTTCCTCATGGGGACCAAAAAATGTCCCCACAAGGACAAAAATTTGGATATTGCCATCTTTGTGGGGACATTTTGTCCCCATACCGTAGGATTACCAGTCCACACACACACACACACACACACACACACACACACACACACACACACACACACACACACACACACACACACACACACACACACACACACACACACACAGGTTTACACTATGTGGAATGTTTGAGAGTTCTGAGGACCTCCGCTTGCCAGGTCAGTCATCTGTGTTTATTTGGAAAGGAAAGCATCAGGAAATTGACCCAAAGCCCCCTACTGATCATGGGGCTACCCCTGTGAATTCCTCAACAATTAGACCTCTGTGCCTATTTGGCTCAAAATCAGAAGAAAAATAAAGGGTTGGAGGGGTTTCTACTCTTGACATGGAAGCAAGTGTTCTATAAATAGTTTAGCTAAATGGATAGAGCTACAATTTTATTCACTGAAAACCTTTCTCAAATCATATACAGTGTCTATATGTTGAACATAAGAAGGACAGAAGAAGCATGAAGATTCTTCCAAAATTAATTTTTCTTTTCAGTGCTACATATCACTTTTCACAATGCACAATGTTTCAAAGCAGCTTTACAGAAAATGTGTCATTGTTTAACAGGAGGACTGTGTGAATCCCAGTGAGAAAGCAAGAGGTGACTGTGGCAAGGAGGGGAAAAAAACGTATTACGGTGAAAATTGAATGGAAAAGACCTTTCAGAGGAACCCCATCCCCAGTTAATCTCCATATGACAAAAATAAGCAGCTCCATGATAATTAATGACAAACGTTTCATTTTAAGGTGAGCTTTTCCTTAAAGACCTGTAAGTAATCCTGGGCAGCACTGGTGTTTCAAACCTACAACCCTGACTGATAAATACACTGAGAGAAAAAGACAGTGAGAAGAGATTAGAAGAGATGAGGGGTTATTGATTCAGAAAATTTGGCACTGGTTCAGATCCGAGATTTGCCTGCAACAACAGTGTAAAGACTACACTTTATCAAAAGCATTAGATACTTTTAGGGCAAACATGGCATTATCTTATATAGGAACAAAACCATTTGGAATGAAAAAATGGAAACTAAAAAAGTACAGTAATATAATATTTATAATAATATGTATCCACTATCCATATGGGAAGTATTAAAGCAATAGTTCATCCAGTAATGCAAATTCTAGGTTATACAATATTGTGATGGTTCACTTTAGACATTCTACTAAGTATATTTGCAACTACATGTCAATTAACTCTCATTAGATAAGTTGAAGACTGTTAGGTTAGGGCTCACGTTAGTGGATAACGTTACAAAGTTAATTATAGTCTGTTGCTGGAGAATCAAAATAAAGTGTTAGCAGATATTAAGCAGACAGTCTACTAATACTCTTAAGATATTTATTTGACATGTAGTTGCAAAGTTACTTATAGTTAGTGGACTGTCTAAAGTGGAACAGAAATAAAGTGTTAACAAATTATGTCATAATTTATTTACTCTCAGCATTGTTCCTAATACATTTGATGTTCTTTATGTGCAACACAAAATAAGTTGATTATCTGATATGTATTTTATTATTATTTTCAAACTGTCCTCTGAGGTGGGCAAAGCGATCAAAACAGGACAAAAACAGCGATCATAAAAATGTGGGAAAATTGTATTATTTTACAGAAAATCTTTACCTCTGCTAACAGAAATCAGGACACATGTAAGAACACCTTTGTTTGCACATAGATAGATATGTATCAAGAAGCCTAAGTTACTGTATATGGACCAGGTTTGTGGCATTTTTTTATAAAACATTTTTTGGGGAGTAGCTAAGTTCTCATTTACTTTTGTGGAGAATGGGAAAATCAGCGCTGATATTATACTATATATTTTTCTTTTCCATGGAATAAAAAAAGGGGGTTGGAGCATAAATGATGGCAGTATTTTCACTTTTGTGGTTGATAAAAGGCTCTCACAAAAATAAAAAAGTTTCCCACCATCTTTTCCTCACACACATGCCACACAAAACCAAAATGTGCACACACAGTCACTCCAATTAGGGAAGAAACAGTTAGGTAGCGGTTAGGATTAGAAGTGAAGCAGAAGATTATAGTCCTCAGTGAGTGTTTGAAATAGAGCTTTATATGGAAAAATTGGATTAAGGGCTGCTGCAAGTGACCACACACACACACACACACACACACACACACACACACACACACACACACACACACACACAGGATTTGCTCCTGCGACGAGGCATAGGGCCATTGAGTGACCAGTAGTTCACATTTAAAGAATACACAAAACACAAAAAAAGTCTTCACAATGGGAATACAGATCAATATTATAAGTCAAGTAATAGTATTTGGTTGTGCAAGTTGTGTGGTAAGAACATAAAAATGATGTCAGAAGGGTCCACAGTATGACCCACTCTTTTCCATAGTTTAAAGTTTAGAGTAAGCAAAATGCAACTTTCATGCATACCTTAAGTTTTTATACATTGTTGTGTCACAAACAGCACTGAGTGTATACAAACCTTGCCTTCACCAAATGTTTCTTAATGCTTTTGCCTGTGGTACACACATCACTCTTACTAATTAACTAGAATTGTTAATGTCATGCATGAGCAGTGGTCAGCAAGTACTAATGGCACATAGACTGCTTGCTCAGCAAGTTCTGGACCAATTTATTAGAGTAGCAAATGGTGTGCAGGATTGGGAATTAATGAACACAATAATTTAATCCCCATCCGGATATATTCTCTAACTCTAATCTTTTCGTTGTGAAATCTCTTCTTCACGTTTCAGGGCAGTGGTGTGCTGTAGATGGATGTACTCCTGCAGGGAATCACTGAGAAGTGTAAGAGGGGATAGTCAGTCCAGAGAATTCCTGGACTGTTGTATAAATATAAATAAATATATTTATACAACAGTTCTTTCTAGTTCTCGAATCAGATTGGCTGAGAACCTTTTCTAGCTGTGGGATCTTCAAATCCAGCTAAACCGTTTTGATTTGGTTTAAATCCTGTAGAGCACTGCTTTTGTACATTTGACTGAATTTTTTGCTTGTGTTTTTTCTGTTGTCTTTTATAATGGCTATTTTGTTCATTTAAATATTGTTGTTCTATAAATATTATTTAATATAAATATAAAACGGTCTGTTAGTGATCATCAAATGGACATCAGTAAAAGTTATATATTGTTTTAGTGCTGCCATGGGAACCCCCTTAGCTTTTAAAAGTTAAGGAAACTATTGCTTTCCTCAGCGGACATTTTTATAATATTATTGACATGGACCTAAAGAATGAATGCTATATCAGATACAGGTAATGTGTTTGGTCGATCTCTCTCTCAGAATACCATAATACTTAATGTTCCTTCATTACTAGTTCTAAAGTGATGTTTTAGAATTAGTAACGGAGGCTCGGTCACAACTGTAAAACTGTCAACTTGAGATTTGAATCTGTGGTGGAAGGAAGAAGTTCAGCACAAAAGAGGGTTTTTAAAGACACTCCATTGTTGTTTCTTATACACTGCAGTAGAACTGTTGTATAAATCACCAGTCTCGTGTCCTCTCATGAGGGAGCTCGGAGGCATAGACGAGCGACACCAGTGAAGGACGAGAGAGGACCAGGCCTGGATTTTATGGTGTGTTTTATTTACGTTTTGTTATGCGTGTGCGCGGCAGCCATCTGTGAGGGGCTTGCTGCAGACAGTATACTTTTGTTTTGTTTGTTTATTTGATTAAAGTTTTTTTAATGTTCGCCGGTTCCCGCCTCCTTCATCCAATACGAACATACTGCGTTATATATATATATATGTATACACATACACAAGATGACAAGTAGCAGACAATTATTTTCATTTTGTATTCTAAAAACTAAACTAGTAGCGCATTAGCACAATTAACAGATTTGATTCACTGTTAAATCCTTATATCTCAGGAACACTATGGTGCTGTTTTAAAATTTCTCAGGTACCTTCGGAGCTATTATCTTTACCAAATCTTGTGCCAGTATGTCAAACCATTTAAAAGATTTCCAAATGGCAGATAGACAATTTGGGTGAAAATTGGTAGAGATCAATTCAGCATGACCCAAGTAATCAATAGAGACAGAGACCACACTTTTCTGACAAACATTTCACAAGCTATGTTCAACAAGATTCGCTGTTCCTAAATTTGGCAGGTACCCTCATGTAATGGTGCTGATGAAGTATAAAAGTCTCGTTTTAATAGACCACAGTATTGCTGAGATACAATCTCTCATCCAATTTTTGGTCGACATTGTTAAGTTTGTTCAGTAATTTCTGTGCAGTTGAGTCCAAACAGTCCATCTGAGCCAATTTAAAAAAAAAAAAAAACAGTACTAGCAAAAAATAAATAAAAATAAAATCCATATAGTATAAATTGTAACTACTGACCTGTGCAGAGTCTTAAAGTAAGATATTGGTTGTGATCATCATGAGAAGAGTAATCAGGTGAACAAAGGGTTCAAAAGTTATAAGCAATAGAAAAGTGGATTTTTAAACTGGTGCTGAGGATTTGGCCACAGAGATCCCAAAATTGGTCAAATTACTTTTGATGACCACCAAAAAATTACCCCTTTGGGACTTGCCTCTCAGAAAGAAAAGAAAACAAGAAAGAAGTCACATAGAAAGCTTGTCTTGTGTCGTTATTGTGCATTGAGCATGAGAGATAGTAAACCAAAACAGCAAAAAAACAGTAAAGTTACAGATTTGTCTATGGTTTTATGGATTAATGGAAGAAGAGAAAAGAAGTATGCATGCACACATGTGCTGTGTGTGAGTGGAATCTGAAGAGATCTAGTTGGGTTTGTCTCCCTTTGGAGGAGTCCATCACAGAGCTTAATTACTTACGCATGTGGAACATTTTCAAGCCTTTAAAAATGTTCTTCTCTCCATAAAAAAAAAGAAAAGAAAAAAAAAAGACGGGGAAAAGTCAGACAGGAGTTCCAAACAAATACAGACTTACAACTATGGCCTCTCTGTCTCTCCTCTGGCAAGGGTCAGAGTTCAAGAGGATCAGACCAATTGGACACAGGCTTCTTGTCTCAAAAGTGGGGGAAAGCTGCAGCTGACCTGTAAAGAAATACCCCTCTTTGGATCAAAGCCTGAGAAAAGTTTCATTTAAAACTCCAGAGCCAAAAGATCTGCTGGTTACGCAGATTTAATATCTATTCTCCTCCTCTGTATGTCAGACTCCACCCTGCACAGTTTACTGACATATTTCCAGAGGTTTAAAGAGTAAATATGAACCATTTGTGCTTTGAAAAAGTGAATTTCTCTGGTTACAATTCCAACCCATTTATAAGCATTCCACAGAGATGGGGAGAGATAGAAACAGTTACATCTATCTATTAGAAGAGTTGCTTTTTGAGGGCAACAGGAAACCAAACTATGTGACTTGGAGAACACTGTTATATAGAAAAATGTCAGTTAAATGTGAAGTATGTGAAGATTTTTACAAGATGTTAACATACATTCTCTTAAACCAGTGTATTGTTCATTTAATGCTATTATTATGTCATTCAAGAGTTTATCTTACACGAAAGTGTAAACATTGAGCCTCCCAGGCACCATCAAAACATTAAGAACGGTCCGCTCAGATCCGTCAATCTCTGCTCAACCTATAGCAAGAGTTTGACGAGTGGCTACTGTAGCAGGCTGAGACAGAGAGTATTGCCATGCCTGACCCTGTTACATGGGAAAAGATATTCAGTTTTGTTTACAGATGTGCAAAAAGATCAAACAGGTCATGGACATGGTGTTAATAAAGGCCTTCTGAAGCGAAGTGATAAGTTTCTGTGAGAAAAATATCCATATTTAAAACTTAGACTAAAATAACTAACTTCCGGTGGACAGCCGTACGCATCAATTTAAGGCAAAAGAGTAACCCTTGACCCTTGATGCATGCGTATTGACGAACACGGAAGCGTAGAGGATAGAGCAAAACAAAACACCAGTCATGAATTAGAGTCTAAAACAAGAATTTTTAAAGAGAAATGGCGGAGGATTTCGATATAAGAGAAGAGGGGCTTGAGTTTTTTGCCCAGAGGCGTCAAAGCTTGCGATGCTCCTGTACATCGCGTCAGGGGTTACTCTTTTGCAGTAAGTCGACTTGGGTACGGCAGTCTGCCGGAAGTTATTTTAGTCAATAAAGTTTTAAATATGGATATTTTTCTTACACAAACGCATCACTTTTATGTACTTGTATGATGATAGATGCAATTTTATGGACTTTTTTATGGAATGGAAACAACCATTCACTGCCATTATAAAGCTTGGATTAGCCAGGACATTTTTTTATATAACTCAGATTGTATTAGTCTGAAAGAAGAATGTCATGCACCTAGGATGACTCCAGGGTGAGAAAGTCATGAGCTAATTTTCATTTTTGGGTGAACTAACCCTTTAAAGTCTTGGTCTTGCCTTGGTCTCGGATTAAGTGGTCTTGACTACAACGCTAGCATCATGTCAAAACATGGGCCAGTGCAGAAACGTTGGATGGGTTTATTATAAGTGAGACACTCACGTTGGCTCCAGAAAGGGTGGTTTCCTACTCAGTTGCTAAAATAATAGCTAAAATAATTCCTATTATGTTTGCCCTTTTTTTGAAAGTCCAACATTTACCTGTAGAGACATGCCTTTACAAGCAACAATATAAGAGATTTTTGTGATCACTTTTAAAAACATTAATTCAACTGCATTCCAGCCTAACGTGTTTTAAAACCCATAACTCCTGATAGGACGGAGATGGGCTGTCTCTTGTCTCAGTGTAGTAGGGCACTTCGGAATGAGAGTGAATGTGCTGTTGAGCATGAGAATGTAGGTTTGTGTATGTTATGTGTTCACAAGCTAAGTAAACATGATGTAAAGAATTTCGTTGTAACTGTGGGGGTGCATGCTGGTGTGATGAAGGTGCAAAAATGTCAAACACTGTTAAGCATGATCATGAACTTGGTAGCGGTGCTCCTCCATGTCGATTTGCACTTTCATCCAGTTGTCCAGTGTTTCTTTCTCCTGTTGCTGCCGAACTTGCTCAGCCTGCATGAAGTCATCATATTTTTTTTCTGTAGATCTACATAGGATTCCAGCGTGCTTGCTAGGTCCACCTTGGCCTTTCTCTTCTTGCAGACTGTTCTGGGCTGGATGTTCTCTGCCTGGGTTGCGTCTGTCAGATTCACCTGCAAGGCAAGGCAAGTTTATTTATGTAGCACATTTCATACGCATCGGCCATTCAAAGTGCTTTTCATAAGAAATAAGAATAATATGTGTATGAGTTTAAAATATAATCAAGGATAATTACCATGTGTAAGAATTAAAAAATAAAATAAAAGTTTTCTGCTAAAAACAAAATTAAGAATACTATTATGCATTCATGATTAATGTCCATTTTATAAATTTTACTTATAATATTAGCAATAACAAGCCATAGATTAAAGAAATATACTCACTGCTTGATAGCTCATTTGTAGTTTCGTATGATGGCTCTGAAACTGACGAATGTTTGTCTTGGTCATCGGGGGCTACATGGAAGGATGAAGGTGTAGGTGGATGTGATTTGATTATGTGTTGAGGGTCACTTGTGGGCCTAGAACCAATAATGCTGTCAATAGCATCAAACCACGGAAACTTCTCCTTCTCTTCCGTTGAACTTCCAGTCTTTCGGAGGGAGTCAGGTATTTTCAGATATTGCTGTCACAGTTTTTTTTACCTTCATGCGACATTGTCGTTCTTGTGAATCGCCTCGTTTTCAGGTGCTCGCTGAACATTCTGAAAAAATGTCTGCATTTTCCAGTTCCCCTTCAAGGAACTCGAGCTGCGTCACCGCTTTGGGAACGCCTCTGCGTGATTGCGTCGTGAAGCACGTATGTCATCAGTCCAATAGAGAGACGGAACGCCATCGGGCGTGGTGACGCCGTGAGACCCGAAGCTATAAAGCACACTGGCAAACACACGCCGTTAGCTTCTGTTGTCTTCAACAAGCGCTCTGTGTCATTGTCTGTCTAAATATCTGTTTGTGTCTGAGTTCAGACCCTGTTTTCACAAGTTTGCACTCACACTGATATTGGGCAAGAGAGTATGGCGAGCGAACGATTGTACAGAAAGTGTGTTCCTCCCTGTCCTCGTTACATCACGGACGGGGATACACACTCTATGTGCATCGTTTGTTTGGGTGAGCAGCACGCTCAGTCGGCACTCGAGGGTGCCGGCTGTGAGCACTGTGAGGCTCTGCCTCTCCGTGTGCTGCGATCCCGCCGGGCGCTCTTCGAGGAGGGCGTCCCGGCTCGCGCTCCCCGCGGCGTGGGCCCCGCTGCTGCCGAGGCACAGCGGCAGCTCATGTCGTGGGGTTCGCAAATGGATCTGACGGAGGGGTTTGAGACGGGCCCAGCCCTATCTCAGCCTTCACCCGCTAGATCCAGTGCTGCTTCTCTGGGTTCGGGAGCCCGCGCGGCGGATTCTCCCGCCCGGGGGGCGGCCGCGATGCTGCAGCTGTCTTCCTCCGAGGAGGTGGATGTCTGCAGCATCGATGCAGGGGTTGAGGACTCGCCACTTCAATCCCCTGCCAGTGAGGAGCTCGTGGAGGTTTTGAGCAGAGCGGTGGCCAGATTAAACATTGACTGGCCACAAGAGCATCATGAGCGAGCCTGTGTAAAAAGCAGGCTCGACGAGCGCTTTCTCCCCGCACGCTCTGCTCAGCCTCCATTTTTCACTGATCTCCACACTGAGGTGTGTCGAGATCGTGAAACGGCCCATGTTCACGCGTGTGTTCAGTCCCCATACATCCGTTTATAGTAACATTATGGGACTGAAAAGGCATGGTTATGGTTCGATGCCACGGGTTGAAGAGACGCTCGCGAGCCATCTCTCGCCCGAATCAGCATCGGCCATGAAGGCTCCATCTTTGCCCACTAAGCCGCTAAAAGTAACATCTCAGTTAGTGGGCAAAGCATACTCGGCAGCAGGTCAGGCCGCCGCATGTCTGCACACAATGGCATTAGTTCAGGCATACCAGGCTGATCTGCTAAGGGACTTGGGGGAAAGCCAGGAGATCGGAGCTGATGTGGTCACCGAGCTCCGATCTTCGGCAGATCTCGCTCTCCGTGCCACCAAGGAGACGGCCAGATGTGTGGGCCGTTCTGTTCAGCAAAAACAGAGCGTCGCCACTCGCGCACCCCCGCAGAAAGGGTGGGCTGGTGGGCGGCGCTCTCAGGCGCAGCCTTCCACGAGTAGAGCTGATCTGAGGACAGTTATTATCTCGAGGAAGGCTGCGTCGAAGAAGTCCTGACGCTACGGCGTCCACGGCTGTGAGGGTTATCCCCTCCGGGGGCAGACGGTGGTTACCTCAGCACACGGTACCCGTCTGTCCTCGGTGCCCTCACAGGGTCGATCCACCAACCCCGCCCGGCGCCGGGCGTGGAGAGCCCTCGCGGTCGCTCGAGGATGGCTCGCACCCTCCGAGGAGGGAGGTGGCGCTGTCGAGTCAGTGGTTCCCTGCCGGTCAGCCGTTTCAGGGCACTGCACTCGTGGTGCAGAGTACATCAGAGGCCAGTCTCGAGAGGCTGGTACCCTTAGTAGATTTTCTGGCAGAGTGGGAGAATCTGCCGAATATATCTCAATGGGTCCTGCAGTGTTTAAGGAAGGGGTACGCCATTCAGTTTCAATGTCGTCCACCCAGTTTCAACGGGGTTCTGCCCACGGTAGTGGGCCCGAGCAGGCTCTGGTTATGTCTCAAGAAGTACAGACTCTGCTGCAAAAAGGGGCTATAGAAAAGGTTTCCGCCTGGCAGGGAGTCAGGCTTTTACAGCCGGTACTTCATAGTGCCAAAGAAGGATGGAGGGCTGCGCCCGATCTTAGATCTTCGCATTCTGAACCGCTGTGTAGCAAAGCTCAAGTTCAGGATGCTTACACTCAAACAGATCGTGTCTCAGATCAGGTCCGAGGACTGGTTTGTCACGATAGATCTCAAAGATGCATATTTTCATGTCTCCATCCTCCCACACACAGGAAGTACCTGAGGTTCGCTTTCAGGAGAAGCGTACAATATCGGGTGCATCCCTTTGGTCTAGCACTTTCACCCGCACGTTCACGAAGTGTGTGGGCGCGCGCTAGTCCCCTTGCGTATGCAGGGGATTCGCATCCTCAATTACATCGACGACTGGCTGATCCTAGCACAGTCAGCTTGTCTCGCGGTTCAACATCGAGATGTTGTCCTCGTGCACATGAGGAAGTTAGGGCTGAGGCTCAACTCCAAGAAGAGCGTTCTTTCTCCAGTACAGAGAATAACGATCTAGGCGTGAGTTGGGATTCGGTCTCTATGCAGGCCCGATTGTCAGAGCCTCGCATAGGGTCGATCCGCTCGGCCGTGAGGGGGTGAACATGAGACCGTTACAGTGGTGGCTCAAAACCAAGGGCTTTTCCCGAGGAAATCCTTTCGTGTGATCAAGGTTACGCGGCGGTGTCTCCGCTCCTTGGTCATGGAAGGACCCGTGGTTTTTAGCCCAGGGCCCGTTACTGGGGGCACCGTGCCAGCGGGTATCTCTGAGCACGGATGCCTCCCTTACGGGCTGGGGGGCGACCATGAGTGGTTGCTCAGCCCAGGGCTTATGGCAGGAACACCATCATTCGTGGCACATAAATTGTCTAGAAATGCTGGCAGTGTTTCAGGCTCTGAAGCACTTCCTGCCATATCTCAGGGGCCATCATGTGCTCGTTCGCACAGACAGCACATCGGTGGTCTCTTATGTCAACCATCAGGGGGGTCTGAGGTCTCGTCAGCTGTACAAGCTGGCGCGCCTTATCCTCCTCTGGTCCCAGGGGAAACTGCTCTCAGTGAGGGCTATGTTCATTCCTGGGCGGTTGAATGTGGAAGCGGACATCCTGTCGAGGCAGGGGCCGAGGCCCGGGGAGTGGAGACTCCACACCGAGGTGGTGGAGCTCCTTTGGGAGAGGTTTAGCAGGGCTCAAGTGGACCTGTTCGCCACTCACGAGAATACGCATTGTCGTCGGTGGTTCTCCTAGCACCTCCAGCTCCTCTCGGACTGGGCGCTATGGTACAGGAGTGGCCGAGGCTGCCCCTGTACGCTTTTCCCCCGATTGCTCTGCTTCCGGGAGTTCTAGAGAGAGTGTGCCGGGACGGGGCCCGTCTACTGCTAGTAGCCCCATTCTGGCCAGGCCGAGTATGGTTCTCGGACATTGTGTCTCTCCTCGGCGGCTCTCCCATGGAGATTCCAATCAGGAGGACCTTCTCTCTCAGGCGGGCGGCGTCTTCGTACACCCTCGCCCAGAGTTGTGGAGACTGTGGGCTTGGCCTCTGAGGGCCCAGCTCATAAGTTCTGGTCTCTCAACTGAGGTTGTTGAGACCATTCTACACTCTAGAGCTCCTCCACGAGGAAACTGTACGCACTGAAGTGGAGACTCTTCACCTTATGGTGCAGAGATCGCCTGTGGGATCAGTTAACTGCCCTGCGAGTGCGGTGCTGGACTTCTTGCAGGAGAGATTCTCCGCTGGGTTAGCGCCCTCCACACTAAAGGTGTATGTGGCGGCCTTAGGTGCTTACCACACTCCTTTGGATGGTGTTTCTTTAGGCGACACCCTATGGTTACTCGTTTCCTTCGTGGCACTTTGAGGTTGAGACCTGCAGTACGCACCAGGGTGCCGGCCTGGGACCTCTCGGTGGTCCTTCGGGTCTTTCCGAGGCTCCCTTTGAGCCGCTCGAGGAGTTTCGAGAAGTTTCTGACTTTAAAGACTATCTTTCTTCTCGCAATTTCTTCTCTAAAGAGAATAGGAGATCTACAGGCTCTCTCGGTGGCACCCTCGTGGAGTTCGCGCCCGGCATGGCCAAGGCTTTCTTGTACCCTAGGCCGGGCTATGTTCCTAAGGTTCTTACTAACCCTATGAGACCTGTTGTGCTGCAAGCCTTTTGTCCTCCGCCTTTTGTGACGTCAGACCAGGAGCGACTCAATCTGCTTTGCCCTGTTCGTGCTTTAGACACTTATGTCCACAGAGCTGCCCTGTGGAGGAGAACAGAACAGTTATTTGTCTGTTACGGGCCTCCCTCAAGGGGGCCGGTTTCAAAGCAGAGGATGAGCAAGTGGGTAGTCGAGGCTATCTCACTTGCTTATGTGGCGGCCGGACAGCCTTCTCCCTTGGCTGTCCGGTCCCACTCCACTAGGAGTATGGCTGCTTCGCAGGCACTCCTGTCAGGGGCCTCCCTGCAGGAGGTCTGTGATGCGGCAGGTTGGTCCTCGCCGCATACCTTCGTCAGGTTCTATGAACTTGACATCAAGGCTACTCCTGGGGCACGGGTGGTCGCCTCCTAATCATGACACAGGCGGGCATTCGGCTCCTATGGGGCGTGGTTATTCGTTCCCAAAGCGGTGGCGCAGCTCGAGTTCCCTTGAAGGGGAACGTCTGGTTACGACTGTAACCTTAGTTCCCTGAATAGGAAGCGAGGCGCTGCGTCACCCAGCCATACTCCCGCATGGCGCCTTGTTTCATCCTTATCAGAAGCTAACGGCGTGTGTTTGCCAGTGTGCTTTATAGCTTCGGGTCTCACGACGTCACCACGCCCGATGACATCCCGTCTCTCTATTGGACTGATGACATACGTGCTTCACGACGCAATCACGCAGAGGCGTTCCCAAAGCGGTGACGCAGCGTCTCGTTCCCTATTCAGGGAACTAAGGTTACAGTCGTAACCGAGACGTTTTTATGTTTTCGTCAGCCCATACATCTAACAGATTTCTTCTGATGGCCAAAGTAAACCCTTTCCGCTCATTTTGAATGTGACACGTGTGCGACTGACATTATATGTATTCAACACAGGTTCACTTCCGCAATTTGGTATGATTGTGTTCATATCAGCAGTGAATCATACCGGGTTTACGACTCTAATATTCCCCAATAACTTCCAAGGTGAGCACATTGCTCAACACAATTATCCTGTATAGAACCCCTTGTTGCATGCCTATTGCATTGCGCCATTTCTGTAGATATGTCAAGACTGTGGTTAAAACACACACACACACACACACACAGCTAAAACACCCTCATCCCCCTCCACACACATACACAGGTGTGAGGGCTGAAAAGGCTGAGACATGTGTGATTATCCTGACACCTTGTTCACACTTGACCTAGCAGCCAGAAGTAGATCAGTCATTGCAGTGGAATGCTCTCACTGTGGTTTAATGTACATGCAACACCCTGCACTGTGAAAATGCCAGTGTTTCCCTTAACTCTAACACAAGTGGAATTTATAGTAATGAGAAGTAACTGCTAAAATGTGAGACTTGCTAAGCCACCCAAGTGAGCAGTTTTGGGATGATGATGATGATGATGATGATGATGATGATGGCTTTCTGTGTCATAACCCTGTGTGTTTGTGAGTTTGCTTCTCTGTGTGACATATGCTAAACCTTGAATTTCTGAATTCATTTCTCCAACATAAATAAAGCTATGCACATCAGGATTAGACATGTTCTCTTCCATGTGTTGGCGCTCAGTGTTTTCCGAATTCCTGCTCTAACAAGATAACCACACAAGCAATGCTGGTCAGCAGTGTCACCACAAACATTGAAACGTTTAACTATTTCTCAGTAGTGAGATGTTAGACTCAAACAATTGAACACTAGCAATGCTGTGGTCATGGGTTAGATTGCCAGCGAATGATAGCCTGAACTTTGAATGAAATGAGAGGCACTATGATCAAAAAGTGCCTTCCATAAGGATTAAAGCAAATGTATTTAATGTATTAAGATATTTTAGCTATTACGCAACAGCGTAGCATTTACACTCGCAACAACATTACATATTCCCTAGCAATAGTCTGTGCTGAATGAAATATTTACCTACCTGATATCACCTGAAACCAAACCCTGTATCCTTTCATTTTAAAAGGAGGGCTGAAGAATTTAACATTTACACATTTGGCAGAAACTTTTTATTCAAACCTTTTACACTGAGTTCAAGCTAGATATGTTTTATCAATGCATGTATTATCTGGAAAAAGAACACATAACGTTGCTGTTGCTATAACACCACTCTACTGTTTGAGATACAGGAATGTTTGCGAATGAATGATTTAATGCTGCAGATAACTAATTAAATTTTTATATCTCATTTTTGCTCCTTATTTATACCGAACATACACTCCAGTGGCATGCAGTGATTCTCTGAAATCAGACAATGTCCTCACAGTGTTTTATGTCAATTCATGTTCCAGTTACACTTTACGTTGACACTTTCCACGTTAAAAAATGTAACACTTTTTGAAGGTTCCCTTTTAGACATTCTGTTGACTACAAGTAACATTGCACCCTACATGTCAACTATCTCTCATTGGCGTATTTTTAGAGTATTAGTAGACTATCTGCTAACACTTTATTTTGATACTCCACCAACAGACATTCCACTGACTATAAGTGATGTCAAATTATTCTACTAACTCTATCCCAAACAAATTAGTATACTAATACATGTTTTATAAACAAGGCCCAGGGTGTTTAAATGCTATAGACAAACAAATGAAAATGGAATGAAGACCAGGTGAACATAATCAAAAAATCTATTAGAAACCAATGAAACAAACAAGTAGCAGTGAAAAGGGGTACAAAAACCAAGCCCCACAAGAAAAGCAGGAACAATCAACTAAAAGCACAATGCAACACTGATCAAGCATTACCCACAAAAACTAAATTTTTCCACTTTTGGAAAAACATCCACCATAGGACTAGGAGAGCATACTGAGAAGATATAGATCCCAGCTCAGATACACATTTAGAACCTCCTTACTTTAACCAATTCTCTCCATAGTAACTGTTTTTGCACAAGTCTTTATATTTTTTTGGTCCTGAAGCAGCACTGAGGAATTTTAAACTCCAGCCCTTCACCACAAGCACATCATTCACATTCCTCTCCACAAACACAACAGCCATAACCATGACAACCTTTGCAAAACATGGCGGTTGGTTTGACATTGTTTAATTGTTCCCCCTCACTTTCTTTCATCACTCCATTACTACACATACATTTAGATGCGCACTCTTAACATGACTATGGCAAGTTAATTCTAGAGGCCCAGACGCTGTCATTTACTTCATTTCGAGAGACTTTGGTGATTGGAATGTTTGGATTTAGTTACAGTGATTCAATTGATTAAAATGACACCATAAGCCAAATGTGGCTATAATTTTGTCATACAAAAGATCAAGAGTTCAACACAACCATAGATGGGTAAGTGTGGAAATTATTACCAGCCAATCACAATGTCTCCATCTTTAAAAACCTCACAAACTAGACGTTTGCAGAGGCCGTCTTCATCCGGCAGGCTCTGGTAGCTTTTCCCTGATTCATCAACTGGCTTCTCAAATGGGGACTTGTTACACAAATTTCATTCAATACATATTACAATATTGTTATGACTTAAGCACACACAAACACACACCACTTCATTTGAATCGGTTCTACTATTTGTTTTTCTCACCACCATAAAGTGTATTCTAGTGACTCCATTGTGCTTTAATCCTAAAATCTACAATATGCTCTTAACAACAGTTCATCAACAGTCCTTTCCCACTCTTTCTCCTAATGCCACTCAAGTAGAGGAGAGTTAATTTACAAGGAATTGATTTTCACTACTTCTTTCAAAATCATATTAATGAGCCAACAAATCATGAGTTATTTTGAACAGGTATACATCTATTCATATTTTTCAGATGCTAAGTAAGAAGACTTATAAGGGTGTATCAATAAGTAATGGCTAGATACTGTATGCAGTGTAGTGTTGTTCAGAAGAAAAAAACTGAGAAAGCTGCTCAAGACATGAAAGTGACGTTTGCTTTTACATGCATTATGATATTAAATGAGGTGTCATCAGTAATCAGGGTATTCGCGTGGTATCACCACCGACTGGAGTGACTGCGGTTATATACCCACTGAGTGGCAGCATTGGTTCTCAGCGTGAATCAGTGGCCTAGGCAGAATTTTATTTATGGTCGGGCCATGGGTAAAAGTGAGCGGACACTTTCACGCGGGGGGGGTCACTCCACACAGTGTCACTGTCAAGATAACCCAAAACTGTAGCTACAACCTGTCCACATTCGAGCAGCAGTTACAACACACTTTTGACCCTATATTTCCACTTTTTGAAAATTTTCTTAATTTTTAATTATGTTTTATTAACGTAGTTCGGGAGTAAAAGTAAGCTACTCAAGTGTCACCAGCTGTCTACAATCAGTAATCAACAAATATAGTATCACCAGCTGTCTACAATCAGTAATCAACACATCTACCCTATCAGCATGAAAGCAAAGCCATTTATAATCACAGCCAAACTCACACAAGGATTCTCTAGTCTTCAGAAATCCCTCCACCACCCTGTCTCCTCTCACTCACCAGGTTACTTCCTATACCTAAAAGGGGGGGATGGGGGTACTCTGAGTTCGGGCCAAATTACCAAACTCAGAGCCCTCTCCCCAGACAGCACGCCAAATACGTTTTGAACTTGTGATTTGAAAATACACGCCTTTTTGATCTGATATGTGATGGGAAAAGGAAGTAGAACGAGTTCTAAAGTCGGATTCGAACCTCAGGTCGAATTGCGTCAAAACTTCGGCCACACTATCCCCGTACTATCACTACTGCTAGTTTCATGCAGCGTGTTCCCGGCTTTACAGAAAGAACCTGCGCTTGGTATTGAAAATTCTTACCGTTACATGCGGGCAGATGCATGGGTTCTCTCCCGCATCAGTGCAAGTTTTTAAAAGTCCTTTTTATAGAATTTTGCATTGCTGAAGTTTATCTATCTGACACAGCCTGACACGTAATTGCCTAACACAGCTGTCAATCAAACTCAATCATTATGCAAAACCATATAATAAAAATAAAAAATGTATTTTAGATGTCATAATTTTGTAATTACATTATAATAATTGAAACAACTGTTATTTAACAATATTATATTTGTATAATAAACTGGAGGGGTCTACTCATCATAGTGGATGGGCATGTGCCCGTCAGATCGCTCTGATTGGCTGTTTCACTGCGGCTCATTTCAGTGACAGAAACACATCGATACTGTCCGTCATGACAATGGAGAGATTATGCATCCAACCTTATATGTTTGATCCGGTTTCTGATGAAGATGCAGATTTTGAGGAACAACCAATTGTTTTGAGATTGGAAATGAATGCTTCTGAGTGGTAAGTTTAGTCTTTATTTTCAGTAAGAACCTGCAAAACGTAACGTCAGTACTATAACTTCAGCCTACATGTGAACTAGCATATAACTGTTACGGACAGAGGGACACAGAGAACAGAGAACGGTAATGAACACGGTAATGAACACTGTTTATTAATGTACTGAGAGCGAACTGGATCAGGTGATTAGTCAGACAGATGATAATGCAGGAATGGTGGATAACAGCATGGTAATAGTATGTGTTGTAGGAGAATCAGGAAGTCAGATCGCTGGAGCCAGGGAGATGAGAAAGCCAGGAGACGAAGACGAGGAGACACACTGGAGATGAAGGAGCAGGTAAGTATCACAATGAAGTCCTTAGCGGTTAGTAGACATGCAAGTCCTTATACCAACGAGACCGGACAGTGACTGACTGTGTGCGTGGGGCTTAAGTGCAGGCAGTGATGAGGTGATGATGACTTGCAGGTGCATGTGATCAGTACTCCGGGGAATCATTGCGTGATACTTGTGAGTGGGTGGAGCCTGGCGTGCTTGTGACATTACCCCCCCCCCAACGACGCGCTCCTGAGGGCCGAGGACCCCGACGACGTGGTGGACGACGTGGTGGACGACGTGGTGGACGACCTCTGCCTCGTGGAGCTGGACAATCGTGGTGGGTTGCATGGAAGTTCTTGACCAGGTTGGGATCAAGGATTTTGTTTCTAGGTACCCATGAACGTTCTTCGGGAACGTAACCCTCCCAGTCTACTAGATACTCAAGATGGCCACTACGTCGCCAGGAGTCCAAGATTTTACTGGTGCTGGTACACCGCGCAATTTACGATGAGTGGGGGGGGGGTGTTCCGGAGTCATTTCAGACTCTGTGGAAACAGAAACAGAGGGATGGTGAGGTTTTAGTAGAGAAACATGGAATGTGGGATGAATCTGGTAGTGAGGTGGTAATCGGAGCTTGTAAGTGACTGGATTGATCTGCTGGACGATGGGAAATGGGCCAATGAACCTGGGACTCAGCTTCTTGCACGATTGATGTAGGCAGATATCCGGGGTGGACAGCCAAACCTCCTGCCCAACTTGGAAGGATGGAGCCTCAAAACGGCGGAGGTTGGCTGTCAACCTACGTCTGCGAAGTGCATGCTGTAACTGATGGTGTGCTGAGTTCCAGACCCTCTCACTCTCCCGGAACCAGTAGTCGACCGCCGGGACGTCAGATGGCTCTCCAGACCACTGGAACAGTGGGGGTTGGTAGCTGAGTACGCATTGAAACGGAGTGAGACCGGTGGAAGGTTGACGGAGGAGTTCTGTGCTGATCTCCTGGATCTTCCTTTCTGTCTGCCCGTTCGACTGAGGGTGGTATCCCGACGAGAGGCTGACTGTCACACCTAGGAGCTGATGAAAAACCTTCCAGACCTTCGAGATGAACTGGGGACCTCGATCTGAGACGAGGATTCTGATCGTCGGGGATGCCAAAGTAGCGGAAGACATGATTAAAAATGAGCTCTGCGGTCTCCATGGCAGTGGGTAACTCTCTCAGGGGAATCAGGCGGCAGGACTTTGAGAATCTATCCACCACAACGAGGATGCATGTGTGGTTCTCGGAGACGGGGAGGTCGGTGAATTTTTCATTCTAGGGCACCTTTAAATCTAACAGGTACTACTCAGGCGAACACTGGGGGAAATAAACACAACCACACATAACATAGACCAGTGGTTCTCAAACCTGTCCTGGAATACCACTAGCCCTGCACATTTTGTATGCCTCCCTATATCTGACACGCCCATTTCAGGTCTTGCAGTGTCCACTAATGAGCTCATGAGTTGAATCAGGTGTGATAGATGAAGGAGATGTACAAAATGTGCAGGGCTGGTGGTACTCCAGGACAGGTTTGAGAAGCACTGACACAGACAATACCAGAAGAAAGAACTAAAGAAAATGTCTCGGTTACGTATGTTTACCCTCGTTCCCTGAAGGAGGGAACGGAGATGTACGTCGGATGTCACCGATGAATTGGGATCACTTCAGGGAGCCCCTATCAGCTTCGAGATATAGAGAACAGGCCAATGAGAATTGTAAAAAGTAGAAGTGAAATGCAACGCACATTTGTTTTGAGCCGAACTAGTGACTCGGCCCGTAGTGATAGTACAGCAACTGTGGCGACGGGACGTACGCCTCCATTCCCTCCTTCAGGGAACGAGGGTTACCATACTTAACCAAGACGTTCCCTTTCAGTCGGTCACATTCAACGTACGTCACTGGTGAATTGGGATCCCTTTGGAAAACGCCACAGTTACTATCACTTCCAGCGCCCAGCGAGAGCCCCTCAGACCCCGTCTTTACGGGCGGGGAAATTCACGCAGTGAGAGTCACACTGCTGTTCCGCAACTCCCACTCAGCAGACTATTGGATAACGCTGGGAAAGCGTACCCAGGGGGCTTACCATGTGGAAAATACACATATGGACTGGCTTTGGCAGTACAACATACGGGAGTCCCAGGGTAGGCCACAGCCAATGTAGACGGGGAACAACACCGTACTGAGGCAGCAGGAAATCTGCTGAGGGAGAGACACAAGCTCGCCGTAGGGAGCTGTACCATGGAGAATACACATATGGGACCGCCGTGGGAGTCATAACATATGGAACCCAGCCTGACACAAGTTTCACAATGCATCGGTGTCAGACCTGGTGCCAGACGCTCCACCACTTCCAACAGCTGTAGGTTGTGGAGGACTCACAGGGTTCGACATGCCTGGGGAACTCGACTGGAGCATGTGAGCGCACGTATCCGTTCCATGGGGAAGGGAATGGTGCACCAAGCCGACACTAGAATGGGCACTTCGGTGTTACAGATTTGGAAGTGAGCACACAGGAAGATACTGGCTCTACACGTAGGCTATAGAATCTAGTGAACGTGTTGGGTGTCGCCCACCCTGCAGCTCTACAGATATCTGTTAGTGAGGCGCCATAAGCCAGCGCCCAGGAAAAAGCTACACCCGTTGTGAAGTGGGCTCTTACCCCCAGCGGCAGGGCACATCTTGGGATCCATACACCAAGACGATGGCATGCACTATCCAGTGGGCCATCCTCTGATGGCCTCCATAACAGATGGAGAGCTGCTCTGAGGTACTGAAGCTCTGCGTTCTGTCCACGTACATCCGCAGAGTGCGGACAGGACAGAGAAAAGCTAGGGCTGGGTCTGCCTCCTCCGAAGGCAGCGCTTGCAGGTTCACCACCTGGTCACGAAAGGGAGTGGTGGGAACCTTGGGCACATGTCCGGGCCCGGGTCTCAGGATTACATAAGAGTTACCAGTCTCTGGGTCTCTTACACCGGAGCTTGCCACCTGGCTTGGCAGCGGCCTAAGTGGGCTGGCTGTCTTCCCGCGACCGGCTCCACGCCGATGCCCGAGTGGAGGCTGCTGCTGGGCTTGGGCGGGAGCAGAGAACCAGAAACCAATCATCCAACCTAGAGGGTTCGGAACGTGGTGGAGGGTTCCACTCAAGTCGACCCTTTCGGCGGAAAGCATAGCCGTCAACTCAGGGTCCGGCTCGACCGTTGCCAGCGGGTTTCCGCTTATGAGGGAATAGGGGCCTGCGGAGGTTGGCACGGCAGGTTTGCCCCTAAACATGATCCTCAGGTCACCCCGGTCATTCGTCGAAGTAGCCCTATTCTGCTGGGCAGGAAAAGCGCTAGATCGAGACATGGGTAGGGGGACTCCACCTCCCCAGAGGTAGGCGAGTCTCGACCTAAGGGCCGTGATAGTCATGTTCCAGCAATGAGAACATGAACTATCCACCAAAGCCGCCTCAGTGTGCTTGACGCCCAGACATGTGAGGCAGCCATTGTGGCCGTCATCGGGCGACAGGGAACGACTGCAACCAGAACCGCACGGGTGGAGTGACATCTTGAAACCCTGTGTTGCTCTTTTGTGAGGAAAAAAAGCTCTTTTCGAAGTGCTGAAGTACACAGGGAAGACCGCGGCAACACACAAGCAAATAATGCAATCCTGTGTGTGCACTCACTCAACAAACGCCCTCACAATCAGCTCAGTTGCTGTGAAAACAGTAGTTTGTTGCTTCCTGCAGCTGTGACGCGGCCGCACTGTTTTGTGCCTTCCCGCCAGCACAAGCTTCTTCCTCTGTAGGTCTGCTCTCTGTAATACTCTCTGCTGAGTAGTCTCTCTCTCTTCATAATGGCGTTCGGCTCCGAAGTGAATGACAAATGTGCGTTGCATTTCAGGTTTTGTGAAATCGCAGACAAATGCCCAAAATCATTGGCAAATTGGTGTTTGTTCACATGAGTGACAATCACGCAGTGTGAATCATCAAAGACGACGCAGGTGAGATATTTGGCATGCTAAATATCTGGACCTGTCAGCGATTCAAAATGTTCTGTGAAATGTGTTCTGACTGAAAATGACCTACAGCAAATGAGAGAGCAAGATACAGGGAAGCGGGAGGTTCAGGGAGGAGTTATAGACCACAATATCAATATTTGAATAGATATATTTACAATTGTATTAAACAGAAACAGACATTTGCCTGACCAGACACAACAGCAGCACATGGCTAAATTATTTATTTACCTCCAACCCTCTTTGCAGATCACAATCCTTGCTTCCTGTGTCTCCCCAACCATTTCCTTCTCCATAATCTTTTCAAATCAGCACACAGACAATTTGGATTGCAAATTTTCTGCAGTCAATATTTTTAATAGCAATAACATTCTCACGCAAGAACTCCGGCCTAACGCACGCGTGATCTGGCATTATTTCCTTATCACTTCTCGCGTGTGTTTGCTTGTGAAACGTAGTTTGCGGACTGGTCTGAGTTGTCGGCGATTCTTCCTCTTATACATCTCATGTGATCTCATGCGATGTGAAACCCCCTGCGCCGATCCATTGGTCAGTGTGAACACAGCAGCAACCGAATGCTACTCCTGATAGTCATGCAGTGTAAAAAGAGTAGTGATCTGACAAGTTTGAAAATCATGCAGTCTGAACTCAGCAAAAGGGTTTAAACACAAAGGGAGAGTTAATTAACCAGAACAGAAACAAGCGCGGGATTAGAGATGAGGGTTTTTCTGCCTAAACTCTCTCACATAAGTGATTACTGTTATCCAAACTAAATCAAAATCTTTCACCTGAAAATCACAATTAAGCTTAATGTACCCATAGTCAATTATATTGCATCAATATACAGTATCATTTCTCCATTAAAGGTGATAGAATCTTGCAAGTTGCATTTTCAGAATAGGAAAACCCAGAGGAGAATTTAACACAGGAGGAAATCCAAGTCCATTAACACCACAGTGATAAATAACAATTAGAATAATTTGTCAATTTAATCAGGGGCCAAACCAATCAATGAGCTGCATTATTAAAGAAAGCTGATTGATTGATTTCTATATGAGGGCAAGGTAATTGATATGGTTACCACAGGGCACGTCATACATGGTCGCATTTCCCAATAACAATGGATTTTAACTCTTAAGAATGTAAGGTGCAAAGTTACTTATAGTTAGTAGAATGTCTAAAGTGGAAAAATCTGAAAAAAAAAAATTTGGTACTATTGGTAACACTGAACATCACTAATGAAAAGGCTTAGACCAGTTCTGACCAGCACTGGTTTTGTGATAGTGGACAGAATGGCCATGCAGCACTGGTTTGGTGATAGTGGACAAGAATTGCCATGCCGAGGCATCTTATGCTATGAATGTCAGTGGGCAAATGTTGCACTGAGGAAATAGCCATTGTAAGCAGAACCTCAATATTTTCTAACACTTTCATTGTTCTTCACAAGTTTCTTCAAGAAAAGACCTTTTAGAGACAACCTAGGCTGCTCACTTAAGAAGTGCTGGCTTGCTGACAGGTAATTTAAGGGCCATGTACTGTTAGTAGGAGGTGGAGTAGTCGAGGTCCTGTCACCTTGCAATGTCACCTTGCTGACTGTTCTGCAGCACTCTGAAATCAATGAAGAGAAGGCCAAGTTGATGTAAGGTTGCTGTCAGTTAAACTGATGGTGAGAATGTGCAATGGAAGGAGATTTAGTTTTAGATCGTTGATAAGTGTTAAAGGTGTCAGCATTGAATACATTTACCATTGAAATAATAATAATATTAATAAAAGCTATGTATTGGAAGAGTTGGGATTTGAGTTCTATGGTGGAAGATTTTAAGTAAATAATTAATTGCCATCCTCAATCTATATGTCTTTGTTTCTTCAGATGACGATAAATGAAGATTTTTAAAATAATCAATCTCTGTGTGTCTTTCAGAGGCGGAAAGAGTAACAAAATATTCTACTCAAGTAAAAGTACTGTTACTTCAATGAAATTTTACTTAAGTACAAGTAAAATTATTGATCTAAAAATTTACTCAAGTAAAAGTAAAAAGTAGCTCATTTAAAATGTACTCAAAAGTAACTTACTTAGTTACTTTTTTTAACAGTGGGGATGGGGGACTCTCCCCTGTAGGGTTGTGATAGAATGACGATATGACAACTATCTCAGAAAACATCACGGTATTAAACAATTATTTAATAAATAAACTGTACCTATTATTAAATTATGGTTAGTTAAAATGATGTTAAATGAATGAAGATGATTGGTCTTTTTTTTGGTTGAACAAATGCTTTATCATAACAAACTTAAATGTCACAGGGAGACTTTTTTCTGGGGCGGAACCATAGTGGCAGAGATTGGTTCCGCCCGGATCAAACACCACCACTTCCTGGTTCCCCTCCCGGCGCCACAAATTAGGATTAATCGGTGGCAGGTGCACCAATGAACAGCGTGATCTCCGGATTGGATGGAGAGGAAGCAGGAGGAATATAAAGGAGGGCTTCCAGAATTCAGCTGTGGGGATTGCAGCGGTCATACGCAGCCGGAGCTGTTAGTTCCGGTTCGGGCTCAAGCCCGAACGTGGTGGTAACCGCTTCCAGCCATCGCGGCGAGAGGATCTGGGCATCTGGGCAAACACGAAGGACCAGTGGAGAATATTGTGAACTGAGCGAACAAAGATCCGGAGAACTGCAAAGAGAAAGAAAGAGACGGGGCTGAGTATAATACAGACTGTGTTTTGCATTGTGATTCAAGTGTCAAGTGTGTATTCGATTCGGAGAAGTTACATGCAGGACAGCTTACTGGAAGTGCTGATAAACGAGTCCCTTTGGGAGAGAGAGAGAGCACAGCGGCCAGGACGCGAGCCGAGCACTGGAAGAGAGAACAGGACAAGAACACGGGTTGATCAATCTGTGAGTACCCTGAGAAACTTATGCAGTAGCAAATTCGTCCAAAGTGTATCATCTGTGAGCTTTGTTGAAGTTGGATTTAGGAACACGAGTGGCCCCATCGCGGAGAGTGGAGCCAGACATTGAGTTAAGGAACGAGACAACTTATCTGAGGTTCCCCTGTGACAGAGACAGCGAGCTCCGAGGCGGCGTCCTCAGCCTCCAGTGTCCCCCTGGATTTTAGCCCCCTTCACTTCCCCATTTTTAAGTAAATTAATAAAGATTTGTGTTTTAAAACCCCACTCCAGTGTCCTCGTTGTGTCTGGTCATCTGGGGTATCCCTGGGAACCTCCCCGAGGTGGAAATTGAGGTAGGAGCGGCACTCACGCGGTCCGCTCCGCCCTGTGACAGATTTGGCGTAGTCGGCAGGATTCCACCTCGTGTTGAGCGACCAGGGATCCTCAGATGGCTGACGACGAGGCACGGGAGGCCCCACCCCGAGTCATGCCAGTATTTATGGGAAACCCCTGGGTCCAGAAATATGGAGGAAGCGAGTCAGAGGAACGCCTCTCCGAATGGCGGGCTCGAATCGAGTATCTGGCCGGGCTCCAGGGACTGAGTGCGACCCAACAGCGGCCTGGACAGCCGGTGTATACGATTCGGCCCGAAGGGAAGGCCGGGCCCGCTAGAGTGGTCCATAGGAACAGGATCCGCCCCTGTCTGAACTATCCCAGCCCTGTAGAGGAGGCGCCAACGGCGCCTTAGGCCGTAGCCCCTTGGGTAGCAGGATGGGCCGTGATCCCAGGAGGACGGGTAAATGCTCCCGCGGAAATGACCCCCAGAGATCCAGTGGATATGCCTACTGGCATTGACCCTGTTTCGCCACCACGACGGTCCCAGCGAAGAAGCCGTGGCCGGCCCCCAGCACGCTATGGAGAATGGGCGGCCGAAAGGCGTTCTAGGGACTAGAACAGTTTGGCGGGGGAGGATGTCACGGGGTGACTTTTTTCTGGGGCAGAACCATAGTGGCAGAGATTGGTTCCGCCCGGATCAAACACCACCACTTCCTGGTTCCCCTCCCGGCGCCAAAAATTAGGATTAATCGGCGGCAGGTGCACTAATGAACAGCGTGATCTCCGGATTGGATGGAGAGGAAGCAGGAGGAATATAAAGGAGGGCTTCCAGAATTCAGTTGTGGGGATTGCAGCGGTCATACACAGCCGCAGCTGTTAGTTCCGGTTCGGGCCCGAACGTGGTGGTAACCGCTTCCAGCCGTCGCGGCGAGAGGATCTGGGCATCTGGGCAAACACGAAGGACCACAAGTGGAGAATATTGTGAACTGAGCAAACAAAGATCCGGAGAACTGCAAAGAGAAAGAAAGAGACGGGGCTGAGTATAGTACAGACTGTGTTTTGCATTGTGATTCAAGTGTCAAGTGTGTATTCGATTCGGAGAAGTTACATGCAGGACAGCTTACTGGAAGTGCTGATAAACGAGTCCCTTTGGGAGAGAGAGAGCACAGCGGCCAGGACGCGAGCCGAGCACTGGAAGAGAGAACAGGACAAGAACACGGGTTGATCAATGTGTGAGTACCCTGAGAAACTTATGCAGTAGCAAATTCGTCCAAAGTGTATCATCTGTGAGCTTTGTTGAAGTTGGATTTAGGAACACGAGTGGCCCCATCGCAGAGAGTGGAGCCAGACATTGAGTTAAGGAACTAGACAACTTATCTGAGGTTCCCCTGTGACAGAGACAGCGAGCTCCGAGGCGGCGTCCTCAGCCTCCAGTGTCCCCCTGGATTTTAGCCCCCTTCACTTCCCCATTTTTAAGTAAATTAATAAAGATTTGTGTTTTAAAACCCCACTCCAGCGTCCTCGTTGTGTCTGGTCATCTGGGGTATCCCTGGGAACCTCCCCGAGGTGGAAATTGAGGTAGGAGCGGCACTCACGCGGTTCGCTCCGACCTGTGACATAAAACCATTTGTTTGTTTTGTTTATTAAAAATTCAATAAAACATGTCTAATAAACTAAATTCAATAAATGATTATGAATTAGATTAACTTAATTTTATCATTAATTCATTAAAATGTTTAAGAATAATAGAGTCCTGTATTTAGTAGACGGAGCAGCTCATTCACAGAGACAGAACGAGCAGATCATATATTCATATAGCAATGTTTTGTGCTTTAATATTTACAGACCATGTCGCGATTTGATTTATTCTTTCGAGTTATTTGTTCATCCATCAGTTTGTGTATATGACGTGAATCCTACGTTATAATGTAAAGGTAATGTTCATGACTGGATACCGGGATTCCCTCTGCGTCACAGAAATCATTCGGCCTTAAGTTATAAACATACCTTTATCTGCACAGAGGGATGTGTGTCCGAACATGTTCTATGTGTTTCTTCATTTGCATCCACATTTTGTGCACATTTGATCTCCTCCAAGACAACACCACGTTTTTTTTTTTCAATATCCAAAGTATTTCCATCCTGGCCAGGGGCTCACGACGGCGTTTTGCTTTCAGCTGGCTCTGCGTCACTGACGTCTGTCCTGTTCGTCTCCATCTGATATTTGCGCGCTTCTCTTCTCTTCGCCCCGCGCCTCTATTCAATATAGTCGTTTCCGGATCGCGTTTTTTTTCCTCCCCTTTGCATTAATGATTTATTTTTACTCAGTAACGGATGTGGTTTAAAATGTTGCAAAGTACAATACTTCATTCAAAATGTACTCAAGTAAAAGTAAAAGCTTTTAAATCTACTTAAAAAAGTAGAAGTACACAGAAAAACTACTCAATTACAGTAACGCTAGTAAATGTAATTCGTTACTTTCCACCTCTGATGTCTTTGTAATGTGGATGGGTGCAAGCAAAAGAAACGCTATAGTAATCCATACGACCCCAGTTAATAAAGCAAAAAAAAAAGGTGTGAGGAAACTTTTACAATTTAAATAATCGTTTTTGATGTGGGTTCATGAGTTCATGATTGATGTACACTTCTCCCGGAAGAATGCGCGTGCGACCAGAGCGAGAGAGCAACAATGGCACCAAAGAAGTGTGTTTTTGATGGAGCGGTCCCAAAGATAAAGGTTCACGGCCGTGCATTGGAAACAGGCGGTGAGTAAAACAGCTGTCTGTGTGTTGTTGGCTATCGGCGCATAAGTACACATCAGTAAACAACATGATCGTGTAGTTAATTTATCAATGGAGCATGCAATGTATGGTGTGTGTTTAAATACGTTCGTTTAGATGACCACTATAGGTGTTGAACTAAACAAATTATTTCATATTAAACCTAGGCTCACACAAAGCGCGCTTCTTCATTCAAATGCGCTAACTTACTTGTTTCTCTATGTAAACATGCAGTAGTCTGACGTGCAAAGCCGTGTGTAACCCACAAAGTAGTGTTTATTAACTTCACTTAATGTTATATTTGTATGTATGTAATTGTTACCCACATAAAAAATTTTTAAAAAATCTTTTTTTTTTTACTGTGAGGGAGAACAAGCCTGCATTCCAATGTGCACAATATATATCCTAAATAGTATGTAAAATTAGTAATCCAGTCTATCTTTTTAGCACAATAGTTTTTTGTTTTGTTTTTTGTTTTTACAGAACATCTGACGTTAATGTTTTTTTGTTTAAATACATTCAAGGATATGAAGTATATTTATTATTATTTTACTGTTTTTACATTGCATTTCTACATTTATTTGATGTCTTTTTTAATATTCTGAGGCAATTTTTGTTCTGTGCTTACACAATAAATTAAAAGGGCAAAAGTCTGTCCATTTTTATTTCTGAAAATGTGTAACATTAGAGACAATAAAATACCTTAAACATAACTTGAAGATATAGAATATACTATCACTTAATTGAGATGTAGGAAACACTGGAACATGCTATTATGTTACAGTACGATTTTATATTAATTTAGTAACAATAAGATATAGTGGTCGCCGAATGGTAGACATTTGAACTTGAAAATGAATGTCAAAGACTTTATAACAGTGTTAAATTTGATTTTCCATGTATATTTCTAACATGTATATTTCCTTGTCCGCAGTAGGTAATGCAGGGAGTCTTGTGATAGGTTGTTAAGCCAGCCAATCATAATTTAGCAGTCTCATCTCTGATTGGCTGGAATTATGTCACATTGTAATGTTGAGTTGTGTTGAGCAAGCGAGCTGTCCAGCAGTCAGAGCGGGTATCGGAGCGCAAGCAAATGAGACGTTGCACATGTGAAAGAGAACGTTGGCACACATCCAAATAAACTTATTTTAAATGCAAATTGATTTTTGTTAGCTCTAAATACTTTCTTATTTGCAAAACGAACATTTCTCTGCAAAATTCAGTTCACGCGCGTGCAAAATGCCCTTTTGCAAGCTCAAAATATGATCAAAATATGTGCAGAATTGTGGAGGAATAGTAACCCAATAAAGATTGTTCAGGTGTGTTTAGGTTTTGTGATTTAGGGTTGGAGTTAAACTCTGCAGGACAGTGGGCCTAAAAAAGTAGTAAAGACTTTGTTAAAATAGTCCATGTAACTACAGTAGTTCAACCTTAATGTTATGAAGCAATGAGAACACTGTGCGCAAAAAACTAACAAAATGAACGACTTTATTCAACAATCTCTTCTCTTCCGTGACACAGTGCATGCATGTGGTGCTCAGTCAATAGTGAGCCACTGTTCTGCCGTAGAACTCGAAAGCGCTGTAGCGTAAGAGAGTGACAGGGAAG
Source organism: Gobiocypris rarus (assembly GCA_023029165.1). Taxonomy (NCBI): domain Eukaryota; kingdom Metazoa; phylum Chordata; class Actinopteri; order Cypriniformes; family Gobionidae; genus Gobiocypris; species Gobiocypris rarus. The sequence continues at coordinate 8,653,729 of CM040916.1, read as the reverse complement.
AGAAGACATTGTTGAATAAATAAATTTTTTTATTATTTGTTTTACGCATGAAAGGTATTCTCATTTAATTTCTTAACATTAAGGTTGAACATGGACTATTTTAATGATGTATTTACTACCTTTCTGAGCCTTGAGAGTGGTCATTGCGTTGCTGTCTATGTGGGTTAATAAAAAATATCTTAATTTGTGTTCCAAAGATGAACGTAGGTCTTACAGGTTTTGAATCGACATGAGGGTAAGTAATTAATGACAGAAATTTAATTTTTGGGTGAACAAACCCTTTAAGCTTAATGTAGTTAAGCTGATCTTTAGAACATGTTAGTCAACCAGTCAATGACTAGCTTGGACCATCTAACATCCTAAAGGAATCTGCCATTAAAAAAGAAAAATACATGAGTATGTTTATGGGTGTTCAACAAGGAAAGTAAGGACTAGAGGTGAGCCCAGCTGATACATATCTCACTTTTCTTGCTAGATGGGGTTACAGAGGTCGGAATGGAGCTTCACAAAGAATAAGAGACAGGAAGTATATTAGAGTGCCATTTTGTACAGAAGGTTGTACCAAATTGTATCATTTGCATTTGTCAGAAGGAGGTAGGAGAAAAAGAGAGGGAAATGCTTTTTAATTGGATAGTCAACGGTTAGGAGAAGGCAGACCTAACCTTATTTTAAAGTGAACTGCGTAAAGCTTGCATGTTGGCCCCTTGGCACTGCATCCATGACATGATTACTAAAGATCTCTCTCCAACCACCTGCTCCCCCTGTGTGTCTATATTCTTTGCTCCACTCTACACTCCACTGCTTGAGTGCTTAATAAAGCATCATCAGCCCTGATTGAGATAGATGATTCCATGGCTGAGAGAGCACTCACATGTGTGTAACAGTAAATTAGAAGAGGGAAATGAAGTCTGCCTGAGTGTGTGTCTGTACCGGTTTGTATCTCGGTATCTTTGTGGGGATGTTTTACACCAAAAGCATTTAGGACTCAAGTGCCTTTTTTTTCTTGTTTCTGATGCACTGCAGAATATGCATGCTTTTTTGATCCTGTGAAGAAAGAAGATTTTACATTTAGCTTCAGTCATCATGTTTCAAGACTTGGAACATGATGTATGGACTATTATGTGTATTTCATGGATATTGTTTGTCATTTTTGTAGTTTGACAGCCTCATTCATTGCATTCTTCATTGTATGTAAAACAGCAGCGTAAATGTTCTACAAAACATTTCCTTATGCTCTACAGAAGAAAGCCATATGCTTTACATTGTTGTGTGAACTATACCATTAGATAACTCATATTTTCAAAATATCATAGATCTATTTCTACTACATAAAAAGGTTTTGAAATAACAAGGGTGCATAAAAAAATATATATTTTCATATCTTTAACAGCTGCATATATGCATTTCTTAGTTTGAGTCTATCTCTTTTGGCATTGTTTTTCTGGCCTTGTTCCTATCTTGTGTTTCCTTCCTCAGAGGAAACTGAGAACCATGCCAGTCTCGAGACAGGAGGCATGGGCTTGCAATGATAATACAAATGAATTACCCCTACAAATAACCAAGTACATATAACAGTTGTGCAGGAGGAAAAGACAATGCCTTGGCATATCAGACAGGGCACTGACTGGACACAGCCACATCACAGAATGCACAGAGGAAATTTTACCATGCACACCCCGGATATAAATGAAAATAACTAAATAAATACGTTTGGAAACATAATACTGTTTAAACATGATGATAATGTTTATCAAACCACATTAGCCCCAAACCACATCTACTCTCCTTTTCTTGTTAGAACATGACAACAGCTTATGCTTCTAATCTCACAAACTCAGATTTTCCTCCAGGTTTAGCTTTCGTGTTTTTAGACATGGTGGTTATGTATCTGTAGGATGCCCCTAAAAAACTGCCACCCCTGTTTGTGCCTGGGGGCTGCGTTGTCATTTGCATAAGTTCAAATATATTGGTCATGCCCAATTACTGTAGCTACATCAATGGATTTGAATACTTGCTTAATTAATTGCCTACCCCAGAGAGAATGGAGTTGTTGTTTTTTCAGTTACGGTGCATCCGGAAAGTATTCACAGTGCTTCAATTTTTCCACATTCTGTTACGTTACAACCTTATTCCAAAATGGATTAAATTCCTTATTATTTTCCTCAATTCTACAAACAATACCCCATAATAACAACATGAAAGAAGTTTGTTTGCAAATTAATAAAAAAATAAAATAAAAATCACATGTACATAAGTATTCACAGCCTTTACTCAATACTTTGTTGAAGCACCTTTGGCACCAATTACAGACTTAAGTCTTTTTGAGTATGATGCTTGGCTTAACTATTTTGGGCAGTTTCTCCCATTCTTCTTTGCAGGACCTCTCAAGCTCCATCAGGTTGGACGTGGAGCTTCGGTGCACAGCCACTTTCAGATCTCTCCAAAGATTTTCAATCAGGTTCAAGTCAAGGACATTCACAGAGTTGTCCCGTAGCCACTCCTTTGTTATCTTGTCTGTGTGCTTTGGGTCATTGTCCTGTTGGAAGATGAACCTTTGCCCAAGTCTGAGGTCCAGAGCTCTCTGGAGCAGGTTTTCATCAAAGATGTCTCTGTACATTGCTGCATTCGTCTTTCCCTCGATCCTCAGATCTGTGCCTCGATACAATCCTGTCGCAAAGGTCTACAGACAAATCCTTGGACTTCATGCCTTGGTTTGCAAGGCATGAAGTCACAACAAGGCACAACACAACGAAATCGCCACAACACAACGGAAATGCTCCCTGCCACGAGGGGGCTCTTGGAGTGCATTAAAGTTAGTTTTCCTTGCCATTGTTCTATAGATTCACCAGTCTTACAAAGATATAAACACCACGATCAGTTTTAAGTGTGTAACCATTGTATATCGACATGAAATATCAATTCAAAATCACCTATGTGCATTATAGCTGCATATTTGTGAAAGTTTTTACATGCTGTCAAGGGCGCTTGATGTCCAAGGGAACGTCTACCAATTCCAACAAGTGGTTGAAACGTATAATTTTATGAATTAAAATGACTTTGTTTTGTTTTGTTCAAATGTTCAAATTCCAATGTTGTACATTATGTTGTACATTATTTTTTAGAATACAACAAAGCGGTGGGATTTTAACATGTCTGTTTTTGAATGTTAAAGTTATATTTCTTTGTGTTGTGGTTTAATTCCGCTGTGTTGTGGCGCTTTCTTTGTGTTGTTGTTTGTTTCCGTTGTGTTGTGGCGCTTTCTTTGTGTTGTGGTTTAATTCCGTTGTGTTGTGGTTTATTTAGTATGGCTGCACTACTGGGCCACCCTGTAATGGGGTATTGTTTGTAGAATTGATGAAAAAAAATAATTAATTGAATCCATTTTGGAATAAGACTGTAACATAACAAAATGTGGAAAAGTGAAATGAAGTGGATGCACTCTATGTGTGATTCAGAGAATGAATGTACACACAACACACATACATACAAAAAAAAAAAAAAAACATGCATATGCCTCTCTTCCAGATGTGAAATTTCTCTTCAAATGATCTTGAAATTGTGCCCAGCTGAATGGATCTCTGCCTGGTAAACGCAACCTAATTAATGTCATTAACATATAAAATAGCACCAGTCACCTTCCAAATCATTTTATTGAGAGTGGCGAGCGGCAAGAATTGCTTTTTGCCACAAATAAAAGTTTGTACGTCTGCTTAGGCTCTGACATAGTGCTAAGCAATGTTTTTATAAATATGAACATTCGCGTGGATTTTTGCATACACACACTCTAAGCTGAAATCTGTGAACGCATGCTTTATAAATGAGGCCCTGGGTTCCTATGGCCGCCTTTCGGCTTGCTTAGTTGGGGTTTGAAAGACACTGTTCAGTACCGTCACTGTTGGATGAAAACAAAAAACTTAAACTGAATTGAGCTGAATGATGACACCACTTTTTTTTACCAAAGCTGCTTTATATCTGATTCAAATTCTTTTTTTAATTGACAAACTCAACATCGACACTGTTATTAAACTAAAATAGAATCAACACTGAACTGACTCAAAGTGAATAATGATAAGATTGTCTTCTGTACAGCTGCTTATAGTTAAATTGAACTCATTTAATAATTGACGACAGTTATTGAACCAAACTAAATCAACACTGAACTGACTTCAGCTGAATAATGACAGAATTGTCTTTTTAGAGCTGTTTTAGAGCAGAATTGAATTCTGTTTGCATTGATCCTGTTTATCACTGTAACGCTGATTTGAAACGTATCTGTATTGTATAAAGCGCTATATAAATAGAGGTGACTTGAGTTTATTAATTTTTTTCAGATAATGCCATATATTTTTTAATCAAATTACCTTCACAGTTTACAATATAAGTGAGTAACCCATGCATAATATCATTTAAATGTCAAATGATTCAAAATTGAATCAATAAGTGCATCATTTCTAAACTGTAGGATATTAACTTTAATTTTATTGTTTAAATACTTTGTATATTCACCTTAATTTTTAATGACAGACTCAATCCTCCTCTGTGGATAACAATATTACGCACATTTCTGGAGAGATTTTTTTCCCAGCTCTTTGCTCTATCCTTTTAAAATACACCAAAGTGTGTTAATGGATTTAAGTCAGGTGAAATACTTGGCTTGGTCATAGTTTTATTTCATTTTTTTCTTATTTAGAAACTGTTACATGGTTTTGGCAGTGTGCTTTGGATCGTTATCACGCTGGAATAGTCCTCTTCTGCCAAGCTTCTGGAGACTGGGAGTCATCTTGGCAGCCAAAATTTTGAAGTTCCAAAGGCATTCATGGTGCGATCTTTAAATGTCATCCCCCAACACCTCATGCCGTGCCATATCATCACACTCCCAGCTTCACATGACGGCTGCATTGTGTGATGGGTCATTGATGCACTCTCCTGATTTTTCTCTGCATTTTGTTTTGCTGACAGACATGTTGGATCAAGGGTTAGGAGACATGTTGGTGGAGGGAGAAGAGCACCCAGGGCTGAAAGCTCATTAGTTGAAAGCTCTCATTAAGAGAGACTAAGTACAGCAACATTGAGAAGGCATGTCTTGTCATCAAGTGGGTGACTCTCACCCTTCGGTACTACCATTTGGGATGGACGTTCACCGTCTGCTCAGATCATTCACTGCTCCAAATGGCATGAAAGATGCCAATGTGCAGATCACCCACTGGTATTTAGCTTTACAACCATTTAAATCTTAGGTGATTCACAGGGGATGGTGACTGTGGTCGACTTTCTCTTCAGGAATCAGAGGAGTGGATTGCAGGTGACTACCCGGATCGAGTCGGGCGGCAGGGTATGAGTCAAGGGAGGCTTGGTTTAGCATCCGCTTCAGACGGAGAACAAGATCAGGAAACTCTATTGGAAAGGGGAAATGTCTCAGGTTAACAAGAACTATCAGGTGTTATCCCTTTTGCAATGGCATAAAACTACATTTTGTTTTAGTGAACAGTTTGTGAATAAATACTTTTTTTTTTTTAAATGCTCTCTCTGATCCCACCTCCTTCATTTCCCAGACCTGAAGATGTAAACCTTTTCACATACATTTAATAAGGTAATTACTAAAAATGTCCTTTCAAATATATATAAAATGTCCCTTGAAATCAATTCCAAGAAAAATATTGCCCCTTAATGGAAGAGATTGTTTCTGACCCTGGATGAGAATAATTAGAAAGTTGCAGACTGGTAGAATGGCTGTGGTTTGGAAGTCTGATGGGCATGATAGATAACTTTCACTATGCAAACAGTGTGCGCACACATTTTATGGCCAACACACACACACACACACACACACACACACACACACACACACACACACACACACACACACACACACACACACACACACACACACACACACACACACACACACACACACACACACACACACACACACACACACACAACTACACACACACACACACACACACACACACACACAGGTATTCCTTTCATTATGAGGACATTACATTAATACTAGAGACACTGTATATTCTATCCCATAACCCTACCCCTAAACCTACCCCTCAGAGAAAGCTTTCTGCATTTTTACATTTTCAAAAAACATCACTTAGTGTGATTAATAAGCCGTTTTCCTCATGGGGACCAAGAATATGTCCTGGTATTGCTATCCTTGTGGGGACATTTGGTCCCCATGATATGTGCTCTATCTCTAAGTACACACACACACACACACACACACACACACACACACACACACACACACACACACACACACACACACACACACACACACACACACACACACACACACACACACACACACACACACACACACACACACACACAGGGGACATTCCATAGGCGTAATTCATTTTATACTGTACAAACTGTATTTTCTATCCCCCTACACTGCCCCTGCCCCTAAACCTACCCATCACAGGAGACTGCGCAGTTTACTTTCTGTGAAAAAAACCTCTTCCTGTGTGATTTATAAGCATTTTGAAAAGTGAGGATATGGGGAACGTCCTCATATTTCACCCTCTTTTGTAATACCTATGTCATACCCATGTCATTATACACATTTGTGTCCTGATATTTCACAAAAACATGCCCACACACACACACACACACAATCAAGAAAGTCTGGAAATAGTTTCAGAGACTTTGTTTACACAATAAGTGAGTTCTTGGCTTTGGCCCTTGCTGTAGGGCCATTCAGTGCTGGCATGGTTCACTTCCTTAAAGAATGTGAAAGAGTGGTAAGCTGTCAGATTTGCTGGTAAGCAAAGAGAGTTCCCTTGCATGCTTTGATATGTTTAAATCAAAGATTAGGATGTTACTACTATACATTTAAACAATATTGGCCTGAAGTTAACCTGTAAATGTTGGTTTTGCTCATGTCTTTGAGACTGCAATTATTAAAATGCAACAAAAATATGGTCCAGGTTTTTCAAGTTTTCCAGCCCAGCTTGCCAAAATAAAACTTAAACTGTAAATAACAAAATATGAAGGAACAAACATCATGCAGTCCCTTTAATTAATAATACAGGTTTAGACATTAATTTAGGTCATTAGCCTTTGAAATTCTTCCCCTCTATTGGAGATCTCATTCTCCATCCCAAATATTCTGCCACATAATAACACCCTTACGTACTAGTCTGAATGTGGATTCGCTGAGGATCAGTGAATCAAAATGTATCATAAGAATTGGAATACATTCCATTTATATGGAATGATTTCATGGTCCTGTTTTTGGATCTTGATATAGCCACTTAAAGACATAAGCTGTCTGATTCTTCAAAAATGTCTCTCTATATGTTCTATATGTGACATGTCTTTGACATGAGGGTAAGTGGTGACAGAATTTTCATTTTGGTTTTAATTTTGACAATCCCCGCAAGAGATACAATCATGTTTACACCATTGGAACTTTTCAAAGGCCTTTAAATGGACCAGACCCAGTAAGTGGGAGGTTTAAATCTTTTAGCCATATAGGCTGGGGGAGGGATGCTTGTTGAGATTATCATGACAATAAGTAGAGACTACTCAATGTCTACCAGTTTAACAACTACTTCAGAGAAAATGACAGTTTAATCCATTCTAGGCAAGCCCACTGACATTTTATTTCTGAAAATGTAAAAATCTAGTATTGAATAATGCTAATCAGATTTCAGAAGATGGTTTCATGCAACATTTAAACACTGCCTCACTGCCCCTTTCCACACACACTCTTGCCCCATTTTGCTTTCATGGGAGTCACATTCCACACCTAAAATATGCAGTTCAGAAGCCTCAAGGCCCCTTTTTCGAGAGAAAAGGTTTGGTTGCTATGACAACAGTGAACAACACACACATCTGGATGATGGAAAAGAAACTTCGAGAGCTGCTCACACTGATGCTCTTTTGATTCAGAACATTTCCAAAAAGCCATTCGCAACATGGAATGAGAAGGGAAAAAAATCTCAATTATTTTGCCATTTCTGTTGATTTATAGCCTCACTCTTGTCGCATCCCTATTAAATCTGGATTAAATAGATCACTTATTAATTCCAGGAATTTATGAAACAAGCAAATTAAGATATAATAACACACAAAGCATGTTAATCCCCTTAATTTGTATTAATGCTATAATGCAAAACCTGCAAGTAGCATTTCAAGGCATCAGAGGCACTCTCATGATGGACATTTTGTAAACAGAAGTATAATTATGCAGCTTTAAGATATCTACTTTTAAACAAATTCTCATGCAGCATTCCTAAATCCACTGCAAAAAGCCTCAATGGAAATACAAAGATGGCAGAGGGAAGCAAAAAAAAAGTTGATGAGGTCTAGCTCAGATTGTTCAGATTAGTATTTCTCATAGAATCCTCTTTGTTTGTTCTTTACTGTTAAAATGGTGACATTTCTGAGTTGATGCCAAGAGGTAAAATGAGGAAAAAGTCATCTGATACTCTCACAATCACCTTAAGTGACATGTAACCCAAACTCACTACATAAAAACACTAGTAACAGCATGGTACTCTGGGCCCTCAGTGACAATTCTGTACCGCACCGCTCGGTGGAAATGAGCCATTATATTCAACATAATACATTTGTGACCCAGTAGCAGGCATGTACCTGGCCACTGGGAGCACTGGGACTTTCCCAGTGGGCCGGTAAAGTAGTGGGCCGATCAGTGATGCGAGCGATATCCCCTCTCCACTATATTAGATGTTGTTTTTAAAATGCAGCGCATTGGTTATTGCAAAAGGCAAATATGTGAAATGGTGCTATCCGATTAAATCGTGCATCAAGCGACCAGCACAGTTTATTACTGACGCGTTAAAGCAGATCGAATGTGCGCTTCTGTCGCTCTATTAAGTGATTAACTGCGCTAGTCATTTGATCCACGATTGGATAACACAACTTCCGCCAAATCCATTCAGATTTGATTAAGAATTTTGTTATGCAGTCATGTGGTGAATACATGTAGCTGAAAACAGTCATGACCATGTAAACTAAATGACGAGGTAAAATGTCAACATCCGGAAAGTATTCACAGCAATTCACTGTTTCCACATTTTGTTATGTAACAGCCTTATTCCAAAATGGATTAAATTCATTATTTTCCTCAAAATTCTACAAACAATACCCCATTATGACAACGTGAAAGTAGTTTTGCAAAAGTTTGTTTGAAATCTTTGCAGATTAATTTTAAAAATAAAATAAAATAAAAAAATAATCACATGTACATAAGTATTCACAGCCTTTGCTCAATACTTTGTTGAAGCACCTTTGGCACCAATTACAACCTCAAGTATTTTTGAGTATGATGCTACAAGCTTGGCACACCTATTATGGCAGTTTCTCCCATTCTTTGCAGCACCTCTCAAGCTCCATCAGGTTGGGTGGGGAGGGTCGGTGCACGGCAGGTCTCTTCAGAGATGTTCAATCGGGTTCAAGTCTGGGCTCTGTCTGGGCCACTCAAGGACATTCACAGAGTTGTCCCATAGCCACCCGTTTGTTATCTTAGCTGTGTGCTTAAGGTCATTGTCCTGTTGGAATATGAACCTTCTCCCAAATCTGAGGTCCAGAGTGCTCTTTAGCAGGGTTTCATCAAGGATGTCTCTATACATTGCTGCATTCATCTTTCCCTTGATCCTGACTAGTCTCCCAGTTCCTGCCGCTGAAATGGTATTGGCCAGGTGATGAGTGGTGCCTGGTTTCCTCCAGACATGACGCTTGCCATTCAGGCCTAAGAGTTCAATCTTTGTTTCATCAGACCAGAGGATTTTGTTTCTCATGGTAGGAGAGTCCTTCAGGTGCCTTTTGGCAAACTCCAGACGGGCTGTCATGTGCCTTTTACTGAGGAGTGGCTTCCGTCTGGCCACTCTACCATACAGGCCTGATTAGTGGAGTGCTGCAGAGATGGTTGCTCTTCTGGTAGGTCCTCCTCTCTCCACAGAGAACGGCTGGAGCTCCGTCAAAGTTACCATTGGGTTCTTGGTCACCTCCCTGACTAAGGCCCTTCTCACCCGGTTTGGCCGGGCGACCAGCTCTAGGATGAGTCCTGGTGGTTCCAAATTTCTTCCATTTACGAATGATGGAGGTCACTGTGCTCATTGGGATCTTCAATGCTGCAGAAATGTTACTGTACCCTTCCCCAGATCTGTGCCTAGATACAATCCTGTCTTTAAGGTCTACAGACAATTCCTTGGACTTCATGGCTTGGTTTGTGCTCTAAAATGCACTGTTAACTTTGGGATCTTATATGGTGTGCACCTTTCCAAATCATGTCCAATCAACTAAATTTACCACAGGTGGACTCCAATCAAGTTGTAGAAACATCTCAAGAATGATCAGTGGAAACAGGATGCACCTGAGCTCAATTTTTAGTGTCATGGCAAAGGCTGTGAATATACTTATGTACATGTGAAATTGTTTTATTTAATTTTTTATTTGCAACGATTTCAAACAAACTTCTTTCACGTCATTATAGGGTATTGTTTGTAGAATTTTGATGAAAATAATGAATTTAATGCAGTTTGGAATAAGGTTGTAACATAAACTGTGGAAAAAGTGAAGCGCTGTGAATACTTTCCGGATGCACTGTACCTTGCAGCTACAAACACTGTAGAAATATGGTGTTTTGGCAGATTTTTATATATGTATTTATTAAAAATGTTGATGTTATTACCTATATTTAATATTGGGGGAAATAAATCTCTTTATAGAGGCTGTTTTTGTTGTTTCTACAAGTGTTTACACTATTTTTCTATTACAGATTATATAATTTATTATTTATTTATTTTTTAAACCATATCCATGGTAATGAGAAGCATGGTTTTTACCATGACTACCATTATCTTACTAATAGTTTAACTTTTTAATAATTCTAATTCATTTTAATTGAAGTAAATGTTAATTCAATTAGAGCTTGCTAAAATATAAATATCAGTATCTTACATAAATTAGGTTTTAACTCTTTACCAATGTTACTGTTGTTACATTGTTGATATACAGTAGATCGCCCCAAAATATAATTTACTTTCCCTCGTGTCCTTCCAAACCTGTATGACTTTCTCTCTCCTAGTAAAACACAAATTATTTATTTTATTTAATTTATTTATTTTTAAAGAATGTTGGTAATCAAACCAATTAAGGTTAACATTGACTTCTATTAAAAAACAGACATTTCTCTAATGATCTTCTTTTATGTTCTACAGAAAGGAAGTCATACATTTGGAGTGACTTTAGGGTGAACAGTAAATTTAGCAAAGGCCTAGTTTACTAGCTCAAAATCAGTGCTCTACTGTCAAGTGCATTTCTATGTGACCTTTCTTTTCAAGTGCATTTATATTCTAAAAATAAAAAATTTAAAATAATATTACTGTTTAGTAGTATTAATTTAATATAAATCATTATTTGTTTTATTATAGATGTGTCAATTTGTGATTTAAGTGGTGACAGAATTTTCATTTTGGTTTTAATTTTGACAATCCCCGCAAGAGATACAATCATGTTTACACCATTGGAACTTTTCAAAGGCCTTTAAATGGACCAGACCCAGTAAGTGGGAGGTTTAAATCTTTTAGCCATCTTTTAATCTCTCGCCGGCGGCGGTGTGAACGCACAGTTAGGGTTTCGCAGGAGGCAGAAAATACGCACACTTGGCTTAAGCAAAGAATGAATTTATAAATGGAAATGGAAAATAAAAAAATGTAATGTACCGAAGTACAACTAAACAAAATTGAATAGTGATATCAAAATCTTGAGTAATTAAATCCTTCAAAAGCAGAAAATTGGGGAAACCAAAAGAACAGAAAAACAAATATTGATAGGTCACAAATAATATAAAACAGGTTGGAATATTTTTTTAGGAATTGAACACAAATTTCCCTTTCTTATTTCACCAGAATTATATTCGTATTGTTCCACACACTCACTTAATTGTTAGTTTGATATTCTTAACTTGTACGTTTTTTCCCCTCTAATTATGTAATAATTTGTCTTTACCCTTTCAGGTCACATCAATTTCACTGCCCTTTGGACAACGCAACCTTTTACTGTGGCACTTAAAACAGCAGGTAAATACAACAACCAAAAGGAAAAAACGAAATCAATAACTCAAATCATCAAACATAGTCAAAACATCGTTATGAATTTTAAATGTAATTATAATTGTCCATATGATGTTTATGAACTCAAGTCTTTATGGAACCGTCAGAATCAATAACAACGTTTCTTTAGAACTGTTTTTTTTCCTGCTTAGTTCAATCAGTAAACAACCGGTTAAAAGTTTGTCGGCCCAGTTCAAAGTGCAGTGCGTGCAAAAAAACTCAAAAAATATATATCCAACCAGTTTTCCAATGCAAATCCAAGGATTTTAGTCCGTTCCGCTCTGTGGGTGGCCCGCCATCTATTTGTCCTCTCCGTGAATAAGCAGTCCTAGGTCAGCGATTCAATAAATGGTAAATGGTAAATGGACTTCCTTTAATATAGCGCTTTTAACAGACCAATGGCCATCCAAAACGCTTTACATGTTGCCTCACATTCACCCATTCACTCTCTCATTCACACACCAACGGGGGTGTCAGCCATGCAAGGCGCCATCCAGCTCGTCGGGAGCAGCTGGGGTTAGGTGTCTTGCTCATGGACACCTCGACACTTGGTCAGGTGGAACCGGGATCGAACCACCAACCTTCCGGTTTGCAGACAATCTACATGAACCACTGAGCCACTGCCGCCCACATAGCCACTGCCGCCCACAATAACTCGAACACTGTCCTAAATACCACAATAAAACCCGGCCTGCACATAACCGGACAGCAGACTTAATTCACTCACATTAAATCATGATAAGCTCTAAATGAATTTTGAGTCAATATCTTTCACTTAACAACTTAGAGCATACAATCAGTTGTTATCATCAAAACAAACGTCATCACAAACATAAATCATGAACTTTACAGGACAATTTACATTCATTACCTCATATTATACAGTGCATTAGTTAGTATAACACAAAGCTATATTCAATTTAAATACTAAACTCACCAATTCCTTGATAAACACAGTTGTTATGTTGTTTCGTCCGTGTGACGCAGCGGTTATTAAAGAGGTACTTCAGCGCTGGGAAGATGAATCTGTATTTAAACTGGGTCATTAATGTAGTAGAAATGTGAAATTATTTTTGAATTTGGTGCCTTTTAGACTGAGAAAACAACGAAAATGTATTTTTGTCTCATGGGGATGAAAGACAACAATTCCCAGAACGCACTGCTTCACTGCCCTACTCTAGGCACGGCTAGTCGGCTACAGGATCACTGGATCACTTCCCCACCGCGTTCATTTTCAGAAAATCAGTTCAATTAGAGACACTACAATTAAAAACTGAACGTGTCTGTTTGATATAATGCCAGTGAGCCGATTGAGCGTCATGGCACAAACGCAGCAGGATCGGATTACATTCATCACATGAGCTGAGGTAAGTGCGGGATTCGCGGCTGCATTCACAGCACGTGATCAGTCTGGCGCGTGTTCAGTTCATGTCTTTGGAGGCTTAACTGTCATAGGAAGTTCATTTTAAAAGTTGAAACACTCACTTTGCTCTCCACCGTTCCATTTACATGAATCTCCGCAGCTCCGCGAGCCGAGCGCTGTGAGTGGGATGTTGAAAACATGTGGAAATAGCACCTCCTGCTGGCTGTAGTCTTCAGCCTCTGGCCAAAAACTCCTCCGATGATGCAAAATGATGATATTTGCGTCATCGGAGGAATTTTTCCAGAAATAAAATACATAATTCTCTCGTCTCAGGGTCATATGAGGGGGGAAAGTACGATAATTTGAATATACTCCCGGGTTTCTACTGATACAAAGCTTAATGCTAATCGTGAAAGTAACCCTTTAAGCTGATCGGTACGATCTCAAAGTTTCTTTATTCGGCCTTAAAAGTGTGACTCTAACTCCAAACAACAAATCTCATTGATCATGTTCTTTTCAACAAACCTTGTCTTGTTTTAACTAATATTTCTTTCTGTTATTCTATGTTTTTCTAGGTTCCCTCTGCAGAAACCCATCATCTCAAGTTCAACCAAATCGCCTCCCTGTCCGTCTAACTGGTGGGCGGAGTTACCGTCACTCGACCAAGCTAACTGGTTGATCTATTTTTTTCCGCAGTATGTTTTAATTACATTCAAAATTAATATAATTCCAACATTATTATATTTGATAGATATTTAACCGACTAATAAAGTTTTATTTGTTATTTCCCTGGATCTGTAGTTGTTCATTTTTTTCCTAATTTGGCCCTGGGTTACACCTATATGGACTAATGAAAATCTGAAACGTTTACTTTTGACTGATGAAACGTAAAGACAATAAACACACTATTGTAACAATATGGCCTGGTTTTACAGACAGGGTTTAGATTGAGCCAGTAGTCGGCCTTAGTTCAAGTAGGACATTTAAGTAATTTTTATAAAAATGCCATAGAAAACGTTTTACAATAAAATACTGGTGTGCATCCTGAGACAAAACAATATTTTAAGACATGTCATGGCAAGTTGCTTTCAGTTAAAACAGCTCCAACGTGCATTTTAGTCTGGGACTAGAGTTCAGTCTGAAACGAGGCGCAAATGGTTTATGTGTGTTTTAATGCAGTGCTAATTGACAGCCTTTATTACAGTACGGAAATAATATATTCTTAGCATATTAGAATGTTTTAGAGCATACTGGATTTTATGATTTTCTTATTTCTGAAGGGTCGTGTGACACCAAAACTAAAACTGGAGTATATTATAAAAGTGAGTTTGGCATACTGAATGTAAAACATTACAGTATGCCAAACTCACTTTATAATCCCAGGACCGTAAAGCTGTGTGGAATGTGGGCAAAGCTGGTAGCATTTGTCAGTAAACATGGCCAGATTTCCTCCACACCGAGGTCAGGACATTATGGAGAAGTAAGGCTGAAGATTTATGGCTCTTAGAGAGTGGAAGTGTGTTATTGATAAGTGGTTTAGCTGGGGTGTGGGGTCGACACAGCAGTAATTAGGAAATGAACTTGAGCTTCATTAATTTGTCTACTGTGAACAATAGGCTACTGGAAAAACACACTCACAAGTTTAAAAAACTAAACCAAAGTCCAAAACCAAATCATTTTATTTCAGCAAACCAATTTATACATCTACCATATGAAAGAAATATAGCTAAACTGGTTCATAATAAGTGAACATGGTAATTATGTTTTTGTACTTTTTTAAGCACCCTCTGGTGAGATATCGTTGATTTCTTTTGCATGTTGATTTAATTTACAGTTGATTTCATTTTAAGTTGATTTCATCTAACGCTGTGAGTCAGTTGTAGTTGTGCTGTATGTTTGTCTTGTCTCTTTTTTTCCTGTTTGTTGTTGTTGTTGTTCCTCTTATCTTCAGGGATTCTGCTTGTCATCACTAATGGTCAATCATCACTTGTATAATGACTCTACTTTATTTCACTGCTAGTTTTACTCTCTATAGATTGGGACCATATGAAAACACAGCTGTGTTTGTTTAACACTAAGGATTTTGCTGTGTACCAATAAACATGTAACCTGCATCATGTGTTTTTCTTTACTAAATTATTTTATTAAAATGATCTTGGTCTTTTTTAAATATGAACACACACTAAGAAAACTGAAATGTAGCAAACGAATTGTGGTCTTTCTGGGATCATGCAAGCACCCAAAAGATAACATTTTGGTCCAGCATGCAAAACATACCTTATGCTGGATTTTTCAGAAGGGTAACGCAAGTTTGCAAAGAGGAAAACAAGCTCCTGGACATGGGAGGTCAACTATAGGCTAATAATTTATTTGTCCTTATCAAAGCCAGCCATTTGGCTGTCATGTGTCAGAAGAAAGTAGGAACTCATAAGGTGACTGATCATTTCTGTTTCCTGTAGGCTACAAAGGCAATGGTGCTGTCACGTGACAAAAGAACAAACTACTCAGACCAGAAGATTCCGGAGATGAACTAATCATTTCTTTTTCCCGTACAGAGAATATGCGGTTTTAAAATTAACAAATAATGAAGACGATTAAATAATCAAAAATAAAAGATCCAAGTCCAAATTTTACAGTCTTACCATCACTGTGGCTTATTTAAATTGGAAAAAAAAGCCCCAAAATCAGTATTTTAACCAACTGATGCAAGGAACTGTTCAGTGTTGAGCATGTCTTGTTCATTTTTTAGTTTGAATCATACATGCACAGTTTAATCACAGACACAATCAAAATGGGAAAATGTTGCTATGCTAATCACACATTTGTGACATGACAAAGACATGAATTACTCATAATTACAGTAATTCAACATAATAACTTGTGCATTCCATAGACAAATGGAACCATGATTTCAGAGATTTCATTTTTTCGTCTCACTCTTTAACAATATTATCATGTGGAACAACTGTATTTCACACACTACGAATCATGAAAGTGTATAGATCACGTCACATTTATTAATATATTGCTTTATACAACACTGATTGTTTTAAAGCAGCTTCATAGTAATAAATATGAAAATATCCGAAACACTTTACAATACAGGTGCACTAATGCATTAATTCATGCTTAACTAATGCACAGATAATCATGAGTTAATATTACTAATGATGAACTAACCCATTTATTAATGATTACTGCATCAGAAACTAATGAAGATTCTACAAGATTAAGTAATCATTAAATCGTTATTAGTTAAATGTGTCATAATGTATTCATTCCTTAATAACATATTATATGAACTAATAATGTAAATTAATGTGTTAATTACCACAATGGGTTGCTTTAATGCTTTAATTAATCATTAGCTAACGATTTACAAATGTGTCATTATGTTATGACTGTACTTGTTGGGGCACAAGTAATATGTAATTGTAATGGGTTTTGAATTTATTTTGAATTAGTTAATAGTAATTTCACTTAATCTATTAATCATGTAGAATCTTCATTTGTTGCTGATGCAGTAATCATTAATAAATGGGTTAGTTCATCATTAGTAATACATTAACTCATGATTATCTGTGCATTAGTTAAGCATGAATTAATGCATATCAGTGCACCCATAGTGTAAAGTGTTACCAAAATATCAATGTTAATGTTCCAAAATTCCTCAATAATGGAACAATTTCAATTTCAGCTCAATTTAGTTCAATGTTGATTCAGTTCAGTAACAGTGTTGGAAAGTTCATAAATTATGAAACATTCTTTTCAGCTGTAAAGCAGCTCGATGGAGGACAATAGTGTCATACTTCAGTTCAAGTTAGCTCAGTGTTGATTTATTACAGTTCAATAACATTATCGATGTTGCAAAGTTCATCAATTCTGAAATATCTCCAAAGGCAACTCTACAGAAGACAATAGTGTCATTATGCAGCTCAATTCAGATTACTCTGAATCAGAATTAGGTGAGAACATTGGTACGGTTCTGTTCGGCATGTTGACACATGAAGGCAGAGTTGCCATTTATCCAACAGACCACTGGTTTATCAATAACCGTTTGGATCCTGCTAGTTGTTAATGTTTTTGTTGTGGCTATAGCTGTTTCAGGCACAAAAGCTACATTACTTAAAGGGTTACTTCAGCGATTAGCATTAAGCTTTGTATCAGTAGAAAACTGGGAGTATATTCAAATTATCATACTTTCTCCCCTCATATGACCCTGAGACGAGAGAATTATGTATTTTATTTCTGGAAAAATTCCTCCGATGACGCAAATATCGTCATTTGGCGTCATCGGAGGAGTTTTTGGACAGAGGCTAAAGACTACAGCCAGCAGGGCGCTATTTCCACATGTTTTCAACATCGCACTCAGAGCACTCGGCTCGCAGAGCTGCGGAGATTCATGTAACCGGAGCGATGGAGACCAAAATGTTAAACTTCCAAAGACATGAACTGAACACGCGCCAGACTGATCACGTGCTGTGAATGCAGCCGCAGCAGCTCATGTGATGAATGTAATCCGATCCTGCTGCGTGTGCCGTGACGCTCAATCGGCTCACTCTCATTATATCAAACAGACACGTTCAGTTTTTAATTGTAGTGTCTCTAACTGAACTGATTTTCTGAAAATGAACGCGGTTGGGAAGTGATCCAGTAATCCAGTAGCAGACTAGCCGTGCCTAGAGTAGGGCAGTGAAGCAGTGCATTCTGGGAATTGTTGTCTTTCATCCCCATGAGACAAAAATACATTTTCTGTGTTTTCTCAGTCTAGAAGGCACCAAATTCAAAAATAATTTCACATTTCTACTACATTAATGACCCAGTTTAAATACAGATTCATCTTCCCAGCGCTGAAGAACCCCTTTAGATAAAATGATGTCAGAAATGGCTACTGCTTTTGCACACTATAATAAGCTTGAGATGACTTTTGAATTGAATGTTGTAAGTGCTGTTGTCCTGAAATGTATGCTTGGTTTTGACTATTTCCTCAATCATTTGAACTCCATTTAGTGAATTACTGCTGCATCTCTTTTAAATGAAAACATGCTTTCCATGGGCAGTAAAAGCCTAGTGTTAACAAATCACTTTTTTGGGAAGCTTTAATGAAGCATGGTTGCATGGAAAACAATGGCAATGACAATTTGAAAAGTAATAGCACAGTGCTTTTTCAGTGCATTTAGAGCCTGGCTAAACTGGATTGCAGATGGTCAGTGAAGTGCAATGTAATTTCATATGCAAAAGTACTGCTGTGTAGTCAATTCACATAATGTATAAAGGAAAGTAAAGAATGAGAGATATGTAATGTAGTATCGCTTATGCTTCCTGTAAGGCATCCATATGAAATCTCTATATGACCATTAGAGTCGGCTTCCAGTATGAAACCTGGGAAGTTGGGAAAGAATGGTTGATAATTGCATGTGTTAGATCACGCCATTACCTCAAATTGATTCTAATTAGGTAGGGTAAACTGGGCTGAACTGGGTGCAAGCAATTTGCAAACCTGAGGGGCACTCAGCTGGATTTAATGACAGTTGCTTGATTTGCCAGAGAAAAGTCATCTGTTAACAGCATGCTTAACAGGGTGATAAAGGTGAAACAACCATTGCTAAGTAAAGCCAGTAACGAAATGCCTAAATGAAAAATGCACCCTTGCATGCCCCACTTTGGCTTATATCCAGGTGTCGTTTTATCCAATTAGGTTTTATCCTTTAATGGATATGAGTGGACGAAACATCAAATAATTTACATAAATAAATAAAAGATTAATCATCATAACACAATATAAAATATGTGAAAATCAGAGAGACAGTTTTCTAGGCGGTTCAATGCAGCCTTTTATAAACGTTCAAGCAATTAATTCATTCATTTATTCATTCAATTTATTCATTAATTTGTGATTAAATACCTTTCAATAGTTCATATTAACGAAACAATGGATTTTGACTAACAATTGACAGTTGTATGTCATTAATCACTAATTGTGTCCACTCAGTATTCATGATTACCACAGATGGGCAACATTTGCAGTGGAGTTAATACTTTTATACTGTTTTTGGTCAGTTTTTGCAATAAATACATATAAATATAATTAAATATAATTTTATTTACCTGTTACATGTTTTATATTGTTTAGAAGTGGGTAGGTTTAGGATAGGAGTGGGGTTAGTTGCTCCAAAATATAAAAGTAGCCTGTATTCATAAAATCATGTCTGCTTTTACAAAATGCAAAAAAGAATTATGCGTCTTGATCTGACGCATTGGGCAAACAACTGAAATCAATGGAGTACCCTGCGTCGACATAGTGATGCCTAGGGGTCCCTTTAGCATCTTCATTGTGATGTGGAAGGCACTTGCATGCTTCAGATTTTGACGCCTGTGAGTGAGAATGGGTTGTGTATTTTTTATTTTTTTATGTTTCATTTGTACTTTAATATGTAAAAGGTTTGAGGCCACTCTGAGGCATAAAATAACATATTCACAGAACATAGATTTAATTTACAGACATACATCAATCAGGCATAACAGTATAACTGGTGAAGTAAATAACACTGATTATCTCTTCATCACGGCACCTGATAGTGGGTGGGATATATTAAGCAGCAAGTGAACATTTTGTCCTGTTGATGTTACAGAAGCAGGAAAAATGGCCAAGCGTAAGGATTTGAGCGAGTTTGACAAGGGCTAAATTGTGATGGCTAGACGACTGGGTCGTCCAAAACTGCAGATCCTGTGGGGTGTTCCCGGTCTGCAGTGGTCAGTATCTATCAAAAGTGGTCCAAGGAAGGAACAGTGGTGGACTGACGACAGGGTCATGGGAGGCCAAGGCTCATTGATGCATGTGGGGAGCAAAGGCTAGCCCATGTGGCCCAATCAAACAGACGAGCTACTGTAGCTCAAATCGTTTAAGAAGTTAATGCTGGTTCTGATAGAAAGGTGTCAGAATACACAGTGCATCACAGTTTGTTGCATATGGGGCTGCATAGCCGCAGACCTGTCAGGGTGCCCATGCTGAACCCGTCCACCACCGAAAGCACCAACAGTGGGCACGTGAGCATCAGAACTGGAACACAGAGCAATGTAAGAAGGTGGCCTGGTCTGATGAATGACGTTTTCTTTTCTCCATCACGTGAATGCACATGGCACCAGGATGCACTATGGGAAGAATGCAAGCCGGCGGGGGCAGTGTGATGCTTTGGACAATGTTGTGCTGGGAAACCTTGGGTCCTGCCATCCATGTGGATGTTACTTTGACACACACCACCAAGCATTGTTGCAGACCATACACCCTTTCATGGAAACGTGTTCCCTGGTGGCTGTGGCCTCTTCCAGCAGGATAATGTGCCCTGCCACGAAGCAAAAATGGTTCAGGAATGGTTTGAGGAGCAAAACAATGAGTTTGAGGTGATTACTTGGCCTCCAAATTCCCCAGATCTCAATACAATCGAGCATCTGTGGGATGTGCTGAACAAACAAGTCCGATCCATGTAGGCTCTAACTCACAACTTACAGGACTTAAAGGATCTGATGCTAACATCTTGGTTCCAGATACCACAGCAATTTTTGGAAGCAAAAGGGGGACCAACACAATATTAGGTGGCTTATTAGGTCATAATTTTATGCCTGATTGGTGTGTAATAAGCATATGGTTTACTCAATGATACTGGTTTGACAGTAACTATACATATGTAACTATATGTAATAGACTTAAAGTAACACTATAAGTAAATTGTGGGAAATTGAGTTTAGTATCTACTACTAAAAAAGAGCTTATGTCCTGATGTTTGAGTAAGAGTGTGTTTTATATGAGAGATTGAGAGAGAAAAGAGAGACAGAGAGGGACAGAGAGAGAGAGAGAGAGAGAGAGAGAGAGAGAGAGAGAGAGAGAGAGAGCCACTACACTGTGACTGATCTATTAGAGAGGGCATTACTGAGAAACCACTGCCCTAGCAAAGATCAATGTTATGTTATTTGTTTGTGTGTGCTGTCTTACCCACCGAGTTAGAATCCTGAGTGTAAAGAAGCAGTTAGGTCAGAAGAGAAAAACAGCTACACTGGCATTTCCATGTCTATGGGCATGACGACCTGTTGAACTCAATGGCTGATGTGATGTTGAACAGTGGCTTTCAGTCCAGAAGTCCTTAATACATCTGAGATGATTTGACAGATGCCAGATCTTCTAATCATTATAATTGATCTCTGTCTATTTTGAATCTTCAAACTAATTTGCGGATTTGATTAAAATATCAGGATTAAGTTGTCTGAGATTAGTGTGTTCTTGTGTTCATTGGAAAGGGCAGATATAACGATATCTGTACTCTACAGAAGTATTTTCATTTTGAGAAGCTTTTACCTCACGGCATTCTAAAGCATGATATTGTACTTGTTCTCCACTACATTTCATTAAAACATGTTGTTCCTTATCATTTTGAAATAAATATAACAGTGTATGACACGTTTTGGCAATAAAATAAAACATTAATTGTCTATCTGCATCTACTAATCTTCCATACTGATTATTGCTATAGATCCTTGACAATTTACAATGATGTTACATCCAGCAACCATTAAATCCGTGCATTTGAAGTTAGTCTTCAGGCTAACAGCCACCCTCTGAATTTCTTAATTCATGGGTTTTGCATCCCATGGAGATCATGCCTTTAAATAAATTAACCCTTTAAATAAATTAACCATTTAAGTAACTAGAAGAAATAAGCAACTATAGCAAGAACATAATGCGATCTCTGCATTAGCAGCGTTCAAATGACTCTGTACACTCTTAAGAGTCATTCAGGGGACCTGTTACCACAAAATTCTAATTCATTGTTTTAATCAAACCTTTTAAGTTGCAAACATTATTTTGTAGAGTTCTGTTGACATAATAAAGTTGATCATTACATCAACCTAATATCGTATGTAATTTAAACTCAGAATTATGCTTTCATTATTTTATTTTTACTTAATGAAATTGTTTTAATAACTTCGGAAACTAAGCAGTGTATTTCTACTTCCAAGCATGCTTTTGCATAGGAATGGAAAAGGAGAATAAATGTTGATATTAGTGTTCATTTATTTGTTTTTAGTAAAGGGGAAGACCTGTTAGTGTTTAATACTGTTTGACATTTAAAAGAGTTTCTGTAATGTTGAAGTTTTTGAAGTTACCATTGTGCTAAAGAGTAGATACATCGATATAAACACTACATTGACTATAAGCAATGACTGCACTAATGCCAGTGATAAGTAATATCTTACTTGTTTGTTAAAAATACATGTTAAATACGTTATGTTAGCATGTGCTGCTGTTGATTTGAACTGTAATAGATAAAACTAATTGGTTCCAGGGCTACAACTCTGGTGGTTGGAGCGACTTAATAGTTTTGAGTAATAAACATAAAAATGTGTGTTTATGCTACAAATTATTAACTTCCTCTAACTCAATGTAGCTTGTCGTCATAACTCCAAAAATGTATTGATTTTTGATTAAAAATTTAAATGTATTATTTTTGTTGAGCCAACATAATACACCAATATTGAAAAATATATATTTACTTACCTAATTTGATGGTGGTGGAAGATTTGCAAATTTGCAAACTTGCGCCAATAAGCCATCAAGGCTAACGAACGTCTTGGGTTCTGCTTCACGCTTCATGAGATCTCGCGATAACAGTGAAAACTTAACATGTTAAGTTGAATAATCAAATCCAGACACTTCAAGTTGTGCCAAATTAAATTACATTGAAACAGCTAACTGCAAAATCTTTTTTAACAGTAGACTATAGGACACAGTCTCTCTATGCAGCCTTACGTTTGAGAAGCGCCAAAAGACACTCTTCGCTCCTCAAATATAGTGTTTCTCGAGTAAAGAAAACGCTGTACTTATTCAAACATTAACTTTGCACTGCAACTAGAAGAGACAGTCCAAACTGTGTGCACCAATTCATTCACAATAGAGGCGGGCTGAGTTTGAGGTTTTACAGACAGTTTGAGGAGCTATGGAGTTATGAGGTTTAGTCACAAGCTTCTTTTTTTTTTACTACTTTTCATTGATTAAATATTTGCAAAACCCACATGCAGATGTAAAGGGTGACCAATAGTAATGATTTATGAAAAAATCAAGCATGTGCCTACAGGTGTGTCCACGCCTTGTTGGAATTGTAACTTGTAAATGTTCACGTCCTCGTAAATACAGCTCGTAATACAGCTTGTAAGATGAGAATTTTCTGATCACTGCACATTCATTTATGTGTTGATAGTGGTGCAATAGAAATACATAGTTCCCAGTCTAAGGATGTGAACAGTTCCGAATAGAATGTCACATGTTATCATCTCAAGACTACTGTAATTATGACATGGTGTGAATGCATGAACCCGGCCCTGGATGTAGGTGATTAAAAGTCCAGGAAGAACCTGGTGTAGGTGTGACAATGGCCAGAAAGAAATGTTTTGTAGTGTAAATTTTTCATTGCATCCACCACCAGCAATTGTGGTAAAAATGTTGGACCCTGGTGACGGGTAATATAGGTGTTGCCCCCTGTTCTCAGCTGCTGCTATACTTCTAAATCCAACTGTGTGCCTAGTGTAAATGACAGCATGACAGAGCAGCTCTGTGCAGTGACATATTGTGATGGATGAGCAGCTTGCAGGCCTGTCGCTTAGCCTGGCACAGCTTGTGCATATGAGCCTCTAAGCTAGTATGGCCCCGCTATAAGACAGGGTGGTTTAAGAGAGTGTTTGTCAACTCCAGTCCTGGGAACTCACCTACCACAATGATTGAGATGCTTCACTAATTAATAGGAGTGTAACTGTACACAGAAGTCACGGTTCAGTATTTACTTCGGTTTTGGGGTCACGGTTCGAAATGAGTTTGGGACGTTTACAATGTCCCCTCAAAAAATAAGGAATTGTTGATTTGTTACTCTAATTGACAGACTGACCAATGGCTTTCAAATGTATTGGTTTGATTAACGTGTTGTCGTAGCCTACACTGTCATTTTCTTTGCGTTTGAAAGTTGATTAAAATGCGCTGACAATGGTGGATGCACAAAATTCCACAAAAAAAAAATATTACGCCTTTTCCAGAAATCACGGAAAGACGAGTGAGAAGGAGAAAAAGAGCCTACTTCACATATCCACGAGGAGACAGCGAGTGAAGCGACACCT
Source organism: Gobiocypris rarus (assembly GCA_023029165.1). Taxonomy (NCBI): domain Eukaryota; kingdom Metazoa; phylum Chordata; class Actinopteri; order Cypriniformes; family Gobionidae; genus Gobiocypris; species Gobiocypris rarus. The sequence goes on along the minus strand of CM040916.1, from coordinate 8,629,111 downwards.
GAGGCTTCCCATTTCCAGAACATGCATATTTCATCACTCGACTGTAGTAGTGACAATGTCAAATGATTTTGTCTCATTATAACAGTGGAAACAACTTAAAGTACTCAATTTATGAGTGAGTAATAATTCTAAATTATAAAGGGTCTATTTTTATATGTCTACACTCCAAATAAAAAAGAAAAAGATATATTTTGCTTTTGTAAAATGAAGAAAACAAACAGGATGCCACTTTCTGACATCCTGGTTTCCTTTCTGTGAAGCTTGTGGATCGCGTCACAAAAATTAAAACTCAGGCTACCGCCAAGCTCTTGCATGCCATCTGAACACTTGTTTTGGGTTGATGCATAAATCGTCTCTCCTTCTGCTCTTTTTCATGTTGTGGTGGTAAGCAAACAGTGTTGCATTGCCATGCACGCCCCTTCTGGATTGGAGTTGGGATCGCCTGTGACTCAATGTATTCATCATCTGACAGTATGTACTGAACCGCAATGTCCGTGACAAATACATGTATCGTTACATCCCTTCTAGTTAAAACACCTGATTCAGTGTTGAATCAAATCAGAAATCAAAAAAATTCCGGGAGGTTGTCCTGAGGACCCTTAAAATATTGATAGTAAACATGTATTGCTCCAAAAACAGTACAATTTAATGATAACATAATCATGTTTGTGAGAGAACTTAATTTTGTCACTTCAAAATAAATTTTTAATTCAATGATGTCAAAGTGGTCCAAAGTATTATTATCTTTTGGTGGGTGTTAGTAAGCTCTTACTGGTCTAAGTTTAAAAAAGTACACACCCAGTTTCATATATTGTGGTCTCTATATATGGCTCAAAAGCAAACCAGCTATATGCAAGTTAAGTTAGTGGTGGAATAAATGAGCACTTTGTACAATTTACACACTACTGTTATACCCTATTTGACCTTTTTCCTATCTCTAATTTTTCCCTAGTTATGGTCCATGAAAACCTGTGTGTGTGATTCAGTGCTTATTTGACAGTTATGATGACTCACCTGGTTACGAAGTGGTGCTTTCGCCAAACATGCGCTGAAAGTGATAGTTGGGTGTGATGTAAAAAGGGACGTGGGTCTCCACAAAAAAAACTAAATTAAGCGGTCAAAGAAAATGCATTTGAAACATGTGACACTACCAGGATTTAATGAATTCAATTTATATATCCATTTTTTCACTGATTTATAAGATAGCACTAGCAGCAATAGCACATAGCCTATTAGAATGCTAAGGGACAGATTTAGGCTATAATAAGATTAAACAATTACTGTCAGTATTTACTAAAGACACGCAATGAAAAATTATTTTTACAGCTGACCTTATTGCATATGCATTTGTAGGAGTTTCCCTTTCAGACGCAAAGAGTAACGTCAGTGACTGACGAATGGGGGTTCCAATATAATCACGCCACTCGGCTGTCTTCCAGTGCCCTGCGTAAGTGTGAGCTCCCTGTCGTAAGGCTAGTAAGGACAAAGGACTTCCACTTAACACAGGAATACCAAGGTACACTGGGAAGCATATTCCCGGAGGGAAATGCGCCAAGACGCCCATAGGGAGGACTTAAGAATTAAGACTTATGAATACACATATGACCCGCTGCGGGCTGCATATGGAGAAACTCTGGGGTACCAGCCGAAGGTGGATTTTTAACCCCAGGGGTGGCAAAGCTTGCCAAGAGAAAGACACCTGCTCAAGGAGGCTTACGGTGGAAATACACGTGTGGGGGTCGTCCGGATGGGGAACCATGCACACGGAGGCACCTGGCCTGACACGAGGGTCTGGGCTCGAGAGGGCAGACTTACTGGTGTCGGCGTCAACAGTGCAGGAGGAGCTCAGGGCTTCCGGGAAGCTCACCTGAGGAAAATATTGCACGTATCCAGTCCGTGGAGTGGAATGGCGAGCAAGCGAAGACACCTGAGCCTAATCCCTTACCAGCCACTTGTAGAGGTAAGTACATAGTTGGATACAGGCTCCACTCTGAGGTTTTAGAATCTGGCGAATGTGTTAGGTGTCACCCAGCCTGCAGCTCTGCAGATGTCTGTTAGCAGAGCGCCATGTGCTAAAGCCCAAGAGGAGGCACAAATTCCAGGCACGCTTCGTCAACCGAAAATGCCTGCAGGTTCCCTACCCTCTTGATAGAGGCCAAAGCTATCAGGAGCGCTGTCTTCATTGACAAGAACTTAAGATCAACTGCAATGGCTCGAAGGGAGGCCTCTTCAGAGCATCTAAAACTACTGCGAGGTCCCAAGAGGGCATGAGGGGAGCGCGAGGAGAATTTAGTCTCCTCGCTTCCCTCAGGAACCTGATGACCAGGTTGTGCTGACTTACCTTTTTGTTCTCCAAGAGGTCATGGTGGGCAGAAATTGCGGCCACATATACTTTAAGGGTGGAAGGAGACAGCCCTTGTTCCAACCCTTCTTGGAGAAACAAGAGCACGGACCCGATCTGGCATTTCCAGGGGTCTTCTTGGTGAAAAGAGCACTAGGTGACAAAGAGGTTCCACTTCAACGCATAGGCATGTCTGATAGACTCTGCCCTAGCGGAAGTGATGGTAGCCACCACCGTAGGTGGTAGGGTACTCAAACCTGCCGCGTCCCATCCAGGAGCCACACGTGGAGATTCCAAAGATCGGGGCGCGGGTGCCATAGGGTGCCCTATCTCTGAGATAGGAGGTCCTTCCTCAGAGGAAAAGGCCAGGGAGGGGCTGTCGCAAGGCGTAAGAGTCCTGGGAATCAGGTCCGGCCGTGCCAGTATGGGGTGACCAGAAGGACCTGCTCCTTGTCCTCCCTGATCTTGCACAGTAGCTGTGCGAAAAGGCTCACTGGGGGGAACGCATATTTGCACAGGCCCCGCGGCCAGCTGTGCGCCAGTGCTTCCGTGCCAAGCGTGCCCTTGGTCAGAGAATAGAACAGGCAGCAGTGGGAAGAGTCGTGGGAGGCAAACAGATATACCTGTGCGTCGCTGAACTGTTCCCAAATCAGCTGGACCATCTGGGGATGGAGTCTCCATTCTCCAGGAAGTGGCTAACACCGTGAGAGCGCGTCGGTTGCACGGGTCAGTTCTCCCGGGATATGGACAGCACGAAGGGACCTCAGATGCTTCTGACTCCATAGAACGAGATGGCGGGCGAGTTGAGACATACGACAGGAGCGCAGACCACACTGATATGTCCTGACTAGCACATGTTGAACCTTGAGCAACGCTCGGAAGCAGTGGCGAACCGTACTGCCAGCAACTCGAAAGCAATTGGCATGCAGGAGGCTCTAGGGCAGTGGTTTTCAAACCCTGGGTCGCAACCCACGGGTGGGTCGTGAGAATTAAAAATGGGTCGCCAGGACTATTTAAGGAAAATGGAGTTATACTAAAAATAAAAAATAAATATTTTTCATAAAATCAGTCTATAGGCCTATATAAAAGGAATAAATATGTAAAATATAATTGACTTATTAACAGATCAAACGAAAGAAAGAAATGTGTGACAGTTGCTGCTGAGTTTGGTTTATTGTTGTGGTAGCGGTGCTCCTTGAACAAGTTCACGTAATGGAAACCCAGACGACAAAAAGCACATCTTGTTTTCTTTATTTTACAATAGTACAATGTAAGTAAACACTTTGCAATTTTGAACGATGTCCTTCTCTTATTATTTGTATGACCAAAATGACGGAGTATTTTATTTATGTTTCCTCTGCTCGTTCGTGCCAGAGCCTCGGTCGCAAACAAATATTCCAGCATTGCAAACTTGACATCACAGTCAGTCAGTTCATTATCAAAAATAAATAGTCAACCATATATATAAAAAGTTACACAGCTCAGTTCAAATAGTCAGTAATAGCCAACAATTCGTGCCATTCAGCGTGAGCACTGATCCACTGTGGTGTTCCAAAATAGAGACCTGCGCGGGACGGATGTTACCTTCTCCCGCTCCCGTCCGCAACATTCATGTTTTGTCCCGCTCCCGTCCGCATATAAAACTTTTTTTTCTGTACGTCCATGACACTATTTCAAGTAATTTAATGTAAAAGCAAGCGTGTGCGTGCATGGTTTGGCGTGGCAGAATGCGTGCAAAGTGCGCTCCCTTCATAATTTAAAAGAAGCTGACATCTCAGTTCATCGCAATCTCACAAAGCTCTGTTATCAATAAAACTGACTGCGCAATGAATCTTCCATAATGTATACATTTTATTTGTTATAATCAGAGGATTTGCCAGCATTCAGGATTCAGAACTGCGCAAAAAACTCAGACGTTTTGAGAGGTGAGTGGATTCTATCTTAAATGCATCTGTTTGTCCATTGCGTTCTAGAAATAAACACAAATTCGTTACATTGCACAGCGCAGCAAAACAATTTATAAACAGAAACTCTGTCTATGCTTGCGCCTGTAAATCAATTTTATTTTGCTTTATAGTTGTTCTTGTTGATTTGTGCAATAGATGCATAACAATTTATTTGTTTCTAGATGTTTTATTTTTAGATATTTCTATTTTGCGGGAGTCCCGCAAATAGTTTTATTCTCCCGCAACCCGCACACACACGAATACCTTGCCGCACGCACCCGCACTCAGCCATCAAATCTAGTCCCTCGCTGCACTCTATATGCGTTGGGTCCCGCGAGTCCCGCGGAAGTGCAGGTCTCTATTCACAAGCACATTTTTGCGTAAGTGAAGCCTAATTGTAGGCTATTTTTTAATTCTTGATCCGTTCTGAATACTGTTCACTTTGAAGGATTTGTTGTGGAGTGAGGGGAACAAAACTAGCTATGTTTGTAGTGTTTATAATGTTTGTACATTATTTCGCTTTATTTACTGGTATTTTCTGAATGCAATCAAATCGACTTGTTACACAACAGACTTAGGCCTACCTGATTTTTTTCTCTCTCAAAAACATTATTGTATTTTGAAGCATGCAGCAAACAATTAATTGGTTAAAATTCTTGTTGGTTAACGTTAACCAGTTAATTAGCGTCCCATATATAGGCCTATATCAAATTAGTGCAGAATCAACTTTACTTTGCGAATACGTCAAAGTGCTGAGCAGAACTTTTGTGCCATCTAGTGGTTTAATGGAGAATACAGTCAAATGGCCCATTGTATATAAGTAGTATGCCTATATATGGGTCGCGACAAAAAAAAAAAAAAAAGTTTGAAAACCACTGCTCTAGGGTCCTGTCCAGGAGCCCGCGGCAGCATGGTCATTGCACATGGCACCCCAGCCCATGGCAGATGCATCTGTTGACACAACAATATGCCTTGAAACTTGTTCTTAGGGCACACCGGCCCGTAGAAAACTGAGGTTCAACCATGGGGTGAAGGTCTGTAGGCAGGCCTGAGTCACTTGGACCCGGAGCATGCCTGTCTGCCCTGCCCATCTCGGGAGTCAATTGTGAAGCCCCGGCTGTAAAAATGCTGTAAAGTAGGACATTTTAACATAGGGAGGTACAGATACAGTCTCTAGCGACCAGACGATGAATTGCAGACTTCCGTGTTGGTTTCAAGAGAGATCGCGGTAATGAGTGTGTTTCAGCTCTGTGTTTTATTGGTTGTTGTCTCCCCTCTTCCCCCTCTACACTCCCACTTTTCCACAGCTTTACGCCCATTTTTGCAACTCTGAAGTGTGAACGACCAGGCTAAAACAGAGGGGTTTCATGACATTGAAACAGTATAATATAATATTTTTGGCTTTTTATAGGTATAAATAAAAGCTAAATTAGCTATAGGCTAATATGAAAAGAATGTTAGTCAATGTTTAATTTAGTTAATTTAGTTTTTTTTATTATTAATTAATTTACTATTAAACAAAATTGTTTATTTAGATTTGTTTCTTTGGAGAATCCTTACTGGCTTCTAGATAAACTGAATAAAACCATGATTTTTGATTAGATCAATATAAAAAATGCAGTTTAAATTAATGACACGATCATAGTAACCACACTGAATAGCATAGAAACCATCTACCAATGGCCTACTAATAATTTTCTACAGGTCATTTGTAGACTAGAGCTGTTTTTACGTCTTCCTTTTCCTTGCAGACTCTATTATTTATTTATTTATTTCCATGATGAATCCATGACTTCGATCGCAGGTCTGGTGTCTGTCAATCATTTTGTTAGTGGATGACTCGCCAGTTCAATAATGTCAATGTGGCATCTCAGACATTGACCTAAACACCACATCAACCACTTCCTCTGCCATTATTACTTCACTGCTGAGCTTTTTCACCTTAGGAGGAATTTGTTAACATCATTCAATATATTAACTACAGCCAAGTTCAATACACAAATACAATCCATTTGTTGGAGTCCAGGGGGGGAAATATCCCCCCCAAAACTTTTTGAATAGCAAATCTGTTAATTTTATAAATATAATAAACCTTTCAATGCAACATCCATACAAGTGTCTTTCAAATGATCAATCCTGTGCTAATGAAAACTCTGAATGGTAACCACTTGCTGTCAAGCTCCAAAAAGGACAAAAACAAGTACCCCATGCGACTATACTTTTACAATACTGCACAATAACTTTTGGATCTTTACAGACACAAGTAGCCGTCCACCTTTAGATTGAACTATGATGGATTGAAACAGCTTTTACTTAGGGATGTTCTTTTTATTGAAAGAAGGAAGGCACTCACTTCTGTATTTTCTGCTATCAACTTTTCACACATTTTCCACCCCCTTCCCACAGAGTTTAAATTGCTGATTGATTTTTTGGAGATCTAGGCTCGATTTCCTGCCCCTGGCTCACAGTGTCTGTTCATTGATCTCTCACCAGTCTGCTGACTCTGAAGTTAGAGGACTCATCTTCTGCCACCATCTGAAAATCAACTTGTTAGATGTTCTCACCAATTTATTGTTTGCAGGAGTCTGAAGGTGTGTGTGTGTGTTAGTTTATGTATGTGATGGAGAGGGTAGGACAAAAATAGTTTCTGAAAGCACATTTGTGATTATCAAACAAGCTTTGAGATTTATCAGTAGACAGACTTTGCTGTGTGTGCACATTTAAAGGGTAAGCAGTTTTGTGTGTGCAGGTTCACGATTCATGGGTGCTGACACTTTCTTCTTTGGAGACGCTTGTCTTTTATATTTTTTAGCATGCTTGGGGATGGAAATGAGTCAGAGAGATAATTTATTAGTAGCCTATTGTATCATACATTTCTTGATAAGTTTATAAGCCTGGCAGCAGTGGTGGCTCGTGGATTTTAAAATAGAGGAGGCACACTAAATGTAGCAGTCTGGGGATTCTCTTCCAAGGATTTTTGTTCAGGCTTTTTGGTCACTTTTAGACATAAAATGTAAAAAAAGAAAATGACCCACATACAGCAGGAAAATGTAAATAGAATTTCACTCACCTATCACTTGAAAACAAAATCTATCCTTGTTTCCTCTTTAAAAGAGCATATATCTATGGCCGTTTAGTGAAGCTGATTGCTGTAACATATCATATGTATATGTACGGCGTGGGGTCTTCCTTCATTTTTAATGGTGCCTTGATCAGTTGGTTGGCAATCAAATACTCAATATCTCTATTCTCCATAATTAAGGTAGTTGCTTGATTATCAGGGTTAGCAGTTCAAACTACAGTAATATCAGTAATTCACACCTCTGCGATGACTCCTCTGTTATGACACTCATACCGCTGAAAGTGAAATACTCAATGGTTATTGGCTATTTGTTTTTTAACAATCAAGGCAAAAGTTCCCATCTCTATCCCCCCAGACTTTCCGATTGGCATGTTGGGGAAAGAGCAGTGGTGATTCCGACTACAGAAATTACAAACAAGTTTACACTCTGAGACATGAAATTAATAACTGGGAATTGTGTCAACATTAAATCATCTTTCTCCCATTTTCCACCTCAAAATTTTGGGCAGTGTGCCTCCATTGCCTCCCCTGACAAGCTGCCACTGCTTGTCAGTGTAGATGGTCTAAAAATGAAAAGCACTAACAGTGATTGGTTGGTTGTTTTTATTTTTATTTTTTTATTATACCTTTCTCACAGTACTAATTTTGGAGTCACACTATTATTGTATTTCAGTATCCTTTATAAATTACTTTCCTAGCATATGTAACATTAAATGCAATCATTGCAATTAAGCTTGAGCATATACAGTTATACTCAAATGTTTACATACACCTTGAACCTTCATATTGTTAATATTTAAAGTTTTTTAGTACTACCCTGAAGCATTTTTTATTTCAAATGTTGTAATAAAAAGACATTTACAAAGACATTTACATAAAAAAAAAAAAAGTATTGAATGAATACAATGATCAGGGTAAGTTGTACTTATTTTGTTTTCTCGTATACTTCTGAAGGGCAATACTATGTAAAAAAAAAATATATGATCTTCAAACAAGATCTTTATTCTTTTCAAAAGTTTATAATGTTGAAGTCAGTATTCATCCTGTGGAATTTATGATGGTTGCCATTTAAGTTTTGACCTCATGAACATGACCTCTAATACTCTAAATTAATCTCAGGGCTAATTCATAATAAATGAAAAAAAAGAAAAGAAAAAAAAAAAAAGATAAATTGTCTTGATATTGTGCATCAGTGCCAAGGTAGCATATCATTTCTATGTCTCATGAATATTAAACAGGTTACATGACTGAACTGTCTAGGGAGATTACCTAGCAATGTCAGCACAAGTTAATTAATATTTATGATTGCAATCTTACCCATATAGTGATCACTACCCACTCATCTTTATGCAATTTTGATTTAATGGCATATTTAATACAGTTTTCTCCAGGAGGGACTGTCCCTGAAATTATTGTGTATTTCAGATGCAATGAACGAAATGTGTGGAAAAACTGGCAAGTATTTTTTTCTTGCATGTTTATGTAACATGTTTAAAGGGGTCATGACATACATTTTTTTATTATCATTATTTTAATGTTCACTTATAATGGTAATAAAGTTTTTTTGCAAAAAAAAAAAAACACATGATAGCTTAATCTTTAAACATAAGTTTATTTGCAGACTCTCCATTACACTGTGCTTCGTTTACAAAACAATCTGCAGTCAAATGCTCCGAATAAGCATATAATCCTCAGACGCGATCTATGACACCATTAAAAATAACCCATCCACTTTTTTCCAGTGCTTTTATCCTTCTGAAGTCTCCTCAGAATTTATTAAATGAGCTGGTTAAACAGGACGTATCAAACAAGTGTTCTTTTACGCTTCCATTTTCTCTTCCATTTGTCGACAGACTCAAGCGCATGGGGTTCGTGTCAGAAAGTGAATGTGCCTTAATAAATCTCTCTCCCTCTGGACAGCCTGTGTTTGATTGTGTGTGGCACTGTGAGTGTGTATGACATCTGTAATGCTTTTCATTTGTTGTGTTAGATCTATTCTATGCCCCAATTCACCTACTCATACCAGTGGTTTTCAAACCTGTCCTGAAGGACCCCTAGCTGTGCCTGCACATTTTGTATGTCTCCCTTTTTTGACACACCCACATCATGGCCGTTTCTCAATACCTAAAATTATTCTCAAGTATGCGAACTTCAGACTTACGTTCTTAATAGTGCAGACTTGCCGAGTTCTACACAGGAGAATGGAACTCCCGAGGACCGGAGGAGAGAAGTCCGGTAATTCTGCAAATGGAACAGCAGTGTTCTTGATAGCATCACTCAGCTCGCTGTGGCAACTCCGGTTATATCTGTATATAAGTTTTAGGCTACAATAAAACAATAAAACCACTTTTCAAGTATTAATAGCCACACAAATATAGTTCAGGCAACGCGTGCCTTGATTATCTTAACTGCATGTATATTTATAACAAAACGAAATATAAAACACAACTCTGCCTCTTTTAGTTTACATAAAATAAAATAAAAATAAAAAAACATAATAATAAAAACAAATGATAAACATATTAAAATGTGGTTCAAGCAATGAGTGTGCATATATATAATTATCTTCACTGTAATAAATTAAATATGATATGAAACAAAACCCAGTATCTTTTAGTTAAATGTCAGTTTTAATTATCAATAACAGCTATTATAAAAGTATAAGTATAAGTAAAATAAATAAAGCAAACAATTCAGTCAAACATACAGAGGCAGCACTCTAGTAGCCTAAAAATGTAAAGGTATGAAACTTCACTTTGCCCTCAACCAAAACGTTTTGCCAGGGAACAAATTATAAATTCATGAGACCAAAGATCACCTGATAGATCTACAAAAGACAAATTATATCTCATGTTTAACCACTATAGAAACATCAGAGCCAGCAGCAAACATCAGAAGGTCTAGCCGAGGAAAGGCTGCTCTCGTGGGTTAATGAGCGCTGAGTGCCGGTGTTCGACTGGATCTCACAACTCCGAAAACTTCAGATCAAATTAAAATAGGCACCCTCTTTATAAATAAACCACAGATTTGAGCTTTAAACAAGTACATTCTCACCTGGAAAAGTCTTAAAACTACATTTTGTGACACAATAACAGAAGTATTTTTAAATTACACAGGTTTTCTCATCCGCTATTGGCGCTTGTTGGTTGGTGCGAGATGCATTCTGGAATACCTGGCTATCTCAAGTCCGCTCAAGTCACCTCTCAAAGCATCCTCAATAAAAGGGGTGGGTCAAGAAAACATCCCGGGATTTGAACTGTACTTGGCTAGATGTGTACTTTAAACTGGAACAGTACTTGGGCAGCGACTTATGACATTTCACAAGTCCACGAGAACACAAGTACAGACAAGAATGCATATTGAGAAATGGCCCAGGTCTTGCATTGTCTACTAATGAGCTGATGAGTTCAATCAGGTGTGTTAGATGAGACATACAAAATGTGCAGGACAGGACAGGACAGGTTTGAAAACCCCTGACTTATACTACTTTATGCCCTAAAAGTATGTACTCTTTGTCTACTAGTTTTGAATGTGTAGCTGTATGCAAGTTTTGGGGAATTTACTACCATATTGTTTTGAAATTTTGCTGTATAGTTATATACACCCTATCACCATAAACTAGCCTATCAATCCTAAATAAAACATTGTGTCTGGACTTGGATTAAACAGTTTAATTCTTATGTACTTTTAAGCATCAACGTTTTGTTTGCTTGGACTTTCACTCTCAAAAAGGGACATAAATCTCTCAGGTTTCATTTAAAACATTTTATTATAAAATATCTTAAATTTGTGTTTCATATATATCTAATTAAAATGAAACATTAAAATGAATGCTTATAGCTCAAATAAATTGGTCAAGAAAAAATAGCATGAGACATGTTTCAGTTCACACTGAGCTCTCTGACTTTTGATTGCCGACTTTGGTTTCATAGCAAATCTGAGCATGATATCAGATTTTGTTAAGATGTCTTTTTCTCTGGAGAAATGTCTGAAAAACTATTGCTATCTTACAACATTTAAAGAAAAGAGACATACCAAACCACTGTCACTCCAAACGGAAACAGTTGCTCATAATGCAACATAATTTACTGGATGTTTTTGCAATCAGCAAATGCTACCAGTAATGCAGTTGCTGAAATTACAAATTAAAAATCTCTTCATAAATACCAGGCCGCCTTCCACTACACAGTACACCACTTAGCATGTGAAGCATGAGTGTTGACATGCTTTAATATGCTGACACCTGTATGTTGCAAAGGCAGTAAGCAACTCCTTAAAATATAACAGCCTCCTGTGGCACAAGAAGGTGCTCGGGGTGGTTGAGAGAGATGGTATGGTTATGTGTGTGCTCTAACATACAGAGGATGCATACAATCATAAAGCTATTTTTTTTTCTACGGTGTTGGCCTACATTGCAAAGATTCAGTAGACCTTCAGAGAACATGAAACCGAAATAAAGGACAAATTAACACCCCTGCAGAAAAGACAAGCATAGCTGTTCACCAGCATATGTTGTTTTGCATGCTGATGCCTTGCACAGCATGTTAGTATGCGGGTGTGCCCAGCAGGCTTCTTTTTGTTGGTGAACAGCATGGGTATACTAGTCCACTAGACACACTAGCAGCTAATGTAGCCAGCATTAATCACCATAAACAAGCCTGAACAACCAAAGAAAATATGCATGCTGATCTAAATTACTGTATTCTTTTCAGCATGGACACCTCATTAGGAAAAAATTTAGATTTTAAGTTGATCACACAGATCCATAATAAATACATTTCTAAAAAAATATTTGACAAGTCACTGACTTGCTCTGATACACCCTGAGAAAAAGGTCTGTGAAGGTTTTTATTCATCCAAAAAATGTCAGATAGAATCAATTTGTTTGCTGATTGCACACAAAAGTGGCACATACTTGGCAGAATGCCAAAGTTCCAATCAAATTGCTTGAGTTTCTGGGAATAATGGTGCACGGCTTTCCAGCTCACCTGATATCAAAGTTTTTACAAGGTACTCGGTTGATTGATACAGCAAGCGCTTTTGAGGTCACTGAATTTGCAAATTAACTTTGTGACATTGTGGTATAAAACCTTATTAACTCTTTCCCTTTCCTTTATATATATATATATATATTTAATTTGCTAGCTACTGCCAGCTTTGTTTATAATTTTCACAACATTTTCATGACTCCAAAAAAGAGCCGCACGAGTCAGAAATCGGCTTGAAATCAGACAAAAATCGCACAGTGTATGCCCAGCTTTAGGTTGCTCAGTCCTATACCTCACCCTGGGTCGACATTTCATTCGGTTACATTAGGCAGTTTTGATTTATATGCTGTTTAATGTTGATTATTTTACATATGCATCTGCTTACATAAGCTATTGCTTGTTTCTGCTTCTTTTTCACCTGCATTTTGATCCAGAGATTCTGTACTCTTTCAGGAGATGTCATAGCACCCACTACCGTAAAACAGTGAAAACACAGAAACCTGTACACTTTTGTCAATGGCTGGTTCACTAGTTCACACTTACAATTAAGTCAGATAGAATAAATGTTGTCCATATTTGGTGTGCTGTCCGAGGAGAGGGCTAATTGATCGGTATTTGGCCCAATCCCAGAGTACTTCCCCAAAAGTTGCAAACTAATGTGGGACAGCAGCCATAAAATTATGTTAATACTATGCAAAAGTTGCAGAGCACAGAGCTGTTGGTGTGCCAATCGAAGGGAGAGGGTTAGTCACTTGATCGGGAGGTCTTGTTTGTCGTCGCCTGAGATTTTGATGGTCGTGGCATCAGAAGGATGAGCCTCACTGGTAGTCAGCTGGGGATGGTTGAACATGGACGAGAGAAGATAGCACTGCTGCAGCAGTGGAAACAAACTTGCATTACCAACTTGCTTTGAAACTATCTAATGAGCCGGTTGTACAGAGAATTGGGCTCCTGCGGGAGCAGATGTGATGACACTGCTGTGCTTGCTGCACCTATGCAGAACGAATAGCTAGAAAAGATGTCTGCTGGGATGCCGGATTGAATCAATATGGACTTGAGGTGTTTCTGGAACCAGAAATGTGTGACGGGGCGGTTGGAGTCATCTGTGAGGAGCGGGTCATATGGGAATTTAGCCTGCACACTTCTGAAAAGAAGATAGACTAAGAGAGATTGATATGGTTGAATTGATGATGGGAGATTGTCGATGAAATGGCCCTTTTCGTTTAGTCTGTTTGCTTTGCTTTATGAAGTAAGAGATGGTTTCATTGTCAAGCACTGATATATTTGAGATTGTGGAATGGACTTTGGAATAAAGCTGGACATGATGATGAGTTCTGAGCATCTGAGGAAACCATAAAAGCCAATATGAACATTGCATCAAGTGTGAGGGTGGTGTTGATGGAGTGGTAGCCTTGGTGGAGGGTGGAGATACATTTGGTGAGTGTTTCTAAAGTTATTGAATGTCTGGCATCTGGGCAGGTGGGTTGGGTTCTTGGATACCTTTTATGAGCATCGATGTCTGTGAATTGGTTATTTCTGAGGAGTGCAAACCAAAAATGAGTTAGTGGAAAATTTGATTCCACTTATGTAGCCCTTGATGGAGCTAGCTTGGAGGTTCTTGATGCGGTTTATGGAAAGGTGGACGCGACCAGAAATATCCTATTGATCTTTTCCTTGTGCAGTGAAGCCTGGAAATTAACTATCCAAGTTAATGACCAGACTTCAATGGATGTGGCTTGACCCATGGTTTTATCGTGGGCGATTGGAATCCCGAGCTCAGTGAAAACCGTGCAGGGCTGAGAGATTGATTATTAAATGTTTTGTAAATATCTTATTTTCTCTTGTTTTCTCAAAGTGATAACATGCACTTGCATAATGCAAAGCCTAAAATGCTTTATAACCTGCGTATATTCACCTCTGACACATAGGTTTGATACTGTCATAGTAGTTTGATGTTGGATGATCATCAAACAGCAAAGAACAGTCTGATTTAGATGATCTGTTGCTTGTTTGAGTGGCACACATGCATTAATTTAGTGAAGGTCAAAAGAGGCCCCCTAATGGTAAAAGACAAAGACCTATGCATAAAAACGTGCATCACTAAAGAGTCACTAAAATTTTGCCATGAAAATACACTGCTTGAATTAAAGAATAATAAAATAATTATTTTACTTAATTTTAGTTTTCCTGGAAATTACTAAAATCAAATAAAAATTCCATACTTTCAAAACTGCCTAGGAACCCTCAACGTTTTTTTAATCAGTTTTTCTCTCTATTGGTTACATAACTAGCCAATTTCTGTTCGCTACAAGGAAGCAGTGTGTTCATATAGAATGGCAAATCACATTTAGTGACTGAAAGAAATGCTAAATTCAACCAGGGACAGAAAACGAGAAGGATTTGAGCTGTGCTCTTACGTGGTTGAGGCGATGGGGGTGGAGAGTGTGAGCTGGCCAGGACTGAATCTGTGGCGCGGCTTGCCGAGGGCCTGCTGCAGCGGCCTGTTGCTGAAGGAAGGCCCATTCCTTCGTGGGAAGAGGGCTGAATTGCTTGAGACTGAGGTTGGTGCTCAATGGACCTTATTGTCCATTTTCTATGACAGGAATGATTGAATGGGCTGGAGTAGAGAAAGACATGGAAGGAGATTGCGGATGTTCCATCCGCGGTGGCCTCGGTGTGCAAGGACCAGAGGATTGCGGCAAAGATAGCTCAATGACAAAAGATCATTCATCGGATGGTAAGAGCTTGATTTCGGACTTGTTGGGAAGGTAGGGTGGAGCGAAATGCTGAAAACTGTCGAGGAACATTGGTGAGTTGACAGTGCATTTATATAGTCCTCCACTTGTGTTGATTGGGTATGTTGGCATGTTGATTACTTATTTGAACATGCTCCTCCCGAACTTCGTTAATGAAACATCATGAAGCATTGTCTCATAAATGACGGAAAATTCCATCAATGGTGGGGAAAGAGTAAATAAATAAATAAACAAAATCAAAACATATTGTTTAAAGTTTCTTAGTAGCAAGTAAATTAGATCATAACAACCTGATCTCACGTGAGCATGTAATTATTTTACAAACTTGATTAAGCCAAGATTAGGCCTTAGTTCAATTAGGACATTTAAGTAGCTTTTATAAACATGGCTTAGGAAAAAACATTACCAGTATTCATCTTGAGAGGAACAATGGTATTGACATATTTTGATCCAGGTGCCTTTATACCCGGAAGTGCATGAAGGGCTTCAAAGTCGTAGAAGGACCCTCACTACCCTCGACGTTGGGGGATCCAGGGGGTATACAGAGGTTCCATAGGTGGAGCATGCAATTATGGTGCATTTATACCCACAAAAAAACAACAACTGGTGGAATCATGCCAGACTCCCATCCAGGGTCTGTAAGTTCATGTCGTTCCAGACGGCGAAGGCTTACAGTGATGCTGAACAGGCCGTCTCTGCCCTGCATGCCATAGCCATCCTACAGATCCATACGGTCAATGCACTAAAAGAGCTGCACTAGGGTAGTTCTGAACCAGGAGCTCCATCTCTGGTTTACCTTGACAAGGTTTGCTTTCTTGACACCCCCATCTCGTAAGGTGGCTACTTCAGCAACACTGTTGAGGATTTTGTCCTGCAGTTCTTGGCAGTCAAGAAGCAGACAGATGCAATCATCCGCCTGCGACAAGTACACCAGCTCCACCACAGCCCGAGCCCACAGCTCAGCCTCCACGTTGAGCCCCCTGCAGGAAGGTAAAACTGCCCACCCTAGGAAGGCTTTAAAGCGTCTTCTCCAGGAGGTGGTAACAGTATGCTCCTTCCTCTGGTGGAGATTCTTTTGTTCCCTTTTGTTTGATTTCACCACTCGCCCAAGAGGCGGCGGCGCTTTCACTTTATAAAGAGGGTAGCTTCCTCGTTCTCTGGGTCATACAGTCAAGACTTACGGTCCTTGTTGTCACGACAGCCACACATCAAACATTTTGGACATGTTGGCCGCAAGTTCCTCCTCATGTGAAACAATATAGGTGTTTCAAAGCACCCGGTGGCACAACCAAGAGGACAGGATGCAACGCTTCCCAACATGGCGGCCCCTGCTGTGCTTTGCTGCGAGGTTCCCATTAAAGGTATGGACTCATATGGACTTTGAAACCGTGCCTAGCACTTTCCAACCCGTCTCACTGGCTCAACAGGTCAAACCGATTCGGCTATGCCAGGTGTTCACCCAGGTTCAGCAACATCCTTTTTACCTTGGTTGACGCAAGTGGGCGTGTCTCTACTTTTATTTACTTTTGTTTTGTACAAACTATTCAATCAACTATAACAAACTATGCATCATTTGAAAGCTAAAACACTCAAGAGTCATGTTCTGAACTCATTTTTTCAATAAAGACACCAGAGAGGAAAGGGTTAAATGAAATGCTGAAGCACTAGCTATTTAAACATTAGCATAATAAACGCAGTACTCATCTTTCTTGTCCTATCGTGCAGATCAGATCGGACGAATCCAAAAAACATTAGGATACATGTCCATGTAAGAGTCCACTCTTCAAAATGCATCCCACTTCTTAATCCAAAACACTGAAAAAATAGTGAAAAAACTAAATAAATAATCCTCCTTTGTTTACATGAGCGTTTTGAGTTAGAGCAATCAACCATGTCCATTTTCAACTAAATGTCTATTCTAATCATTATTCTGATGATCTCCCCTGTACTTTGGACTCTTCCTCCCAAGTTAATCCCTGCCAGGTCTCTCTCCTTCAATCACAGGCTTTTCGATGACTCATAATATACAGGAAATGCATTACTGGCTCCGTGAGCTGTCAGTAAAAGCGCCCATGGTTTTCGTTGGATATCGTCAGTCAATGCTTAGCCAATACCTTGCCAACAAAGGTTTGATTGATGAATGTAGTAACCAATCAAAAGGCATTATCTTGCTAAGCATTATTGGTGAATACTACCTATGCTTAGTTTCCATGACAGCGCTTGCCTGACAGATTGTGCAACAGCAGCGCAGTGGAGCGCGCAGAATCTATGACAGACTGTATTTATGAACTAAATGAGTTTTTTACACTTTGTAAATTCTGTAAATAGTTGGTTTAGTTTTTCAGGAACGGTAAATTCATTATACTGAGCAGTTTATTGCAGATTTATTTGAAAGAAAAACTACTCTTTACAATTACAAATATTCTGAAATAAACAGCCTTTTGAAAGGCCGCCTAGACTTTTCTCGACATAAAAGCTCACAGAAGCTACATTTCTGAGAGAATCATCCTCATATTTGAATCAAAACATGATCAGACATTCAGTTTTATATTTAGGTTATTTTCAGGGCCTTAAAATTAAAGTCTCATACATTTTTCCTTAAGTGAATAAAAAAAAAAAAATGTCAGTACATATATATTTCCCCTTGTTTTACTCTGTTCCTATACTACTTTGAGTTTTTATGACTCTTGGGTAACAATATTTAAAGTGTCTAGTTTAAAACAAGACCAGATTTATGAATATGGACCATAGGGATTAAGAGCTGCAGACATTTTATTTGAGGATGTGGTCAAAAATAGGAGCGCAGGTTAAGAGGTTAAAGAGTCTATGCCATGAACTCTACATACTTCACATACTTTTAAAAATACATCATTTGGTTGATCCTGATAAGCGCTTATTGTTACAGTTGTAAACAAAATGGCTTGCTTCTTCCATAAGGGGGTTTGGTTTCATGGCATCTTTGTTTCCAGGTGGATCGTTAAAGAACACCACACACACGTCTCTCAGAAATCTGAGTATATTTAATTTTCCGCATCCGGACATGTCTCGCGTACAGTCGTGTCTGCACAGCTTTAAAAGTATACTCAACCGCAAATGGCCAAGTTCAACAAATGTGCAAGTACAATTGTTGTCACTCTTCTGTCTCTTCTGTCTTTCTTGTGCATACACTATTGTACACGCACCATTTGCATGGTCTCAAAAATTGGGCTGCACGCAGACGGGGTGTAAGGACATCCGAGATGCAGACAGCCTAAGTATACTTTGGGCTTAATTCAACCAATCAGATGACGACTTCTAAACTCCTGGAGTGTTTTCAATATTGTGTGCCATATGCATCCGCCGTTCAGCTAACGGCCCATGGGCGTGATGTCTGAGGCTGAGACTGGGGACCTGCAGGCATTCTCTTTCAGTAAAAAGGTGCCTATGGTTTGTTCCGGCAATCTCTCACATGATCCTGAGGCCACAGTTAGGCCGGACTGCCCAAAGTTCCTACTACTCCTTTTAGGGATCAGTTGATGAACTTGCAAGTTCTCCCACATGACGAGGCAGACCCCCAGCCTTATCATTGCTCTGTCTGGCAAACACTCTGCATTTTTACTTGGACCATAAAGAGAGCTTCAGACTCTCTGAGCAGCTCTTTGTTTGGGAGGCTGTCTTCAAACAGGGGTTGCTCCATTGAATTGTGAATGCCATTTATTTGGCTTACAAACTCCCAGAATGCTGTGCCACCTGAGAGTCAGAATACACTCCACCATGAGTGTTGCATCTCCCTGGGCACTAGCGAACAGCGCCTCTCTAACAGACCTCTGTAGAGCAACAGGATAGGCTACACTAATACTGTTGCAAGATTCTACAATCTCCAGGTTGAGCCAGTGTTATCGGGTAAACAGGTAAAATGTGGGCAACTGGCCCAGGTGTATCGCTTGCACCCAGCGTCTCTCCCCTCCCTGAGGTGATAGCATGTACTTTTTGGTCCATGTGAGCTCCTCGTGTCTGGTGAAATCTGGACATCTTTCTATCCTTTAGCACTCATCGATAGCTGAGTTTGGCGGAGGAATTCACTACCAAGCCCGTTATTCATGTATGTTCCTTTTTCAGGTGAGTCTGTAATTTGGGCTAAGTGCTCTATACGTGCTGATTCCCTTACGATAGTCCAATATGATGTATTTTCCACTGTCCGGTTTCCCTGTTGGCAAACCCTGTGTAGTGTTCCTCCCTCTTCAGGTAGCACCTACAACAGGGACTTTTTTCCATGTGGGGTACTTCCTGTTCGGTAAGTCCATGTATTCTCCATATGCTAACATCCCTTTGGGAAAGATGTGGTCTCCGTAGTGTCCTTTTTTCTGCATAGGAATGGCCACTGAAATGGCAAGGACACTGTCTCGGTTCCTCAGCACAAACCTGAATGAGTGAATGTATTAATTTCCTTGTATAACCTTATGTCCGGGGGAGAGGCATGCAAATTCCACTCTCCAATTCTCATTGACTTTTTCTGAAGTATGAGAGGTGTTTGGAACTCCCAAGTGTGACCCATAGTGTCACTACATTGACACAACCTCTCGGTACCTCCATCAGGGAACATTATAACAGTAACCAAGATGTTTTTCAATGAGCTGCCCTCATACTTAACATACAACCATGTAGAATCAGAGACAGGCATTGGATGTGGAACACTGATGGTGCCCTGCATAGATTTGCGGAACTTTCAGACATATTGGTAACTGGTAGAATAGCTTTTACAGACATACTAAACTCTTTTGGTGTCAGGATTCCTGGGTGATCGACAGTTCCCTTTCGAGGGAACTCACACTGCGTCGGAACGACGATTTGGGGATGCTCCCTAAGCATCAGCGAATCTGAAGTCTGAATAAACACTAGTCCAATCCGATTGGTGCGTGCGTGATGGCGTCATTGTGACGGCATACCGGAAGTATAAAAGGGGAGCCGGCGCGTAATGGCGGCAGTTATTGCTCTTCAGCATAGCGCTCTCTGTCAAACTGTCTGTCATATTTACTGTTGTCTGTCCAGTTGAGAAAGTGTGTGAGAATGGAAAGAGTGAGAGAATACAAGCAGTGTGTGCATCCGTGTCCCGCTATATTTCGGGCTCGGATACACACCTGCTGTGTGTTCAATGCCTGGGTGCTCAGCATGCTCGGGCGGCTCTCGAGGGAGCCGCTTGCGAACACTGCGAGCTGACACTCAGGCTGCTTCGCTCTAGGCTGGCCGTGTTTGATGAGGCCGGCCA
The DNA here is from genome assembly GCA_023029165.1 of Gobiocypris rarus. Taxonomy (NCBI): domain Eukaryota; kingdom Metazoa; phylum Chordata; class Actinopteri; order Cypriniformes; family Gobionidae; genus Gobiocypris; species Gobiocypris rarus. The sequence continues at coordinate 8,608,753 of CM040916.1, read as the reverse complement.
GCCTGCGTGAGCCCCATGGTTCTGGACCCGCGGTTGCTGAGGCAGCGCGGCGTCGCAGATCATGGGGTTCACAGCGGGATTTGTCAGAGGGTTTTGGGACTGCTGCGGCACTTTCCCAATCCTCCTCTGACAGTTCCGAGGATCTTCCTCCCCGTGTGGAAGCCGGCAGCGGCATCTTCCCCCGGGTTGGAGGGTCCGATGCTCGTGCTCTCCGGTTCCGAGGAACCAGAGGAGGCGGGCATCGAGGCGGGGGATGAAGTGCAAAATATAACGCTTCATCCACCCGCCCATGAGGAGCTGGTCGAGGTGTTGACCCGGGCGGTGGCCAAATTAAATATCGATTGGCCACAAGAGACTCAGGAAGTTCAGCCACCCAGTAGGCTGGGCGGACCGGTTCTCTCGCACGGGTCCAAACACCGCGCCGGGGCTTGCCTTTCTTCCCGGATTTGCACACCGAGGTGTGCAGATCGTGGAAGAAGCCCTATTCTTCGCGTGTTTCAAATCCCCCGGTGTTGGATTATTCCAACGTTCTGGGGCACGCGGCGGGCTATGGGGCGATGCCTCGGGTGGAGGAGCTCGCGAGCTATCTTTCACCCAGTCGGCGTCGTCCCTTAAGGCCCGGTGCTGCCCACCAAGCCCTGCAGGGATACCTCATCCTTGGTGGGCAAGGCTTATATGGCGGCTGGGCGGGCTGGTAGTTCCCTGCACACTCTATCTATCTTGCAGGCCTACCAGGCTGACCTCCTTAAAGAGCTAGATGAGGCGAGGTCCCTCTCCGGAGGATATACTGGAGCTGCGGAAGGCCGCAGATTTGTCTCTCCGCATCACCAAGGAGACGGCCCGTGCCATCGGCCGCTCCATGGCTTCCATGGTGACTGTGGAGAGGCATCTCTGGCTGAATCTGTCGGGGATAAAGGAGAGGGATCGAGCTTTCCTCCTTGACTCCCCGATTTCGCCTTCTGGGTTGTTTGGGGGCGTTAATACCGTCGTCTCCAGGCACCAGGAGGCGAAGAGTCAGTCAGCGGCCTTCCACCAGTACCTCCCTCGCCGCTCAAAGCCCGGGAAGGCTGGCCCGAGTGGGCAGCCTCAGCCGTCCACCAGCTCCTCGCACCGGCAGGTGCAGAAAGAGAGTGTCGCCTCTAGAGCCCCTCCTCCGGGAGCTTGGCAACAGAGGCGGCGCTCTCACCAGCAGCCTTCAGCACCTAAGGGCGATCTAAGGGCGTCCTTCAGGCGCGGAAGGCTGCAGGAAGAAGTCCTAGCTACGGCAGGGCTTCTCAGAGCGGTCCCTCGCGGAAGGGCAACTGAGGTTGCTTCTTCGCGGCGCTCTGAAATCGATGTGGTAATCCCGCCGTCTATGACGCCTCGGGCCACATCGATTTCCATGCAACGCACGCTGCTCCAGCCGCCCGAAGGACTTGCGGCCGGGCAGCTCACGCGTCCGCACATAGAGGCTCGTTCCCAACTACTCCCTGCCGGTCAGCCGCTTCAGGGGTTGGGAACGAGGCTCGTGTAACACCCGACGCCAGCCTCGAGAGGCTGGTTCCCTTAGTAGATTATCTCGGCGCATGGAAATGCCTTCCGAATATTTCTACATGGGTCCTGCGTACTGTAGAAAACGGTTACAGACTGCAGTTCGGTCATCCTCCTCCAGGGTTCAGGGGTTGAACTGGACTGTAGTGGTACCGAGCGGGTTCGGGTAATGGAACTAGAAGTAAAAACCTTACTGGCGAAGGAAGCCATAGAGCGTGTTCCTCCGCTGGAAAGGGAATCCGGGTTCTACAGCCGGTACTTTATAGTTCCCAAAAGGACGGAGGGTTGCGTCCGATCATAGATCTGAGGTATTTGAATCGGTCTCTGAGGAGATTCAGGTTCAAAATGCTCACTATTCCCATGATCGTGAGTCAGATCCAGTCCGAGGACTGGTTCGTCACGATAGATCTAAAGGACGCATATTTCCACATCTCCATCCTTCCATGTCACAGGAAGTTCTTGAGGTTCGCTTTGGGGCGTACCAATATCGAGTGCTTCCTTCGGCCTAGCCCTCTCCCCACGCACATTCACGAAGTGCATGGATGCAGCTCTGGCTCAAATGAGGCTTCAGGGCATCCGTGTGCTGAATTACATCGACGACTGGCTCATATTGGCCCAGTCGTACGATATGGCAGTTCGGCATCGAGATGTCGTTCTGGCCCACATAAAGCGTTTGGGGCTGAGACTCAACACGAAAAAGAGTGTGTTGACGCCATCCCAGAGGACTACGTTCCTGGGAATTGTGTGGGACTCGATAACGATGCGGGCACAATTGTCTCTCACAGTCGAGACCATACGGGCGATGGTCTCAGGAATAAGGCTAGCCACAGCGTCACTGTGAGGCACTTTCAGAGAGTGCTGGGGCACATGGCAGCAGCGTCCAACGTGATACCTTTGGCCTGCTACACATGAGACCCTCCAGTGGTGGCTGAAAACCAAGGGTTTTCCCAGAGGAATCCTTTCCGTATGATCAGGGTAACGCGCAGATGCCTTCGCTCTAGTCATATGGAAGAAACCTTGGTTTCTGTCCCAGGGGCCAGTATTGGGAGCGTCCTGTTGCCGGAGATCCGTTTCAACAGGCGCCTCCCTTACTGGTTGGGGCGCGTCATGGAAGGCCACTTTGCGAGAGGTCTATGGGAGGCCCGGCATTCCTCCTGGCACATAAACTGCCTGGAGATGCTGGCGGTCTACAAAGCTCTCAGGAGCTTTTTCCCGGACCTCCGCGGCCAACATGTCCTGGTGCGGACAGACAATACGGCTGTCGTGGCGTACCTCAATCGTCAGGGAGGGTTGACGTCGTGCCCTCTATGCAGATTGGCGCATCTAATCCTCCTGTGGTCCCAAGGAAACTGTTGTCCATCAGGGCAATGTATGTCCCAGGGTCCAGAATCAGGAGCAGACATCCTGTCAAGGCAGGGGCTGAGGCCAGGAGTGGCGGCTCCACCCAGAGGTGGTGGAGGCCATATGCAAGAGGTTCGGCCCAGTGGAAGTGGACCTATTTGCGTCTCGAGAGACGCCCCACTGCCCACTGTGGTTCTCCCTCACGCATCCAGCCCCTCTGGGGTTGGATGCCATGGTGCAGACGTGGCCGAGGCTGCGTCTGTCGCATTTCCCCGATTGCTCTGCTCCGGGAGTCCTGGAGAGGGTCCGTCAACAAGGGGTCAGCCTACTTCTGGTAGCACCCTGTTGGCCGACCAGTATGGTTCTCGGATATCATAGCTCTGCTGGCAGGTCATCCATGGCAGATTCCTCTGAGGAGGTATCTCCTGTCTCAGGCGGCGGGTACAATATTTTACCCCGGCCCGAGATTTGGAACCTTTGGGTCTGGCCCTGAGGGGCCAGGTACCTAGAGGCTGGCCTGTCGGCAGAGGTGGTAGAGACGTTACTCAGTTCCAGGGCTCCGTCTACAAGGAGACTGTACAGCCTCAAGTGGAATGTATTTTCCACTTGGTGTAGAAGCGTGAGGTGAACCCAGTTAACTGCCCGGTGGCTTCAGTGCTGGAGTTCCTCCAAGATCGCTTCTCTGCGGGTCTAACCCCGTCCACACTCAAGGTGTCGTGGCTGCCATTGCGGCTTTCCACACTCCTATGGGTGATGGGCCTTTGGGTAGGCACCAGTTGGTTGTACAGTTCCTCCGTGGGGTTCGGAGGATGAGGCCTGCGGCTCAATCCAGAGTTCCAACTTGGGATCTGGCAGTGGTTCTCGGAGGGCTGGCTGAGGCCCCCTTCGAGCCATTGAGTCGGCTGAACCAAAGAACCTGACCCTTAAGGTGGCTTTTCTCCTTGCCATTACCTCTCTGAGGAGAGTGGGTGACCTCCAGGCCTTGGCGGTAACGCCCGACTTGCCTGGAGTTTGCCCCCGGGTGGAGTAAAAGCCATCTTACACCCTAGGCCAGGCTACGTGCCTAAGGTCCCATCAAGGGTAGTCAGGTCTTTGGTTCTGCAGGCATTTCATCCTCCGCCTCACGTGGCGGCGGAAGAAGGGAGGCTTCACCTGCTCTGCCCGGTTAGGGCACTTAGAGTGTATTTGGAGAAGTCAGCACAGTGGAGGAGGTCCCAACAACTGTTGGTGTGTTTTGGCTCACCCAAGAAAGGATTGCCTGTCTACTCAGACAATCAGTAATTGAATTGTCCAGGCGATAACCATGGCTTATCAGGTGCGCAGTTTGCCTTCACCTATGGCCGTGAGGGCTCATTCCACCAGAGGCATGGCCTCTTGGTGGCCCTCCTTTCTGGGGTCCCCTTGCAGGATATCTGCGAGGCGGCGGGGTGGGCTACCCACACACCTTCATTAGGTTTTATAGCCTAGATCTCCCTCGGCGCCTGGCGCTAGGGTGCTCCAGTCCTAGCTGTGCCCGGTCTCGGCTTCACACTAGGACAGGCGCTACCCTCGGTGTGGCCTAGTGGGTACTCGTTCCCAAATCGTCGTTCGGCGCAGTGTGAGTTCCTCGAAGGGCGGCTCGGGTTATGTATATAACCCTTGTTCCCTGAGAAAGGGAACGAGCACTGCGTCGCGTCGCCACACCTCGCACGCCTGGGCGCATGCTTCAGAGCAATAGCTGCCGCCATTACGCGCGGCTCCTTTTATACTTCCGGGTATGCCGTCACAATGACGCCATCACGCACGACCAATCGGATTGGACTAGTGTTTATTCAGACTTCAGATTCGCTGATGCTTAGGAGCATCCCCAAATCGTCGTTCGACGCAGTGCTCGTTCCTTTCTCAGGGAACAAGGGTTATATACATAACCCGAGCCGTTTTGTGTGTGTGTGTGTGTGTGTGTGTGTGTGTGTGTGTGTGTGTGTGTGTGTGTGTGTGTGTGTGTGTGTGTGTACATAATTAATTACCTGTTGGTGGTGTTTCCTCACGGGTACACTAGCTCCTCCCACTCGTTTCGGTAATTGTTCACCTGTTGTGTCTCATCAGCTGTGTTCTTTAAATGGCACTCTGTCCTGTCTCTCGTCGCGTGCTCATTGTCTTGGTTGGTTTCAGTCTTGCTGTCCGGTTCAGTCATAAGTCCTGTTCTCTCTCTCCAGCTCGTCTCGGATTCCTGCCGCTGGCTCTGGATTCTTGTATGTGCCCGGTGTTCACACGCCTGTGGATTATCGTGATCTTGTCCTCGAGTGAACTCTGCTCTGATTCCTGGTTTGACTGGTGCGCTTTGTTTTTAGGCGAGATCCAGTCTCTACCGGGTCTCGTGAGCTCCTTTTCTGTCGGACTGTTTTCCTTCTGCCTAGTTCTGGGATCTGACGTGAGGATTCTCTCCGGACTCCGACCAGAGTGGAATACGTCGTTTGACGCAGCGTGTGGTCTCCCTCCTGTGGACGGTGTTCTTTTGAACTTTGCCTATCTCTTCTAAATAAACTGTGTACTTGCTATGGACTCCGAGATTCATTCTGACATTTGGGGTCAAACTAAATATCACTGGACCCACTCATCGCCTTAATCATACACTAGATTTACATCACATGGATTTGATGTTGTCAGTGTAGATATTCAACCTCAAAGTAAAGGTATCACAGATCACTATGATGATGATTTGCTTTTGACACTCTAGATAAGTGGTTCCCAACCTGTGGGCCGAAGTGTTCCTCCTGGTGGGCCGCGAGATAACTAAAAATGAATTTGAATATATTAATATAATTCATACAATTTATTATTGATATGTTAAATAATACAATATAAATTATATAAATTAAAAAAATAAAAATTACAACAAAGAACCACCTCTCTCGTACGTATGCTGTGATTGTTTTGGATTCGGAGCAGCCCTGTGTGAAATACAGACTGAACGGCGGCTCAAAACACCCCACCGCTTCATGAACATAGGATACGCAAACTACCCATTTCAGCTGGATAAAGCAAACCAGTGTCGCTAAAAGGTTTTGAAGGATGACGGACGGTTGTAATGAAGGCAAAGACGATTGCAGTGACATACATTAGGCACGTGCGTGTCTGTTATTTTTGATGCGCAAACTGTGTACATGCTCTCGGCTCACTGAATAAAGTTTTGTTTGGATGACGATTGTAATGAAGGTAAAGAAAGACGATTACAGTGGTGTGCAGGAGTCATGCATTATAGGCACGCGCGAGTACGTTATTATTGATGCCCAAACATCATTGATGTTTATTAATTATGAATGGAGATGTATAGTAGTTATATGCGGTCATTTCTCATCTCCCTGTGGTCTTGCTTGGTATGGCAGGTTGACTTATTTGTACTTATTGTACTTTAGTATAACTGAGCAGAGCAAGTACTTCTAATTTGTAAAGAATTTCTGCAATGTACATTTGCAAAAAAGAACACTGAAGGTTAATATATCTTATATCTATATAAAATAATGGGGGGGGGGTCATGTTGGTGGGCCTTGCAGTATTGATTCAGAGAGGAGAGGGGCCTTTGAGTAAAAAAGGTTAGGAACCACTGCTCTAGAATAGATCATAACATACTCTTATATAGATTAGACAATTACATTTGCACTCAAGACTGGACTGAGTCAAGACTGACTTCTATGCAATTTCTAACAGTGGAGATCCAGCCGTCTGGTAATATGAACCAGGTTCTATGCTATTTGTTAAAACATGGCTATACAAAACTGAACAGATTTAGTAGATGTTGGTTACAGTTGTAGGGTATTCTGCATGCATACTCTGCAGATGTCCACTTGCACTTAACTTCACACACATGTAAAGCTTGTGTCAAAATAGAGGGCTTGGACCTTCTGGTGTAATAAATTTACAAAATTAGAGAGTTAGAAAGGAAAGGGGGAAAAGAAAGAATTGATACAGAGATGGGCCTCATCTTGACTAGACTCAGTGGCTCTAACCCAAGCAGACAAGTCATTAGAGGGGGAGGGTCTACTTCAACATCTGGGAATCATCAAGACCCACAGAAACTTAGATCCCCAGATTCTTGCCCTCCTCCCAAAATTCACTTTCCCCATCCATCCATCCCTCTCTCTTTCTCCCCAACTCCCGTTGTCAGGACAGGCCACAATCGTTCTTGATTTTCCGCTCCTACGTACTGTATAAAGGCAAAAACTAAACAGACTGCTGTTTGCAGAACTGACACATGCACCCTTGCATTTTTGTCTGTTTGGACTCCTGCTTCCATAACTAAGAGTAACAGTAGTCTCTGTTGGGGGAAGGGGTGAGTATGTTTTCATCTAGCTGAAGACAGCGAGAAAGGGGCCTAAACTATTTTGGCAGAGGAGAGGGGCTACAACTACACAACCTGCAAAATGGACATTTCTATATATACATTTAAATCAATTACTCAAACATGAAGTTTGTGTAAGAATCTTGTATCACCATATTCCATAAATGTAGTCATAAGATCACATTCAGAAATTATCACCATATTCTTTTTGTCTTTACTATCCACTGTAGAGCTTTGGAGCCACTTCAGAAGTTTGTTTGCAGTATTTCATTTTGTATAATTTCAACCAATGTTTTTTTATTAATAAATAAGAAGAAACAAAGAACGTTGTGTGGAATGAAGTGCATAAAAAAATACAAAACCACTATTATCCTTCCACTACCATCCTTGAGAAAAAGGCCAAAACAACCTGCTTTCTGGAATACCCCACTGGTGTGACTTGTGAGCCATAGGTTTCCGACCAATGACAGACAGAGTTTTATTACTACTCATGACACACAGCAACACAGCTAAAAGTTTTCCTAATATGTGTTTTTATGGAAAGTAGCCTACTTTTCCCTTTACAAGCACCCGCAAAAGCTGTATTTCAATGGTTGAGATGGGGAAGACGCAACACACGAAAGGGGTGTTTGGTTGTTTGAAAATATAATAGTAATTCAGCTAGGTTCCACTACGCATTTTTAGCTTGATTTTGGCACAATCCATTTGACGTAGGGTGCCGTGAGGATTCATAGGCGTCAGGATGCAAGAATCGATCGTTTTATCTTGTTTAGTGAATTATAGTTGATAGCAACCTCAAGAGGAGTGAAACAGAGGGAAAAAAGATCAACGATAACACTGGTGCTTTAGCAGCCCGGTGAGTAGGCATTATTTTTACTACTGGCTAAAAAAATTATCTTTAGATCTCTTTGGAAGATTCCATACTATCCCCTTTTTGCAATCTTAGAAAAAAACTTGCCAGGTTTTCTTTGTTTTTGGGGCAACCAGTGCAAAACACGCCACTTCGGTAGCCATTGTTTGTTTACATTCACAACACTGATCTTATGTAAGATGGTATTTTCTTCTTTTCTTCTTGCTGTACAGCCAAAAAAAACTTTGTTGCATTTTTTTTGTTTTCACTGTAACGCTGCTTTGAAACAATCTGTATTGTAAAAAATGCTTTATAAATAAAGGTGACTTGATTGACAACACATGTCCGATAGTACCGCCTTCTTGATGACATCACACACATTTTGTTAAAGTTGACAATTGATATTTTGTCGAGAAGCAAAGTGTGGTCTGATTTTTTTCGACGAAACAACAAGAGTTTTGGAGTTAAAATCACATAATCTGACGCATAATCTGTAGCCTGAACCCGGCATAAGACACCTCACCATCATAGTAAAGAATTAGAACAGCTGAACATAACAAATATGAAATTTGTTACAATGTCCTTATAGTTATTTTTGAATAAATGTACTTAATTTTGAATAAATGGTTCATTACAAATGAAAAAAATACAAAATATTGGTTGATGTTCTTTTAAAAAAAACTTTAAAAAAAGTTTCCCTAACACATATACACACATTGGTTTATGGGGAAATTCCATAGGGGTAATGGTTTTTATACTGTACAAACTGTATATTCTATCTACACTATTCTATGTACACTACCCCTAGCCCTAAACCTACCCATCGCACAAAATGTTCTGCATTTAATTTTTTTAATAAAAAATCATTTAGTATGTTTATTTTGCATTTTGAATTACAAGGATATTTGCATGTCCTCATAATGTAGGGGGCGTGGTCTGAAACCTGAAACCACAATATAAGGACTTTGTGTCCTCATAATGCATGTCAAACCAGTGCACACACACATACACAAACCCACACACATTCTCTGCCCAGTTCCTGACAAACACACACATTCTCTGCCCAGTTCCTGACAAACCCTTTGATTTATGTGTGGCTGCCACTAAGAGAGCAGAATGAAATCAATTGCCTATTACCACACTTTGCAACAGGCTGTCATCACCTGAGAGTCTGGTGTTGAAAATATAAGGTCGTTCAGGGACCATGCAGTGAAAATCCCCTTTCTTGCCCTTTGCTCTCCATCACTCTCTCGGAATTATGGCAGTCTTTTTTCTCTTTTATTCACACACATTTCTCTCTGGTAAGATCGTTTAGTTTATCAAATCATATTCAGTTCATATTTTCAAGAATGGGGCATTCAAAAATTTTTATAACCCAGTCTCGTTGCATGATCCATATATACCAGAGGCATTTAAAAAAAAAAAACTTACAAATAATGTAAAGATATATATATATAAGTCAAGACCAGTACACATCACTAAATTATGTGTAGGACCGCCTTAAGTTGAAGCAAAACAATACGTCATTCAGTTTCCATCCATTCATTTTCCAAACTGCTTGTCCTATGTAGGGCCTTGGGCCGTAAGCAGGTAAACGTCTCGTTACGTTTATGTAACACTCGTTCCCTGAGGAGAGAACGGAGACATAACGTCAGTGACTGACGAATGGGGGTTTCGCTTAGAAGCCAATCATCTTCGAGATCTTAGGAAACGCACAAAGGCAGTGACAATGCCATGGGCATGTGAAATTTGCATCCGTAACTCTGCCCCACCATTTGGGTATATAGGGCAGTACGCTGGCAACATCGCATTATGTTTACTTGCTGAGGAGCCAAGACTGAACTGCGAGTGCCTTGTCGTAAGGCTAGTACCGAAGAAGGACTCCAACTTATCACAGGATTACCAAGGTATACTGGGAGCTTATTCCAGGTGGAGATATGCAAAGACACCTACCCGTAGGGAGGACTTAGAGAGTACACATATGACCCCGCAGGCTGCATATGGAGAACTCTGGGGGACCAGCCAAAGGTGGATTTTTAACCCCAGGGGTGGCAAGGCTTGCCAAGGGAAATACACCTGCTCAAGGAGACTTAGGGTGAAAATGCACGTGTGGGGGTCGCCAGAGGGGAACCATGCACACAGGGCACCTGGCCGGACAAGAGGGTCTGGCTCAAGAGGGCAGACTTACTGGTGTCGGCGTCAACAGTGCTGGAGGAACTCAGGGCTTCCAGGAAGCTCACCTGAAGGGAAATCGCACATATCCAGTCCGTGGAGTGGAATGGCGAGCAAGCAAAGACACCTGAGCCTAGTCCATAACCGGCCACTAGTGGAGGCGAGTACATAGTCAGACATAGGCTCCACCTCAGAGATTGTAGAATATGGCGAATGTGTTCAGTGTCACTCAGCCTGCAGCTTTGCAGATGTCTATCAGCGGAGCGCATGCGCTAAAGCCCAAGAGGAGGCCACACTCCTGGTGGATTTAGTCTCCTCGCTCCCTTCAGGAACCTGATGACCAGGCCGTGCTGACTTACCTTTTTGTTCCTCAAGAGGTTGTGGTGGGCAGATATTGCGGCCACATATACTTTAAGGGTGGAAAGAGATAGCCTTCCTTCCAACCCTACATTGTGAAACGAGAGCACAGACCCAATCGGGCATTTCCAGGGGTCTTCTTGGCGAGAAGAACACCAGGTGACGAAGAGGTTCCACTTCAATGCATAGGTGTGTCGTGTAGACTCTGCCCAAGCGGAAGTGATGGTAGCCCCCACCAGAGGTGGTAGGGTACTCAAACCTGCCGCGTCCCATCCAAAGCCACACGTGGCGGCTCCAAACACCGGGACACGTGTGCCATAGGGTGCCCCATCGCTGAGTGCCTCAGAGGAATAGGTCAGGGAGGGGCTGTCGCAAGGAGTAAGAGTTCGGGGAACCAGGTCCGGCCGTGCCAATACGGGGCAACCAGAAGGACCTGCTCCTTCTCCTCCCTGATCCTGCACAATAGCTGTGCGAGAAGGCTCACTGGGGAGACGCATATTTGCGTAGGCCCGCGGCCAGCTGTGCGCCAGTGCATCCGTGCTGAGCGTGCCATGCAGGCTGCAGGTGGAAGAGTCGTGGGAGGCCTCTCCTGCGCGTCGTCGAACTGTTCCCCTATCAGCTGGACCAACTGGGGATGGAGTCTCCATTCTCCAGGAAGTGAGCGACACGGCCCGGGGTGGTGCACACTGCCATCACCAGTCTCTGTGTCCTCAGAGATGGAGACACAAGTTCTTTCCCAGTGCCGCTAACCCGGAGGCCAGCGACGGAAGCTGACCTACCTCCCTGACCTACCATCCCTTGGAAAGAACTGGAACCCATCTCTGAGTTGTCCACCTCCAGCCTGGCGTTTAGTCAGGCTGTGGAGCGGACTGGGCGTCATCCTGCTACCACCTCTACGGCACGGCCCAGGTGAAGGCTGCTGAGCCAGCGTCTGGGTGCAGCAGCTGGCCGACGGGGCAGTACGTGTTACAGCCTCAGTCTACTCTCGGGCGGCCGAGAACAGTTGGGCGCAGTTCTCAGCCACGCCGCCGAAGAGGCCAGCCTGGGACATGGGTGAGTTGAGGAGGCGGCCTCACTTAACTTCCCCCACATCACCAGGTAAGGCCAGGTGTTTCTCCCGGACCACAGCTGTGGACATCACCCGACCCAGGGAGCGTGTGGCCATCTTCAACGCCCAGAGGGCGGGATCAGTGGCGGCACGCAGCTCATTGAAGAGCCCTGGGTCGGCTCCACCCTCGTGCATGTGCAAAGGGGCGGCGGCCTGCCCCGTAGCTCTGCAGGACCACGCCACCCAAGGAAAACACACACAGCTGTTGCAGATCACTACACAGATCAGCAGGTATGGCAACGTGAGATCGCTGGAACGCGCCGTAACACCAACACCCTGGAGAACCGCTCATCTCGAAGGCTGAATAGAGGACTTCAGAATTCAGGCTTGCAGGAGTGAAGAGATGCTCCCTGCTCTGAAGCAGAAACATAATGCGATGTTGCCAGCGTACTGCCTTATATACCCACATGGTGGGGCGGAGTTACGCATGCAAATTCCGCATGCCCATGGCATTGGCACTGCCATTGTGCGTTTTCTAAGATCTCGAAGATGATTGGCTTCTAAGCGAAACCCCCATTCGTCAGTCACTGACATTACTCGGAGTGACTGAACGAAAGGGAACACCCTGGATGGATGGCCAATCCATAACAGAGCAACATTTTTCATTTAGTGTTTTTGACAAATATTTAATTTGGGTTTTTATTTTTTGGATATTTTAAATAGAAATTGAACAAAATATGCATTAACATGCATTATTAAAAATATGCATCAACATTAGAGGAACTGAAGGTTTTAGAATAAACATGAAACACACGTGATTGTTGCCATGCTGTGAATCTGGCTTGTGCAGAATAAATCAGTGATTTTAAAGCATTCTAGCACAAGAAGACTCACATGCTGTTTTCTGTGCTCTGCACACACCCAAAACGTGCACACAGAAAAGTGATTTTTAAACCAGTCTAGCGCAAAGAAGACTCACACATTGTTCATATGCCAAGACATGTCGGTTATGTCTTAAGTGAACGTACTGTGTAGAAATGCACTGATCAGCTCTAAAGTCACCCGAATTCGCTGTTTAAAAAAAATGATTCACCCGCCACCCACCCAACCTGCATCTATGATTTTCTCTGATTTACAAATCCGCACCCGACCTGCCCGATCATTACATTACAATTATTCCAATTTTCATAAGCATGATAATATTGTAACACGAAATAGTGTGCTTTTAAAAAAGTTATTCTTTGGCGAAATTCATTTAAAGGTCCCGTTCTTCGTGATTCCATCTTTCAAACTTTAGTTAGTGTGTAAATGCTGTTAGAGCATAAATAATACCTGTAAAATTATAAAGCTCAAAGTTCAATGCCAAGCGAGATATTTTATTTAACAGAAGTTCCCTTTCAAAGTCTACAGCGAATGGCCTGTTTGGACTACACCCCTGCACTTCCTGCTTTAATGACGTCACTAGAACAGTCTGTTGACTAACCCACCCTTTGCTGAGGACTGCTTCCTCAATCTCAATCAGTTTAATGCCGGATTCACAGAAAGATTATTCTTAGAATATGTCGCAGTTCCCTCTTTGTCTGTAGAAGGCGTTGTTTATGGACCACAACCAGTAAGTGTATTATATTATTTAAGTTGGTCCTTTTAACAGTTTATGTAACTCATTACACAAAGTGCAGCGCTGTTTAGCTTTGTTAACTAACGTTAGATGGTAATTGAAACTAATCCGAAAAACGTTTTTAAAAAGTGTATTCAGACACCATCGATTGTTGGTGTTTGTAATGATCAGTTTAAATGATGTGTTTATTATATCTGTTGTTGTTCAGCTGCAGCCTTGCATGCAATTTGTAACAGCCAAATATAAAAGCATGACAACTACTGAATAGACAGCTTACCATTGTGAAACATCCTGCAAAAGTCTTTCCTGAGCAGGTTGCAATCGATCCTCTTTTTGCTCAAATTGATAAGGCAATATAGACATTTTTGCAATAACATTGAGCGCGCGCATCTCCCCATTATGGTCAGAGGCGGGACCTTTCCGGGCAACGTGGGCTAAGCTGCTGTCGAATCACAACACGGGAAGCGCCTAATCAGAACTCGTTACTGAAGGAGGGACTTCATAGAACAAGGAAATCTTCAGGCCGTTTTTAGGACAGAGAAAACAGATAACTAAATGTGTGAAAAATACTGTGTTTTTACACACGAAACCTGAACTCGTGTTATATTGCACACTGTAAACATAATCAAAGCTTCAAAAACACGCAAAGAACGGGACCTTTAAAGCAGGTGTCGGCAACCTGTATGGCCTACGGAGGAGTAGGTAATTGCTGGGACGTGAGCAAAAGCGAGAGATGTGTTTATATTTAATTCAGATTATATTGCACATACAGATCTACATTTTGAGGTAGGCCTAATTATTTATCATAGCAACACATGATTGTGTGAGATACAATGAATGCACATCAATGAAAAAAAGTCAATGAAAGCGCACCGCTCTGGAAGCGCGAGCTTTCAAATTCAGGCACACTTGTGTGTGTGTGTAATTACTCACTGACAGCTTTCAGCTTGTAACACTTAGCTTTGAGAAAAAAAAGTTAATGTTAGCTATAGGCTACATTTCGGAGATATCAAGTATATAAAGTTAAACAGTAAACATTCTGCACATCACAATGACGGTGATGCATGTGCATTCATACTGGTTGCTTCATAAGCAACGTTAGCTGTATCTCTTCAGCAAGCTGATGCGCAAACGAAACTTGTTCATTTGAAAAATTTTCAGCATCGCATCATTAAAAAATAGTGAGACTAATTATACCAGTGCTAATGCCTCTCTCTATCCCATTGCGTTCTTTATCTTGAAATTAGCTGAAAATGAAAAAGAGTGAGGTACTTTCATTGCGTTTTACTGTGAAAAGAGAGTTCTATGTCTTTATTAAAATCAACACATCAATGATTTGTCTCTCATCCACCCACGACCCACCCGCAATTTTTGGAATGTTATTTTTTATTACTTGACCCGCCCGACCTGCCGATTATCCGCAGCGCCCGCGGATATAACCGCAATCCGCACATCACTCGTACTGTGGGATCGTGAGGTCCCTTGTCCACAATTCCCACTGTAAGTAAGAAACCCCTCAGCAATAGGGCATACTCAATATACTCAGTGAGGGTCCACACAACATCACTCTCCAGGATCAGGTAATTCAAAAAGTCATGAAGACCACTGTGAAAAATGCCTTTAAGTAGAAAGTCCACCTGATAGCATAGTCCACAAAAGTCCTCAACATAAGCCTCCCAGGGACAACCCCTGATGTAGACGCAATAAACTGCTTTACTGAGGTTGGGTATATGTTGACTTGAATAACTTAAAGGAACACTCTCGGAATAGTCTCGGATCTTCGCGGCCGTACCATGGCTGCAGCAGCGCAATGATATTACGCAGTGCTGAAAGTAGCCCCCAGCTAGGTAACTTTCAATGTGACTGGCACAAAGTTTGTGTAGTTGCAGAGAAAGTTTCAGGCTTGCAGCCGACAAATTGTGTTGTGGATTTACCTGTGTGATTGGCCATGGTTCTGTGTGTTGTAAAGGGCTGTGATAGTAGGTCGAAGGTGTATACTACCACTATGTTTCACAGAATACCAACGAATCATTGTGCCGCTGCAGCCATGGTACGGCCATGAAGATCCGCGACTATTACGCAGGAATGAGAAAGTAGTTCCTAGCCATATAGGTGTATACTCAACTATTTAACTCTAGGGGACTTGGAAAATGAGCCTATTTTCAAAAAAAGTGGAGTGTTCCTTTAACTTGAACTTGACTCAACTACAACATGTACCTGAATCTGACCTAGACTTAGACAGTCCAACAGCAGGTTACATTAACAATACACGACAAGGAAACATGGCAAACATGAGAGTCTAAATACAAGATAGGGAAACACTTAACAACAACAACCAATGACAAAGTCGAACAGATCAAACAAGAACAAATGAAAAGAAAAAGTAGCAAGACAATAAACCAGTGAGATGATACATGAACTAAAGGAACCACATTGCAAGAAAAGACGACAGGATCACATGAGGGGTACAGAGAGTAGGTGGCGCTGTGCAGACCGATCGGTGTATAACATCAAAGTACAGCGAGAGCGATCTAAAAACGTATGGAGATACCCTACACTCATGCTCACTCTTTGTCTGGTCTTGTCATTATTAACTAACTGAAAACTTTAGATGACGTTTATTTACACGACAACAGCATTTTGGGGGTCTGAAAAAAAAGTTTTGAAAACATTACAATGATACAACATTATTGTCTCTGTGTAAACTACAAAATTGCAAATTAGTGAAGACGGTGACATCATGAGCGTGCATATTATGTGTTTAGTCTATAGGCATGTGTTTCTTTACAAAGTGACTTCACCAACTACTGACCTGTTACTCAAAATACAGCATTTTTAATTGTTTCCTTGGATCCGTGTGAACGGTGATCGTTTTTACAACATTGTAGTCTGTACCGTTTTTCTCCTCATGTTCTCTGTATTTTGAGAAGCGCTCTCTCGACCACATTCAAGAATGCATTAGTCCTTATCAGTCATTTCATAATTTAGTGGAAGTGAATGATGATGAGACTAATGTCACTGAGACTTAAGATATAGATATAAGATTGAGATATACCACCGCAGCCAGCATACAAAGGTAGGAAGGCAGCAAGGCACATCCAGTTTAAGACTCGCCCATACCTGATTCTATCCAAATACATATCATTTTGTCAATCCAACAGATACAAATACATATACTTTAAAGATAATGGGCCCTATTTTAACAAATTGTGAGTGCATGGTCTGAAGTGCATGGCACAGGTGCTAGTTTAACGAGAGAAAAACGCTCGGTGCGCCAGGTGCATGGTCCAGAGGGTTGCACAACCTAATGCTTTTTGACTGTCTCAGTTTGTGTAAATCCACTTGGGGTTCAGAGTATTTATTTTTTCCCACATTAATTTCCCACATGTCTAGTACAATTATGTGGTTTTGTTTCATTAATACAGTGTATAGTTTTCTCTTGATTTTCCCCCGAAATAACACAATTATTAACTTTTTAAAATAAAATAATAGCATTTTTTTATCATTAAAAATCCACACATTTTTGATTTTGACAACAAACACATTGCTAAATACAGCTATACAGCACTGTTAAAAACATAATAATAATTAATAATTTCTGAACATTGACTCTGTTATTCACCCTTTTCACATGGTTTCTCAAAAGAATTCATTAAAGTATAGAATATAATATCGTAGTTCTAATAGGGGCACATTGTAACGCAGCATTAGAACATGCCCCACCTGCACAACTGGGATTTAAACGGCGGCTCGCGTTTTCTGCTGTAAGATCAGCATTAAAGAATGATCTCAAATGTTAAAGGGTTACTTCAGCAATTTAGCATTAAGCTTTGTATCAGTAGAAAAATAAACTTAAGTAAGAATTTTACTTTTGCTATGATTAAATAAATGTTCAGTGATATATTCCAAAGACTTTTTAAATTTTGGCGCAATTCTTTCTCTATAGTATTGATGTGGTAACTAGAAAATACACAACGTTTCATCATCCTGGCATGTGTGGAAAGTGCATGCATGTTACAGTTGCCTCAAAATAGCACCAACAATGCGCCTGAACACACCTCGTTTTCAGACCAGCACACCCATGGGCGAACAGATGGGCGCGAGTACATTTGCTATTTAAACAACATAGCTCTGGATATGAAAATGAAAACTGTGTTGGGCCGAAGCTTGCAAAAAAAAACATTGCACCTGGTGTATGATAGGGCCCAATGGCTTTGTTGCACACATCTAATGCAAATGCTATTTATTAGAGAATTCACTGTCATAATAAAAGACAAACAGCCCAGAAAACATACACACACCCATAAACAAAGAGATTTAGATGGGGTAAATAATCCTATGTGGCCCATAGCATATATGGATTTTTGCTCTTGGAGTCTCCAGATACCTGCAATGAAACAGGTTAATTAGCTTACAGTAATTAGCTCTACAATCAATGCATTTGAGTCATTTGCAAAACTTTTGTGTGAACACACACAAGCAGTCAGCTGTACATTTGCAGTAAAATACACACATGGGGTGGAACAATTTTAATATTAAAATCCCATTCTGACATAAACATTGCATGGCTGACATATTTGTCAAACTAGGAAACCATTTGAAGATGTAGTAAAAAGGATAAATCAGCCTTATTTTTTGTCTTTCTGTATGGCACATCACATTCTTAATCTATATTTCCAGTTTCTCAGTTTCACTAACCAATCTTAAATTTCTAATATTATTATATATCTTATATGTCTAGTAACCCATTTTTTGCAAACACCAACAACAGCATCATGGAAAATTCATTACTTCTTAAATGAATTAATTGGTTGCTATGGCAGTTCTGACATGTAGCTAATGCTACAGTGGATAGCCCATGCAAACACACATACAGCACATCTATACATCCTTTGTTACTTCACCATCTCTTACCCTTCGACTGCCACAAACACACAGATTTTTGTGTTGAGTCGGCACATGTTAGGTCTGTCTTGTATGTGCTATAGCCAGCAGGCAATCCCAGTATGCAGACAGGAGGTGACGTGTGTGTTCGAGAGCTGTGGGTCACCGTATCAATCAGGGACATACATTCTGACAGACATCCTGCAGTGGCCCCGGGGACACAGACCTCAACACAAGTACAGGCAATTGTTTTTATATGTCTGATTTATTATGTGTCTGGTCAACAATTTGACCTATATCTGTACCTATATGAATATGTATTTAAATACATTTACTGTATAAAATGTACTTGATAAAACATGCATTACTCCAAGCACAGTTTGTGCTACAGACATGGATGATGCCTCAAATCATGTGGTTTGATTTTATGATTTTTTGGATGATGGGTGATAAAATAAATCCCACAGACTCACATTAAAGAAAAGACACTAGAGTCCTATTCAGAGTAAAATCATTGGATACATCTAGCCTACATTAATCTGGATACATTTCAAAACGCATCTTTTATACGTTTTTGTCCTGTAAAAGCTAACTTTTTGCAGACGCTCTCCCAAGTGGACAAATTTGAAAATGCATTGTAGTGTGGACTTTAAAAATGGAGGTATTTGAAAACTATGACGCACAGGGCAGGATTAACATAAGGGCTAGGTGGCGTGGAGGGGGCATGATTGGCCGTGGAAATGATTGACAGCCAATCTGGAGCACCTGAACTTTTCCTGGTGGGCCGTTCGCCAAACCCACCACACCCCCACATATTAAGCGCTGTTATTTCTGGAGTGCTTTGAGTGCATGGGAAACAAACACCAAAAGCCAGGTGATGAAACGGCGCAACCTGATTAAACGGCGCACGCATCCAGCAGTCGCAACGCAAGAGCAGCTGGAACTCGTTCTGCGCTTTTGCCGTGATAATGAGCGTCAGGCAGTCGCTTTATCCATTTGAATTTGATACAAATGCAACATCATGTGTACAGTAAAGGGTAATAAACCATACTGAATAGCTCCGACCATGTAAACTTAAGTGTTGAGGTAAACTACAGGCTGCCTACGTGACTGTAATCATGGCCGTATTAACACTACTTTAGTGCTGGATGTCTTCTCATCTGAGTGGTCTGTCACCGTTTATCAATGTTAAAATATTTGAGATGACCAATCAAATTAATGTAGGCGGGTTTAATGTTCAGAGAAGCAGCGAATTTCCATTTCAATGTGCGAGTTGCGCGATCCCACATGAAAAAATACTTTAGTATATTATAGTAAAACGACTCTAGTAAATACTATAGTGTTTTTGAACTATTTTATTGTAAATATACAAGCCTACAGTAAATTATCAAAGTGTTGTAAATACTACTACAATATACTAAAATTACCGTAGGCTATTTACTATAGTATGGTTCAAAAACACTATAATATTTACTAGAGTAATTTTACTGTAATTTTACTATAATATACCATAGTATTTTTTTCATTTGGGATGCTTCAGTAAACGGTGCGAGATGTAAGTAGCTAAACTAAATATTTCATATTTGACAGCTGTTTTAGTTTAGAAATGTTAAACAACTGACAAATAATAAGGCAAACTAATAACATTTTGAATTAAAAAAGGACTTTCATCAGATTAGGCATAAGATAATTCATGTATATGTGTACATATTGTGAATGAATATATTAAACTTTTTTACCTAGTGTTCGTAGCCTTCAGTGAATTAACTTGTCTAAGAAATAGCTTAATAAAATATAGGCTAAATATCAGTTGACCTTATATGTTTACTTTCTTCACTGACACAGACTGTGAAAAGACTATCAGTCAGAGCTCAGCTTTAGGAGGGGAAGAGACAGATCTAGCGAAGGAGAGTGAGAGAAAAAGAAAGAGTAATGGAAATGAGGAGAGAGCAAGTATGACAGATAATCTACTGCCCACTAACATGGTTTTGAAAGCTATTTATTATTAATTTTTAGCCTTCAAGCATCTTAAAAATGCACATACGGTAAGTAGATCAGAGAAATCAACATTTTCTTGGGGGACCATGCCCCGAAACTCCCTAAATAGCGCATATTTTGGACCTCACTGGTTTTAAAACTCCTTAAGGCAGTTGTATGCTCAAAAGTTGTTGCTGTTTCTCGAAACCTGTTTGCTTTGACCTCATATCTGGATTTAATGCATTTATGCTGTTAATGTGCTGCAGGCTGGAATATTTAAATATAGGCCTGCTCAATATTAAAATGTAATATTCAGACAGTATATACTCATTGTATCTCTGTGATTTGAAGATTTACTCAAAAAATATATATATACAAATTATTTCTGTGGTAGAAAACGTTGCGGCAACAAGATTGTCTACTATGGGTGCCCTTGGGTTTTTATAGCCCCAGGGCCCTACATGTTCTTAATCCGGGCCTGATGACGCATATATAGTCCTCCACTCATATTGTATCATAGATATCTATGGTTATACCAGAATATGCCTGCTACTGTATGTGCTATTCACTTTCATAGCTAAAGATAATTGTTGTACAATGTACAATCTTATTTTACATTCCTGCAAAGATGACAGAACATTTACTCACAATTGCAGTCCTGTGGAAAAAATAATAATAATAATTTTAGACCTTGGAATTGAAGTAAGAAGTGGGATATTATACTAATAAAATCATTGTACCAGAAAAATAGGGAGCTTTTCTGACGTTTTACTTATGCGCAATAAGATGGTTCAACCTTTTTTCCAGCGCTGCAGTGTGGACGAGCAACTTTTGGAACATGCTTGATAACGCTAGTGTGGACAGAAAGCATTTTCAAATGAAAACACAGTTTAAGATTTAATGTGGATTAATGTAGACATAGCCAGTGGGTCTTTAATGTGGTTTCTTTAAACTTGGGTCAGTATAGGAAACCAACCTACTGTAGCAACTGGATAGGTGATAAAACCTTTTTTAGATTTTCAGTTGTGTTTGAAGCTGTAGTGCTTGAAATATGTTTTTGTTGTTGTTTCTTTCCTTTGCTTTTGCTCGTTTGTTGCTTTTCCTGTCTCCCTTTTTCTGTCTCTCTCGGTTTCTCTCAGTTCTTGAACTGCTCATGCAGTCCGCCTGCCAAGACAAGTTGGCACATAAGAAATATTCTAGTCATACTGGTGGAAGTATTTTTATCTATATTTAACTGAACCTCAGATGGTATGTGTTGTCTCGTTTTCTCATGTCTCATGTGTCTGTGTCTTCCTTTGAGAGAGAAACAATGAGCTGAGAAAAGAGTGAGCCCAACCATTTTTTGTTGCACTTTATTTTGCAGTGTACGTACAGTGTACTTACCATGTACTTACCTAAGGTTTAAGGCTAGGTTTATGATTATTACCTAGTTATTACCAAGTTATTGTAATTACTATAATAAGTACATAGTATGTACATGCGGAACAGGACTGTAAAATAAAATGCTACTCTTAATACTGATGTGGTACCAGTGGTGTTTTAAATAATGCCATGGTTCCATACTAAACAATTTACTCTTTACCTGCCAGCCACCAACAGCCTTTTTGACCATTTTCACATGCATGAATATCTGAACATGCGATATATCAAAAGAAAGGACAGACCCTCTGCTTTTAAACAAACATAACAAAAAATTATTTTAGCTTCATGCATTTTTTTTCCTCAAGACCCAAGACTGGGTAAGTTTCATAAAAAAATAGTCACAATTTTGAGCAGAAAGCTGAGCAAATCACATTTTTTTTGACTTTACTAAAGGCTACGTCCAGATCCGATTCAGAGTGAAGATCAAAAATTAGATGGAGTAGATTGAGTCAATCAACACCCCAAAGCTTCACAGTCATATAGCTATTCCTGGGTCGACATTTCATTCAGTACCTTTAGGCAGTTTTTATTTATTATGCTGTTTAATGTTGCTGATCGTGTTATTGTACATATGCATATGATTACATATAAGATTGCTTGTTTCTGCATCTTCTTCGCATGTTTTGATCCAAAGATTCAGTACTTTTTCAGAAGATGTGTTATATCACCCCCTACCATATAACAGTAAAAACACAGAATACCAGAAAATTCAGTGTTTGGCGAGGAAGCGACGAATAACAGAAAATTACGTGTTCAGTGGGGAAAGAGTTAAAGGTGCTCTAAGCGATCCTGGGTGGAGTACCTTCTTGTTGACGTTCGAAGTGTTGTCAAACAAAACAGAGGCTAGCTAGAACTCCCTCCCTCCTCCTCCTCCTCCTCCTCCTCCTCCTCCTCCTCCTCCTCCTCCTCCTCCCCTCTGTGCTTCCTGAAACAGTCATGAACGCGCACGCACACTAACCCCAAACCCCAAACCTTCACCCCCAAATCATTCTTGTCGGTTATTGGCTGGAGCACTGTTTATTATGTTTCGTTATCCAGACTGCCCAAGTTTGTTTTTGTTGCCGTTTGTGGAGCTTGTGCTGACTACAGAGACCGCGTTTTTTTTACAGTGTGTTCAGGGGACAGGCAGCTAGCGGATAGTTCACCCTAAAATTAAATTGCTATCCCTATTTACCCTCCATATTCTATTATCATTTATACATTTCTTTCTATGAGAACTTTAGGTCAAAATATGATTTTATTGAATAAAATAGAAAAACAGCTGAGGCATTTTTCAAAATATCTAAACACCTTATTTTGTTTTCCAACTTGTTGATGAGTAAATACATTTATTTTCAGACTATTTCTTTAACAATCCATTGTAAAAGACGAGTCAATTTTGTTTATATAGCACTTTACCTATATAAAAGAAATTACTGTAAAACAGACAGTAAAAAAACTATTCTAAACAGTAAAAAAATATTTAAAAAAAAAAACTGAAAAGACATTAAACTTTTATGTTTTAAGCATGAAATGGTTTTGACATTGACTATTACCTCATTTTTTATTATGTTCTAGTTACCATTGTTGGTCTGATTTTATCCTTTCTGTCTCAGATTCCACATCTCTTTCCTTCTGTGGAATGCAGTTGTTCTGCTCTGTTCTCTCTTTCTCCAGGGCTCGTCCCCAGTGGGCTTTGTGACGGGTGACCGGGGTCTCAACGCCTGACAGTAGACTCAGCAGGATCTCAACGGCCCTGATGGAAGACACAGATGGTCCGTTCCCTTACAAACGCACACACTTGCACATGTAGAGCGTATAACACACACACACACACACACACACAGAGAGAGAGATAACTTTTCAGCGCTGTGACAGTATCTCAGCTGTTTTCAAAAAAGCGTGTTTTTTCTAGTTACAAGTTACTTGCATTACACTGCTGTTTTTATGTGTTCCTGGAGCTCCCTCTGTGGCATTTTATGGCTTCATTTTTGTAGCAAAATAAATATTTCATTAAATACTGCTGTAGCACTTTAGAAACGAGACTGGGTTTTATTTTTAATTTCATTTTATTACATTATAGTATTTATGTGTATTAAAATTAAGTTTGATGCTGAAATCCTTACTCTTTGTTCGTTTTTTTTTCTGGTAGTTCTGTTTTAAAGTAAAACATCTAGGCCTTTATAACACCAAGCATATTTGATATAAACCTGCTTGCACATTTGCACATCCATGCACTCACAAATGTGCGCACACACATCGTAATGCAATGAGAAGCGTTTCCCTCCGACTCCCTACAGTTTCACACAATCTGAAGGGGTCAGAAGCCGGGTCTCCTGATGAAGCTTGTGTTGTGACAGGAAACAAAGGAAAACAGTCCCTCTCTCCACCCTCCTTCTCTCCTTCTTTCCCTCCCTTGTCAGAAAGAGCCAGACATGAACAGACAGAGGCTGGACTGAGGATTTGGGGGGCCCTAGCACAAGGTGGATTGTGAATCAGGGGCAGCAAGGGCTCGGAAAGAGGAGGAGGGCTGAAGAGAAATGGTGGAATACATAAGGGCAGAGGGGAAAAGTCATGAAAAGCCAGAGCTTTGTGTGTGATTTTGCTTTGTCTATGTGTGTGCGTATGTGCATGTGTCCCAGATAGCAAGAAACCATCGAAAGAGTCAATCTTGATGCGTCAATGATGAATCAATACAAAATGCTGATCCTGCATTCTGTTGCAGAATCAATGTAAAAACGGAAATGTCATTGACAGTATTGAGGAAAGTTGCTTTTAAAAGTAATGTGTTACAACATTGTGTTACAAAAGTAGTTACGTTAGTAATTTAAAGTAAAATGTTTTTTTGTTTGTTTTTTTTATTTTTTATTTTTTTTATTTAAAGGCCCTTTCACAACAAACACAATGCGAATGAATGGCAGATGAGTGGTCCTTTCACACCAAAAAATCTAATATGCGTCAGGCTGAAGGAAATGCAAATTAAGACCCATACAGAAGAGGGTGTAACACGAATGACCACGAAACAGACATTTAACTAAAGTAAAGTCAATCTGATTGGCTTAGAGCCTTTTCCAGCCGTGCGATATTCCTCCAGCATCAGCACTGGTGACCGTTTCACCGTTTGCGGCAGATTCACCATATTTTTGTTATAAATTCTACTGTTGTTGTGTCACAAAATGTAGTTTTAAGAGTTTATTTAGGGGAGAATGTAGTTATTAAGACCTCAACTATGTAACTTGTATAAAAACATAGTGCTTATTTTAGAATTTGTTTAGACGCTTGCACACATATCTGAGCTCCAGGCCGTCAGCGGCCGTTCAGCGCTCACGTACCCACAGAGAACAGCTTCACTCGGCCTGTCCTTCTGGAATTTGGTTCTGGCTCATATGTAGATAGTTGTTAAACATTAGATATAATTAATTTGGGTATCAAACGGAGAAAAGGTGAAAAATTAAGTTTCATAAATTTATATTTATGCTATATTTAACTTAAATATTGTACTAGAGTGCAGTAGCATTGAAAGGGACTGGTTGTAAACAAAGAAGATGTTTTAGCGCTCACATGGGAAATCCCTTACCTTTTAAAAGGACAAAGACAAAGATATCGCTTTTTTTCAGCGGACATTCAAACTGATTTTTTATAATGTATATAACATTATGGATATCGACCTGAAGAATGATTGCTATATCAGATGCAGGTAATATACTTGATCTCTCTCTCTCTCTCTCTCTCTCTCTCTCTCTCTCTCTCTCTCTCTCTCTCTCTCATAATATCATAATACTCTACATAATACAAGCTTCAATGAAGCGACTCAAGTCCCTTCGTTACTAGTTCTAAAGAGACTTTTTAGAATTAAGACGTCACACTCATTATAATGCGATTTGGCCAACTTGTGAGATATTGCTCATTTAACATATAATTGCAGTTTTTCATAATATTTTCTGTTTGTGTTTTACTGTGTTTTTTACTCAATTTGAGGAATATTGAAGTTTTTTTTTTTACAACTTTTGTTCTTTTCTTTACTGTTGTGATGTACTGTATATGTGAATGAAACGGCTTATCGAATGAGAACAAAATTTACTCTTTTTTTCCATTGGAAATGTATTGGATAGCTGATGTTTGCTAATTGCTGTGATATCATGTTATTGACAGCTTTGGGTTAATCAACCAAGAATCCAGGGTTTATGGGACAGTAAGTTCACCCTAATTTCTAGAATATCCCCTGGTGATTATGCTGTTGATTAAAACAGCACTTCTTAGACCATTTTGTCTCCTTTATCAAACAGAAGCATTTCAGGTCTCGCAGTCACTACTGATGAGCTGATGAGCTGAATCAGGATGAGTGAGACATCCAAAATGTGCAGTGAGTCTCCAGGACAGGTTTGAAAACCACTGGACTACAACTCAATGCAAATCAATGTCATCGTCATCTCCTTTCTTTAATTGTCTATCCTCATCCGTCTAACTCTTCCCACTAAAGGAGGGTTTCCCAAAAGGGGTTCCCGAACCCCTGTGAGTGAACTGCATAGGGCTCATGAGTTGATGAAATGCTAAAACAAATGCAAAATTAGAAATAAATAAATGTGGCTGCACAAAATAATTTAAATGAACTGCAGTGTAGCAATGTGTGGGTATTAAACCAAAGGCTGTGATTTAATTAAATAATACAGTACAGTCTGCTGCATGTTTCATAGTGACGAGCTTACAGTGTTTTCAGCGTCTCAGAGCGGCTCGCTTTGCTGTAAATGCAGCTTCTCACGAAAGACGTGCTGTGGGTTTAGTGTGCATTTGGGAATGCACTTTGCGTCAGGGTCACCAGTGTTATGAAAACATAAGGATTTTAACATTTGAAAGTGAAGAATTTAGACATAAATAATTGAGAAACATTAAACAAAATGTGTTTGTGTAATGGTTTATTTATACACTTTAAATAATGTATTTAAGTCAGTAATGATACAAATAAAAAATGTAAAAGAAAAAACAGGCACACTCACACACACACACACACACAAACATTTGTGTTTGATCTGTCATCAGTATGAATGGAGTTCTCGAGTGACATATGAAGTTGGAGTCATGCTCTTTCATCATGAAGAGGAAAGAGCTCTTATCTTCCTTTGATATGGCCAATATTACTAACAATGCCTTGCAACGTCTGCAGAACACGATTTCAAAAAAACACAAGTCTGAGATCCGCTAAAGAGTCCCATGTTAAACGGAACTTGAGGATTTCACATCAAATTTTATGTGATTTGAGTGGAATTACGTTTTGTAAAAGATTGCTGTAAAGTTTACATTTAATGTTATTGATGAAACCACACAATTGTGTGTAGATGTTGATATATGAACTTTTATTTATTTGGAAACAATCAATGAAGTCATCATATTCTATTATCACATTCTATTCTATATTGTCAACATATTCTATTCTATGATAATTCTATCAGTTTTTTTTATGGAATATTGCAGTCTTTATTATAAATCTTTTAATAATGTGCCCTCATAATCAATACCAAGTTAAGCTTTATTTTAAGGTGGCATTCTTACAGTGTAATTATATATTTAAGTCCTGAGTAATATTAGTTAAATTCATTTATAGGGTTAGGGAAGGATTAGGGTTTAGTTTAGGGTTATTTGCATGTCATTATGCATAATTTACTTTTATTACTATGGTAAGTGCATGTAACATATGGGCACAGTAAAATAAAGTGTTACCCAAAAACATTACTTTCCCCTCCCCCATGCATAACAACACACCTAGCAACAACACCTCTTTTAATTTACACATTGCACAGATCACTGGTTAATGCAGAGGAGAGTAGGGATATAACAAACACTTTTTGGTTTTTATTCAGAGAATGCAGACTAACATTTTTTTTATTTGGCATGTCGGCAGAGGTATTTACCCATGCAGTACTACAGTATCTAGCTTGATATGGTTGAACATACAAATACTTAGAGAAAGCATGGTTGTTATATTATAATCATTCATTTTTAATTGTACCTGGCCAATTGTATGTTAAACATTATATAATGTTTGTTTATGACTTATTATTATAAAGTGTTACTGAAGTGTTACCTTTTTGATGCAGTATTAAATGATTTGAGCGTTATCCTCAAATCTCATCAAAGTTGCATCTAATTATAGATACATGATTGTTCCTTTTCCCATATCCTGTGTTAATAAGGTGTGTGTGTGTGTGTGTGTGTGTGTGTGTGTGTGTGTGTGTGTGTGTGTGTGTGTGGATGTGCGCATGTAACAGACTGTGTGTGTGCGCCCCTGGCTATCCAGTAAATTAAAAGGCTGATGATGTGTTGCCCTCCTGCCAGTTGAATTAACAAATGAAATGAGAGAAAGAGAGGTGCTAATAAAGACACACACACATCTCCTCTCTCTGTTTCTTTCTCTGCCTCTCGTATATCACTTGTGTTTACTTCTACCATTCCCTGTCTTTCTATTTCATTCAGCTCAGTCTCTCTCCTGTTATGTCTATAAATTGCATTTCAAGTATGTGACCCTGGCAACATTTCTGCAAAACCTGAAAAACCTTGCTTAATGTTCATTTCAATGCATTTTCAGATGACACATCCAGAAGAGGCTCTATAAGCCATATACAGGTCCTTCTAAAAAATTAGCATATTGTGATAAAAGATCATTATTTTCCATAATGTAATGATAAAAATTGAACTTTCATATATTTTAGATTCATTGCACACCAACTGAAATATTTCAGGTCTTTTATTGTTTTAATACTGATGATTTTGGCATACAGCTCATGAAAACCCCAAATTCCTATCTCAAAAAATTACCATATCATGAAAAGGTTCTCTAAACGAGCTATTAACCTAATCATCTGAATCACCTAATTAACTCTAAACACCTGCAAAAGATTCCTGAGGCTTTTAAAAACTCCCAGCCTGGTTCATTACTCAAAACCGCAATCATGGGTAAGACTGCCGACCTGACTGCTGTCCAGAAGGCCATCATTGACACCCTCAAGCGAGAGGGTAAGACACAGAAAGAAATTTCTGAACGAATAGGCTGTTCCCAGAGTGCTGTATCAAGGCACCTCAGTGGGAAGTCTGTGGGAAGGAAAAGTGTGGCAAAAACACTGCACAACGAAGAGGTGACCGGACCCTGAGGAAGATTGTGGAGAAGGACCGATTCCAGACCTTGGGGGACCTGCGGAAGCAGTGGACTGAGTCTGGAGTAGAAACATCCAGAGCCACCGTGCACAGGCGTGCAGGAAATGGGCTACAGGTGCCGCATTCCCCAGGTCAAGCCACTTTTGAACCAGAAACAGTGGCAGAAGCGCCTGACCTGGGCTACAGAGAAGCAGCACTGGACTGTCGCTCAAATTTTGCATGTCATTCGAAATCAAGGTGCCAGATTCTGGAGGAAGACTGGGGAGAAGGAAATGCCAAAATGCCTGAAGTCCAGTGTCAAGTACCCACAGTCAGTGATGGTCTGGGGTGCCATGTCAGCTGCTGGTGTTGGTCCACTGTGTTTTATCAAGGGCAGGGTCAATGCAGCTAGCTATCAGGAGATTTTGGAGCACGTCATGCTTCCATCTGCTGAAAAGCTTTATGGAGATGAAGATTTCGTTTTTCAGCACGACCTGGCACCTGCTCACAGTGCCAAAACCACTGGTAAATGGTTTACTGACCATGGTATTACTGTGCTCAATTGGCCTGCCAACTCTCCTGACCTGAACCCCATAGAGAATCTGTGGGATATTGGGACCCAACACTCTGGATGAGCTTAAGGCCGCTATCGAAGCATCCTGGGCCTCCATAACACCTCAGCAGTGCCACAGGCTGATTGCCTCCATGCCACGCCGCATTGAAGCAGTCATTTCTGCAAAAGGATTCCCCACCAAGTATTGAGTGCATAACTGAACATAATTATTTGAAGGTTGACTTTTTTTGTATTAAAAACACTTTTCTTTTATTGGTCGGATGAAATATGCTAATTTTTTTAGATTTTCATGAGCCAAAATCATCAGTATTAAAACAATAAAAGAACTGAAATATTTCAGTTGGTGTACAATGAATCTAAAATATATGAAAGTTCAGAATAGCACTTATCACTCTATTCGTTTCTGTTTGTTATTTAAAAAAACAAAAAAAAAACGTTTTTTTTTGTGTTTCGTGAGACTTGTTACAACGCTTGCATATTGTTGCCCTTGACTGGTCTTGGTTGCTTCTATTACTCTCATTTGTAAGTCGCTTTGGATAAAAGCGTCTGCTAAATGACTAAATGTAAATGTTTAATTTGTATCATTACATTATGGAAAATAATGAACTTTTATCACAATATGCTATTTTTTTGTGAAGGACCTGTATAAGCTCAGTGTCATGAAAACAATGTGCCTGTGGCTACATTTTGCGCTGTGTCGCTTGTATCGTGTTTCATGATGGTGCTTCTCAAACAGAAGGCTGCACCTTAGTAAGGCTGTGTCCTTCTTAGCCCAGTCTTCCGGACTTGATGGCTACAGTCCATTTAGACCTTCAAAGATTAAACAGGCTATGAACACGTCAAAGCTAACGGGGCATTGCGATGTAACGCACTACGATGAATGATACAATAACTTACAGCATCATCCATTTAGAAAGACAAATGTACCAGTTTATAATGTTTATATTGATGTTGGACAGCTTTAAACAGTTGCACGTCATGTAAAAAATGTGTCTAATGCAGATACAGTTGATGGGTTTTTGGCTGTTTGCAAAGTTGTTTGAAAATTCTGCGAGGTGCCACTAGTGTTGCTACATGCTTTGAGTAAAGTAACGTTTTTTTTTGTTGTTTTTTTTTCTCCAGTGGACAGGAAAATAAAACATTTGTTAAATAACATATACTAATTGCACTGAACATTTAGTAGGCAAACAGATGTCAATTGTAATATTAATTCTGCCACATTATTTCATTCTTACAGCTGACATAATTAATTATACATATTTCCCTTTGAGCTAATCACTATATATTTGTTCTATTCTGTTATTTTTGCATAGATGTCTTCATTTTTGCACGTTTCTAACCTGAAGAGTCAATATATTTATTTAAAGCTGATTTGTTCTTTAGTTGACATTTTACCTGTTTAAACATTCTCCATGGTTATTTAAAAAAAGTAATTTATCTCCATCGCTTCCTCTTAAAGTACTCCCTCCCTCCTATCTATCCATAGTTCCACTCCTCCTCACCCCCGGCTTCATCCCATCCCTTCCAATTACAGACATCCCACCGCCTTTGAATGCTCTCGGGGCAGACGGGAGGAGTCACAGAGGTCAAGCCACAGATGGAGAAGAGTGGGGGAGATAGAGCAGAAAGAATATATATATATATATATATATATATATATATATATATATATATATATATATATATATATATATATATTAGTGATTTCAATCAATTAAAAAAAAAAAAAACTAATCACACATTTTCTGTAATTAATCGCGATTAAACGCACCTAACATTAAAGGTGCTGAATGTAATTTTTTCACTCAACTAAAGCATAAAAATACCATCATATGTTTGGAGATATTTAGGAAACATGCTAAGTTCACATACTCCTTTTTTCAGAAAAACAATGCTACAGTCAGTTATTCTACTTTGTGAGTTCCATGTCTAAATGTCTATTTTTCTTTTCTTTTTTTTTTTTTTTGGTCTGTGCGATACAACACGTTGCCAGTTTACTCAATAGTATTTCGATACCTCAGGTTGCCAGTTGGTGGAAAACACAGCGTATTGCAGCCATGGAAGCCTGAAAACAAACTGTGTCAGAGATCTCAGATTCTACCTGACCTAAATTGCCTTGGCATCCATCAAAAAATCTTGTTGAATGGGAGCAAATTAAACGACGGATAAATCAACTCATCAACATATAGTGTG
Organism: Gobiocypris rarus; assembly: GCA_023029165.1. Lineage (NCBI taxonomy): Eukaryota > Metazoa > Chordata > Actinopteri > Cypriniformes > Gobionidae > Gobiocypris > Gobiocypris rarus. Next base: position 8,577,365 of record CM040916.1, on the reverse strand, counting down.
TAAGTCTCCTCAGCCAGGAAGCGTAGAAGCCAGGGAGGAGACAACGGTGGAAGGAGCCAGGAAATGACCGATTTGCAGAAGAAGGCTCGGAAGTCCATGGTGAAGGCAGAGTGACGAATGACCAAGTGGAGCCGGAGGGATGAGGAAGCCCTGTGGAGCCAAAAGGACAACTGTCCCAGGTGAAGCCAAGGGAGCAAGGAGCCAATGTGGAGCCAATCAGTCCATGGGCTGAGGTAGAGCTAGAGTATCGACACACCAGGGTGTAGCTGGAAAACAGAAAGCCCAAGGCACATCCAAGCTGCTTTGTGGAGCCAGCACAGGAGCTGAAGGGCTGAATGGAGCTAGCAGAGATAGGGCCGAAGAACTGAATAGCACGGGCAGGGGGTAATGAGGCGACCTCCTAAGTCAATACAGGACAAGCAGAGAGTTCAAAAACGCTGACCCTTGGCTGATACTTCAAAACTGACCTCCATGGCCAACAAAGGACAGCAAGAGTTTAAAAATGAGTTAAAAAAACAGCCTCCTTGGCCAATACAGGACTTGGCACATCTTGACTTGGGAATCATCTTTCTCCCAATGAGACATCACAGATAACGGTTTTAATGCACTCTGCCTGACTGAAACCTGCATTGGTTCACCCAGATTGCATTGGTCTCAATGAGTCTACTCCACCAGCCTTTAGTTATAAGCACAAGTCCCCTCTGAATGGTTGTGAAGGGATCTGCACAAATATCCTAAATGTTACTGAGAGAACAGGGCTCATTTGACATTTGTGATAAATGTTACGCTTTCAGATATAAGAAAAGATGATAACTCTGTTATCTCTTGGTCTGGCTACCATAGAACCCCATGGCCCTACATAGATTTTCTAAAAGAGTTTAGCGATTTTCTTTCATAATTATTGGTTAATGCGGAGAGAGCATTTATTGTGGGAGACTAAGATTCACATAGATAATATAAATGATGCATTAGGATCTGCGTTTATAGACTTAAATTCTTTCTGTGGTAAACAAAATGTCACCGGACCCACTCATTGTTAATTATATGTCATGAAACGGATGTTACTGTTAAGTGATGATATCACAGCTCACTACCTCTTCTCATGCACACTGCATTTAGCTGAGATTAATCATATCACACATCCAACCTGATCTCAGAATTCCGTGAAATGAACATGGACCCTTAACTCAAACTCCGTGGTAGTTTCACGGATTCAACGAAAATTCCATGATGGGTCCACGGAAGTGATGCCTATGTATGTCAATGACAGGCAGCATCCGTGGTCCACACACGGATTCCCTGTTCCAACACCTTTAAGGTATGACCTTTTTCGTCAGTTTGATTCAGTCAGCATGATTTTATTTACATTTATTTTATTTTTATTCAGACACGTTTTGAACGCGTAACTCAAACCTTACCCTAAACCTACCCATTGTTGTATTATTTTTAAAAAAATGGATATGGGAAAATAAGACTGCAGGCACAATTTATTCAGAAAGTACAAATATTCCAAGTATCCTGAGGCCAAACGATTGATTTGTGTGAAGAAAATCCCTAAAAGCGATCAACAGCGTCGAGTCCATCTGCCAAGATTAATACATTTCAAATATTGTCGCCGGAAGAAACGTCACATCAGCTTTGACAGCATTGGCTGTCGAATGTCTCGTGACCGATTGCGTCATTACGTCAGCTTTGATTGTAAAATGCCATTGGCTCTCGTGTGTCTCGTGACCGATCGCGTCATGCTAAAGAGTCTTGTGAATCATTTAAACGAGAAATATGAATGAGTGCATGTGTATGTTCCGTTCACAAAGAGGCGCGATCTTCATTTCAATGACTAAAACATTAAGATCAACTCTGTTCTTCACATGAAGATATCGTATGACTTCAGAAGACTTGGAATGCAAAATATGTTAATACTTTTATACTGTTTTTTGGTCCATTTTTGCAATAAATACTGCAATAAATGTACATTTATTTGCCTGTTACATGCTTTATTTTGTTGGGAGTGGGTAAGTTTAGGGTAGGAGTGTTAGTTAGTTAGTTAGTTGCTCCAAAATATAAAAGTAGGCTATACATATTCATAAAATCATGTCTCCTTTTACAAATGCAAAGAATTAAAAGTGTGTTGGGAATCCGTGTGTGGACCACGGATGCTGCCTGTCATTGACTTACATTGGCATCACTTCCGTGGACCCATCACAGAATTTTCATCGATTCCGTGAAACTACCACGGATTTTGAGTTAAGGGTCCGTGTTCATTTTATGGAATTCTGTGAGACCAGGTTGCACACATCACAAGGAAGTGCTAGTGACTTGAATTTTAAAAGAAAAGAAAAATATTTTTCATTTGTTTTTATGGCTGTCAAAGTAAAAAGTAAAAAAAAACAAACAAAAAAAAACAGCCTGAAGAACATCCACTGATATGTGATTTCAGAAGCAGTATTAATGACAACTGCAAATTGTTTGCTGAATTCTGATGGATAATAAAAATACCAAATAATGCAATATTTTACTAAAACATAAAAACTGAATAAGATAGGAAATGTATAAACGAGAAACTATAGGCCTATATTTTCTTGGAAACCTATCTAATGAAATCTAATAAAACCTAATAAAATAGTTATTTACTTACATGGTAACTATCTGTTTAATAAGTTCAATAATGTACATAGAATGGATTGGTAACTGCTGAACAATTTCAGAAATCTTAGAAATTACTTTAAAGTATGAAAAAGAGGAGCACTCTTTTCCTTCAGAAAGCAGTCTGGTAATATGTTTAATGTTTTTTTTTAAAAAGTAACTTTTCACAGAATAAATATATATTGTTCATTCATAGGCACACTCCTTTGACAACAGTGATCAATTGATGAAAATTATGAAAATGATCAATTGGTCTGGTCTGTCGCAGGTTAAAATGCGGCATTTTGGATGTACATGTAATCCAATTCAGTTTGCAGTGTAATTTTGCAGATGCTATATTACATGTGTTTTTTAATGGTCAAAATAAACCGATTGATTAAATGTGGAATTATAAAATTTCAACAACACAATGCTTCTTATATCACTGCACAAACCTCAAACCTGTTCCCATTGTTTCAATTCCTCTGACCGCACTGTAGACACAACACCCCCCTAAAAGACTCAAATCATCATGTGTGTGTATGTGTGTACACTACACTGTGTGTTGGGCCAGCAAAGACTTGCAAGCAAAGTGAAACATGAGCTGTTGATTCAGATGTAGACTGAATGATTTAACAGAGAACAGACAAAATACGTAACCCCGCTCTCTACATTCATAAATAATAGCATACAGTACAGTCTGTGTATATGCGAGACCAAGTTGTGCATGTGTGTGTTTGTCACAGTGAAGTGCATAGAGCATCTGTGGGAGTGTGATGACGTTGAGAGGTGCAGTTTTGTCCAATTATAATAATTATAGTAGCGAGTGGGATGTGCCAGTTTTCCAAAAGGAGGGGGGAACAATTAACATACATAACTAGAATTCTGTCACCTATGAACTGAAATGACAAGACAACATACAAATGCACAGAAATGTAATTACTCAAAAAAGCAGGTTGTACAACTAGACTTATGGTTACACATTGGGCACATTGTAGAAGAAGATAAATGAGTCTCATGAGCCCAGTTTTGGAGATTATCTAGATCATTCAGGATTCAGGCAGCATTTGAATTAAAGATGCCTGACTGTCTATTATGCATAGAAATCATTTAGAGGAAAAAAAGTGCTAATTTAGATAAGCCAGAGTGGTTATTGTGGTGGTCTTTTGTGACTGATACGTAAACTGTTCATCTGCATCATAGAGAACGAAGAGATCATCCTCCCACCTTTTTGGAACTACTGCAAGAAATAATAGAAGAAAAAGAAGAAGAAGAAGAGTCATCATCACAATTTGTTTACATGCAAGCTCAGAAATCTTCTGTGAAAGAAAAAAAAAGTGCACATGCTAGAAATCTGAAAATCTGATGTGGATACAACCTGGGCATAAAATTGACAGGAAGCCAGAGATGCTGATGCAACAGATAAAATGAGCTATGGAAGTGTGTGTAAGAGTTACAGCAGAAAGTGGCCTTCACCTGTCTAGTCTGGCAGAGATGTAGCTGCTAATAACAAGTGGAGAGCAAGATAAAGAACCATGGCATAGTTCTCACCAGAGTTACCTATCTATATCAGCTGGGTGATATTACTTATCAAGGCAAACTAGCCGTTGACTACTGTCATAAAGTCTGGTTCACATTGCAGCATATTCTGATTAAAACTGGCTACTTAGAGAGAGAGAAACTCCACAAGTAATAACCTAGAATACTGTCTAAAACTTAAACAGTAAACACTTGGCTGCTCTGTCAAGCGCTCGTTGTCAGTGAGGAACCTGGGTGTGCTCTTTGATACCAATCTTTCATTTGAAAGCCATGTTTCTAGCATCTGTAAAACTGCATTCTACCATCTTAAAAATATATCTAAATTACGGCACATGCTTTCAATGCAAAACACTGAAGAGTAAGTACATGAGTTCAAGACCTCAAGGCTAGATTATTGTATTGCTCTACTAGGTGGTTGCCCTGCCCGCTTAAGAAATAAACTGCAACCAAAACGCAGCAGCTCAAGTTCTTAGTAGAACCAGGAAGTTTGACTATTTTAGCCCAGTTCTATCAACACTACACTGGCTCCCTATAAAACATTGCATACATTTTAAAATATTGCTAATTACTTACAAAGCACTAAATGGTTTAGCTCCCCAGTACTTAAGCGTGCTCTTAAGGCATTATACTCCATCATGTCTATTGCAGTCTCAAAAGTCTGGCCAGTTGATAATACCTAGAATATCAAAATCAACTGCAGGCGGTAGATCCTTTTCCTATTTAGCACCTAAACTTTGGAACAGTCTTCCTAGTATTGTTCAGGAATCAGACACACTCTGTCAGTTAAAATCAAGACTAAAAACAAATCTCTTTACTATGGCATACACATAAAACATTTTTAATTTAAACTGTTCAAATCTATTAACTGATTGTTAGGCTGCATTAACTAGATCAGCCGGATGAATCGTATGAATGCTATACGCTAATGTTAGACTCTCTGTTTATCATGAGGTTTACTGCAGTCAGCCGGATCCAGGCCGTATCCAGATCAGATGATGCACCTGCACCAAGAGAGGACCAACACATCCCTGAAGAGTCTGCAGAGACCGGTGCCAATTAGTCTCCCCTCTGAAATTGCCTCATCGACACGGCATCCTCAATAAACCCGTCTCCGGCGTGAGGACTCCGATCCTTATATGACTTCTGACCTGTAAGGTTGATAGAATAATAATCATACACTGTTTGTTAATTAGCCAGAGGAAAACTGGCACCCCAACTGAGCCTGGTTTCTCCCAAGGTTTATTTTTCTCCATTATGCCACCTGATGAGGTTTTGGTTCCTTGCCACTGTCGCCTTGGCTTGGCTTGCTCAGTTGGGGACACTACATTTTCAACTAAATATCCAAATAAATGTCATTACTAAACTAAATTAACTATATCAACTAAATTACTGATCTTCCCATATTGTCGCTATATGAACATTGAAATTAGCTAGATGACATCACCGTTTTCTCCAGAGCGGCTGTACAGCCGAATCAAATTCTTTTGCATTATTTTCCTGTTTAACATTGTGAAGCTGCTTTGAAACAATCGGCATTGTAAAAAGCGCTATATAAATAAAGTTGACTTGACTTGACTTGACTTGACTTGACTTGACTTGACTTGAGAGAAAGAGTTTCTATCAGAATGTATACATTCAATGTGAATGACCATATGATCTCATTGGTATACATGATATATGCAAAGTGTTGCTGTAGTACAGATTAACTTATTATGTTTAGCCGCAGACCGGTTTGAGTGTCCATATGATGATCCCAGTCCACCACCAAAAGCACCTACAATGGGCATGTGAGCATCCGAACAGGACCATGGTTCAATGTAAGAAGATTGCCTGGTCTGATGAATCACATTTTCTTTTAGGTCAGCTGGATGGCCAGGTGTGTGTGCGTTGTTTACCCAGGGAAGAGAAGGCAGCAGGATGCACTATGGGAAGAAGGCAGGCCGGCAGCATCAGTGCAATGCTCTGGGCAATGTTCTGCTGGGAAGCTGGCATTCATGTTGATGTTACTTTGACATGTATACCACCTACCTAAGCATTTCTGCAGCCTACGTACACCCCTTCTCTGATGGCAGTTGCCAGGATAATGCACCCTGCCACACTGCAAAAATTATTCAGGAATGGTTTGAGGAATATGACAAAGAGTTCAAGATGTTGCCTTGTCCTCCAAATTCCCCATATCCCAATCGGATTGAGCATCTATGTGCTGGACCAATGAATCCGATCCATGGAGACCTCACCTAACTTGCAGGACTTAATCTGCAGCGAATGTCTTGCTGGTTCACTTGGATCCGAAAACCCATGGTCTGACCCAAGTGATTCCAGGTCCAAACCAGGTCCAAAACTTGGACGAGTTCCTTGGACACGAGGTATTTCAAAAAAAAAATTTTTGTACTATTTCACTTTTTCTATGTTCTCTCTGAATCCGTGCTTTTATGTGCAATGGACTCAACGTATGGTTGCTTCTGCATTTAAACTCAGTTGCTCCACATTTTTGCCTACCGTTTCAGTGAGCGCCCGTCAGTATGGATTTTAGACTCACTGCTTGCAAGATCTTCCATGAATTACAGTGAACGATGTCAATTGACGTGGCATCTCTCACACCCTCTAGTAAGAAGGAAAAGTTCTTTAAATCAGATGTTTGGAGTTGTTGACAACTTTGTGGGCAAATATTCTCAAGCTAAGCTAGCTAGCTTTGTTTGTGACAGGTCATACTCTAATATGTTAAGTTTTCTCTTTACCTTTTTAGATCTTCTGTTATTATATTTTCACTAATGTTATTATGTATTATATTAGTATAATAGTCATCTGTCAGTCAGGACACTGGGATTTTTCCAGACTGACTTCAGGGCTGTGGACAGCCTGCAATGCCATTTTTATTAATAAAAAATAATAATAATTATGCATGTTGGGTTCGGGTAAGAATTGATTTGGACGGGTACAGATTTTAGGATCCAAGAAGACCTCTAGTTTTTAGGTCTTGTCAAGTCCAAGAGTTCATCGCTTTTAATAGACAGCTTAAAATCCTAAAGATTTTTTTTTTTTAAATCAGTGCAGAATCTGTGAAAATCTAAAGTCTGGACCTGCTCATGGGGCAAGACCCATATTGTCAGAAGGGGATGAAACCCCAGTATCTTATATCTTCAGCCACAATTCTGTTCTGTAGTTCCAGTCAGACACAAGATCTTGGTTTATGACAGTTTTAAAGGGGCTATTCCTTCCTCTCTTTTTGTCTTTCTCTCGCCCTCCCTCTATCTCTGTCTCTCTCTCTTCAAATCTCCCTGATCTTTACATGCTCTGCAGTTTTTCCTCATGTTCACTAGCGGCAGATAGCAGTCACTCTGATCTGCCTCTTTTTATGTTGGCTACCATTCAAAGAACAGTTGCTGCTGGGGTAAAACACGTGAGGCCAATGCCCTTCGACGGGCTGGGGGTTAGGGGTGTGCTTGACATTGCTTTGGGAGATATGAGGAGACTCTGTGTTTGTGTGTGTGTGTGTGGGGTGAAGTGGTGGTGGGCAGGGTACTGGCCTTTCAAATTCATATTTCCCAACATGAAAGCTATCGCACTTGAAGGAGGAAGATTTCTGGTCGTGGGATGGAAAGGTAACAGTTTACCACAGGCTCCTCGTGTGTTGCTAGGAGACTCAGCTACTCCTTGAACCTGTTATTCATCAAATATAAACCTTGCCATAAGCAAATGGTTTTCTTGGGAACAGAAAGATAAATAGTAGGGCCAGAAAATGTGTTACCTACCACATGATCAAATCTTGACAAAATGTATTCAGAATTTGAAGATATTGAGAGGACTCAACACGACTTAATTTTTTAATAAAAAAATTAATAAAATAAAATATTAGTTTTAATAATGAAAAGGTTTCTTGAGTACAAATTGGCCTATTGGAATGTTTTAAGGATTAAGTAACAGATTTATGTGTAGACTGAAATAATGAATGTTGAAAATGTGGCTTTTAACAGGATATATAAAAATAGAAAACATTTAAAAAAGTTATAATAATTTAAAATATGAATGACTGTATTTTGGGTCATTTGAATGCTATGTGGTGAAAAAGTATCAATTTCCTACTTAGTCTTAGTTTAATGTTTCCAAACCTGTAAACGGTAATATATGTAACCTGCAGTCATGTCTTTAAATAAATTGTCTTGGGCACTTCATTTTACTGCCTCTATTCTAACATACTTACTCACAAAAGCCTACATATTGTACTGATGTGATGCACAGTGACTGTTTTCTCTCTTCTTTTCATTCTACTTCCTATGAAGTGATAAATTGATATTGATATAAAATCCTTCCCAAGGCCATTTGCAATTTGCTGCAGACTCAAATATGCTTCCTACAATTAGGGATCTTAGTTAAAATGTCCAAAAATTCTGCATAGTCCAGTTTGATGTTGTTAACAGTAGTTAACAGATGATGAAAATAATAAACACAATATTCTCACATTAGGAGACATCTCACCGCTGGACCTGCATTACTGTATCTTTAAGCTGTCTGTAATCTTGAAGCCTTAAGATTAAAAATGTAATCTTAAAAATGTGACAGATGCATTACTATATTTCAGTATGTCAGTAAACCAGGGGTGGATGGGCTGACCAATTATTAATCTGTTATTAAAAAACCTAATATGGAAAATGTTACACTCAGGTACACACAAATGGTGACTCTCTGTTTGCATTTGTAGCTAGTGTCTTTGTGAATACTGTAAAATCTTGAGAATCTTACAGTGGTTGTTCAGGAGGGGGTTAGTTTGTTTATGGTGAGTTTTTTCGCATCCATTGGTCTATGTAGTCCAGTCCAGCTGTGACCACCAGGTATGATTTGTTTGTTTGTTTGTTTGTTTGTTTCATTGATCCGATCACAAGTGGTGAGCCCAGACTGTGGTCAAAGTCATTGTTCTGCACAAGATTTGCAAAGTAATGTCTGTGTGGGAAGTTAAGAGATGATTTAAAGATTCCTGTGTCCAGTTATGGTGTGGCAGGAAGACATCCCTGATCGTTTTCCCACCGCCAGAGAATTTCTTGAGATTAATTAGGAGATACATCTGTGAAAGGTGGCTCCTGGTTGATTAATTCGAAATAGTGTCCAAAATAGCACATCCAAACATGGGCAGGTGCTCTGTCAAAAAATGTCAAAATAAAAATTAACCGGGGCAGCAAACGATAATGTCAAGCTGGTTTTCTAACATCTACCTGTGTTTCCACCTGGTATTGTTTTTTTTTCAGATGTGTGTCGTGTGACCACATATTCGGATTTGTTGAGACACTACACTCTTTTTTTGTCATGCTTTCACTTTCGCTGGAGCATTGAGTGCGGTACGGTTATACCATATGAACAAACCAGCTGTGATTTCCACCATACTCCATGTGTTTTGTCTGGCAGATATAACACAGCGAACTTTGGATTGCTTGTGTGCTTTGTCACAACGTCCCATAATGAGAGTTAACGAGTCAACTAATCATCCATGACTATGTTTTTTTTTAAAAACTTGTAATGTTTAGTAAAAATGTCCTAACTCATAAGTCCACCAGTGAAAACAAAAGACACTGCTTCAGTTTTATTGCAAATTTAATTACAACTAATTCTCAAACCTGTAGCTGAGACACTGTGGCACTGGTATATCTGCTAGACAAAATAAATACAGTGTAGCTTTAAATTCAATGATCATTAATACCAGGGTTTCTCAACTCTGGCCTTCGAGATCCACTTTCCTGCAGAGTTTAGTTCCAAATCAAGCACACCTGAACAAGCTAATCAAGGTCTTCAGGATTACTAGAAAGCAAAGCCACTAGACAAGCCTGCAACCATAAGCCAAAAAAGCGTAACAGCTAATGCTAATGCTTTTTTAATGGAAGTCAATGGAGAAGAGGCTTCACTACACTGAATAAACTGTTTTTGTGAGGAAATAGCTTAATCAAAGCTCTTTGTTTCCGCTCAGTAAAGCAAATTCCATAAACAATGCAGTCCTACTGTATCTTTACTAGTGATATAACATCAAATATAGAACATTTATTTACAAGACCAACGCGCTAATCCACAAGAAACTGATTAATGTGAAATGTAATTGACTGTCAAAAAACTTTGAAAGTGGGCACTGATGTCACTGCCGATAAGCACGATAGGCCAATGGTAAGAGATACAGACCCTCTCATCTCCCTATAGTAAGACAATCTCTGGTAGAAAGTTACAGGCAGGTTTGATCAGGGTTGGAGCTAAACTCTGCAGGATAGTTAATAACCCTGAATTCATACTATTGTTATGTATCACCATATCGCCCAGCCCTAAAACAGCTCTATGTTAAAGCATTAAGGTATTATACAAAACAGAATGACTTCCTGTAAAGCTGCTTTGAAACTTTGTATTGTAAAAAGCACTACATTTTACTTGCTTCACTGTGGTCTGGAATGCATTTCTACTAGAAATGCATGTATTGTTACCTCCATATATGTGGTTTCAGTGATCTAATCAAAAAACTTTTTAAACCCTATTTTCACCTGTATTTACTACTGACCACTTGTGATTGGATTGGCGAAAATGCATCTCAATATCAAGTGGTTACTGGACCTAAGACACCCGTGGTGAACTACACTCACCTAAAGGATTATTAGGAACACCATACTAATACAGTGTTTGACCCCCTTTCGCCTTCAGAACTGCCTTAATTCTACGTGGCATTGATTCAACAAGGTGCTGAAAGCATTCTATAGAAATGTTGGCCCATATTGATAGGATAGCATCTTGCAGTTGATGGAGATTTGTGGGATGCACATCCAGGGCACGAAGCTCCTGTTCCACCACATCCCAAAGATGCTCTATTGGGTTGAGATCTGGTGACTGTGGGGGCCATTTTAGTACAGTGAACTCATTGTCATGTTCAAGAAACCAATTTGAAATGATTTGAGCTTTGTGACATGGTGCATTATCCTGCTGGAAGTAGCCATCAGAGGAAGGGTACGTGGTGGTAATAAAGGGATGGACATGGTCAGAAACAATGCTCAGGTAGGCCGTGGCATTTAAACGATGCCCAATTGGCACTAAGGGGCCTAAAGTGTGCCAAGAAAACATCCCCCACACCATTACACCACCACCACCAGCCTGCACAGTGGTAACAAGGCATGATGGATCCATGGTCTCATTCTGTTTACGCAAAATTCTGACTCTACCATCTGAATGTCTCAACAGAAATCAAGACTCATTAGACCAGGCAACATTTTTCCAGTCTTCAACTGTCCAATTTTGGTGAGCTCGTGCAAATTGTAGCCTTTTTCCTATTTGTAATGGAGATGAGTGGTACCCGGTGGGGTCTTCTGCTGTTGTAGCCCATCCGCCTCAAGGTTGTGCGTGTTGTGGCTTCACAAATGCTTTGCTGCATACCTCGGTTGTAACGAGTGGTTATTTCAGTCAAAGTTGCTCTTCTATCAGCTTGAATCAGTCGGCCCATTCTCCTCTGACCTCTAGCATCAATAAGGCATTTTCACCCACAGGACTGCCGCATACTGGACGTTTTTTCCTTTTCACACCATTCTTTGTAAACCCTAGAAATGGTTGTGCGTGAAAATCCCAGTAACTGAGCAGATTGTGAAATACTCAGACCGGCCCGTCTGGCACCAACAACCATGCCACGCTCAAAATTGCTTAAATCACCTTTCTTTCCCATTCTGACATTCAGTTTGGAGTTCAGGAGATTGTCTTGACCAGGACCACACCCCTAAATGCATTGAAGCAACTGCCATGTGATTGGTTGATTAGATAATTGTGTTAATGAAAAATTGAACAGATGTTCCTAATAATCCTTTAGGTGAGTGTATATTTTTAAGTAAATGAAGATGACTGAAGGTTTTTTCTTTAAAGAATGAATGAATATCAGGGCCTCTTTTCTACCTTCCACACTCATTCTCTGCCTATGCTCTAGAAGATGGCAAGCGACAGTTGAGGTCGTTAGCAGAAGAGGGATGAAGGTAAACTTGACTGCAGTTTCCCCTTATCTTAATTCTTTAGACTCACGCTTTTGTTTCAAGGGCTTTGTTTACACCCGGCCCATTAATCAACTACTGGGTCCTATCTCTTTTTCTGCAGGCAACAATAAGGACAGACCAAACACCTCCCACAAGCACTTTAATTCGGACTATTTATGTTAAAACAATAATGCAGACGAACTGCAGTGCAACTCTTTCCTTTGTTAGCTTTTGTTATATGACTGACAGTGGGGGTATTCAGTGGTTCTTGGGTATCCATTTATTGGATCTCACAAGTCAAAAACACTTTGGAAGGTTTTTTTTTTTTTTTATCTAGCAATTTCCGGTACTTTTGTTGTTGTTGTTAGTAGTATGGATACATACAACATGGAAACCTTTGCAAAGTACTCTGGTCACTGTTATTTAGTATGCAAGGGGAAATCATTTGAAGCACTTCGAGAAGTTGGCAAAAGCTTGATTTTTAATTAGCTGCTGGCAGTTTTTCATTTAGGTCTGGTACAGCATTGAAAATGAACTGAATGATCTGTCAGGCAGAACAAAGAGATGTGCTGTGAGTTTGTGTGCAATTTATCGCTACAGAACAGCAGCGGGTCTGGAATGTGTGTGTGTGTGTGTGTGTGTGTGTGTGTGTGTGTGTGTGTGTGTGTGTGTGTGTGTGTGTGTGTGTGTGTGTGTGTGTGTGTGTGTGTGTGTGTGTGTGTGTGTGTGTGTGTGTGTGGACTGGTAATTTTACGGTATGGGGACAAAATGTCCCCACAAAGATGGCAATATCCAAATTTTTGTCCTTGTGGGGACATTTTTGGTCCCTATGAGGAAAACATCTTATAAATCACACTAAGTGATGTTTTTGAAAAAGTAAAAATGCAGCATGTCTCCTGTGATGGGTAGGTTTAGGGGCAGGGGCAGTGTAGGGGGATAGAAAATACGGTTTGTACAGTATAAAATGCATTACGCCTATGGAATGTCCCCATAAAACATGGAAACACAACATGAGTGTGTGTGTGTGTGTGTGTGTGTGTGTGTGTGTGTGTGTGTGTGTGTGTGTGTGTGTGTGTGTGTGTGTGTGTGTGTGTGTGTGTGTGTGTGTGTGGGCATGTTTTTGTGAAATATCAGGACACAAATGTGTATAATGACATGGGTATGACATAGGTATTACAAAAAGAGGGTGAAATATGAGGACGTTCCCATGTCCTCACTTTTCAAAATGCTTATCAATCACACAGGATGAGTTTTTTCACAGAAAGTAAACTGCAGTCTCCTGTGATGGGTAGGTTTAGGGGCAGGGGCAGTGTAGGGGATAGAAAATACAGTTTGTACAGTATAAAAACCATTACGGCTATGGAATGTCCCACATTTCACAAAAACAAACATGTGTGTGTGTGTGTGTGTGTGTGTGTGTGTGTGTGTGTGTGTGTGTGTGTGTGTGTGTGTGTGTGTGTGCGTGTGTGTGTACTTGCATGCCTCACAGTATTAAATGAATAGTTTGCCCCCCAAAAAAATGCATTTTTAAAATTATTTACTAATTTCCGCGTAATTCCAAAGATTATGGACTGAAAAAAACAAAAAAAAACAACAACTGTAAAAGCACAATAATGGTGTTATGAAACAGTCCATAGACGTTATTGACCATGTCTTCTGAATCCGTACAATAGAAGAAAATACCAATATTCTGATTACGTTATTATACTGTATGAAGTCTCAATACCACACAACTTGAATATGAATATAACATGACATCTGTCATCATGTACATGAAGATTTAATATTGACTATAAGCACCATTAGTGTGTTACAATGATGTGTGTATAGCATGTTGTTTGTTTGTTCCCTGGATCTATAAGGGAAAAAGAAAACAAAATTACTAACAAAATTATATACAGTAACACCATTAGTTAACTTATATTAAAGGGATAGTTCACCCAAAAATAAAAATTACCCCATGAATTACTCACCCTTAAGTTATCCTAGGTTTATATGACATTCTTCTTTCAGACGAATACAATCACAGTTATATTAAACAATGTCCTGGCTAATGTCTCGTTACGTATGTAACCCTCGTTCCCTGAAGGAACGTCTGTCAGTCCTTACGTCGGACTGACAGACGAATTTGGATCTATTTTCGGAGACCAATCTACTTTGAGTGTATAGAAACAAGCCAATAAACATTGGCATGTGGTTCACGCACCGCCCAGCAGCGCGGGTATAAAACACAGACGTGAACAACGCACCGCTTTAACAACTGAGGAGCTGAGATGTGACTCTGGCCTGCAGCTGAAGCACAGCAGCTGGCGACGGGACATACGTCTCTGTTCCCTCCTTCAAGGAACGAGGGTTACATACGTAACCGAGACGTTCCCTTTCAGTCGGTCACGTTCGACGTACGTCGGACTGACTGACGAATTGGGATCCCTACAAAAACGCCAGGTGCTGGCCCTTCCACCATTCTGGGGGACACAACTGGCGAAAAAATAACGCACGTATCCGGCCATAGGCGGGAGTGGCGTAGCAAGCCGACACAGGAACGGATACTTCGCGTCTACCCGCCGTTGGAGGCGAGTACACAGGAAGAAACCGGCTCCACACGGAGGCTATAGAATCTAGCGAACGTGTTAGGTGTCGCCCATCCCGCAGCTCTACAGATGTCTGTCAGCGAGGCGCCTTGAGCCAGCGCCCAGGAGGAAGCTACACTTCTTGTGGAGTGCGCTCGCAACCCGAATGGGCAAGGCACATCTTGCAATTGGTTTGCTAAGACGATAGCCTCCACTATCCAGTGGGCTAACCTCTGCTTGGAGACAGCCTTTCCCTTCTGCTGGCCTCCGTAACAGACAAAGAGCTGCTCTGAGGTCCTAAAGCTTTGTGTCCGGTCTATGTAAGCGCGAAGAGCGCGGACGGGACATAAAACACACTCCACCGCCTTTGGATTTGCCGGCATCGGCTGTTCTGTCCATCCGAAAAACAGAGAAGTTCTCGGACGGCGTCACGGCTGTATCCGGGACCGCGGAAGTGAGCCATGTTTCGGACAAACAATAGATGTTACAGTCTCTCATGTCCCGTTGAAAACTTATCCTGGCTCTAAGATCGTCCATCTTATTCTCCAAGGATTGGACATTTGCAAGCAAAATGCTCGGGAGAGGAGGACTGAATGCTCTTTTTCTCAGTCTGTTGCGGATCCCAGCGCGTTTCCCGCGGTGTTTTTGAATCTTCGCGTCGACTGAGTGGCCATTGTTCAACTCAAGGCCCCGGCGAATCACAGATGGAAGATTGGAGAAAGTGTCCTGAAACAGGTCAGTGTAGCGGTGACCAATTTCCAGAAGTGTTTTGCTGTCGTAACAGATCAAAGCAGATGATCCGTTGGAAAAAATAGAGAATAAAAGATAGTAGAATAATAAATAAAAGCAAAGTCTTAGCGGAGCGACCTGAACGGCGACCGAACACGGCGGCGCCATAGTAACAACAGTATGTTGTTAGTATGGCAGTATGTTGTTAGTATTAACTTGGACCCGATACTGGCCGCTCTGCCACGCCCACCTCGGAACTCGGTCGTGTAGCCAGCACTGAAGCGGTCTCATATGAAGCAATCCAAGCGGCGTTACCGCAGCTGCAGATGCCATATGCCCCAGGAGCCTCTGAAAGAACTTCAGTGGGACTGCCGTCCTGCTCTTGAATGTATTCAAGCAGTTCAACACTGACTGGACTCGTTCCTCTGTGAGGCGCGCATTCCGGTTGACCAAATCCAGCTCCATGCCGAGATAAGAGATCCTCTGCGTGGGACAGAGTTTGCTCTTCTCTCGGTTGACCCGAAGGCCCAACAGGCTGAGGTGACGGAGCACCAGGTCCCTGTGTTCGCACAACTGCTCCCGAGACTGGGCGAGTATAAGCCAGTCGTCGAGATAGTTGAGAATGCGAACGCTGCGTTCTCGGAGTGGAACAATGGCTGCCTCCGCGACTTTCGTGAAGCAAAAGTCGAACACAAAACGTAGGAACCTCGAACGCAGCAAAGCGTAGGAACGGTCTGTGTCGAGGAAGGATAGAGACATGAAAGTAAGCGTCCTTCAGGTCGATCGCTGCAAACCAATCTCGGGGATCGCGGGGCCCTGAGCGGGTTGGGCTGCCCCCTTGTGTCCGACGCCCTGCTTCCCGGGTGGAGGCTGCTGCTTGGGTTTAGCAGAAGCAGAGGCAGACGCAGGAGGGCGCCCTCGGCGACGAGAAGGAGGAGGCGCTGGACCCGGCGGAGGGGTGAAGGCAGCAGCGGTCCGCCGGGGCAGGATGTTCTTGATCACCTCTGTCTGCTTCTGGGCCACCGAGAACTGTTGGGCGAAGCTCTCGATGGCGTCGCCGAAGAGGACGGCCTGACTGACACGGGCGTCGAAGAACAGCACTTTGATCGGTTTCGCGCATATCAGCCAGGTTTAGCCACAGGTAGCGTTCCTGAACCACCATAGTGACATCGCCCGACCCAGGGAGCGGGCAGCAACTTTCGCCGCCCGGAGGGCGAGGTCCGTTGCTGTCCGCAGTTCCTGCATGATCCCCTGGTCGGCACTACCCTCGTGCATCTCCATGAGCGCTTTGGCCTGGTAGACCTGCAGGAGCGCCATGGCATGCAGCGATGATGCGGCTTCCCCGCAGGTGGCGTAAGACTTGCCCAGTAAACCAGACGAGAACTTACACGCCCGGGAGGGGAGACACGGGGCATTCCACCAGTCGACCGCGGCCCTGGGACACAGTTGCATCACCACGGCGCGCTCGACCGGAGGCATCCCCACTTAGCCCTTATCTGCAACACCGTCGAGGGTAGTGAGGATGGAGGAGTCAGTCGATCGATGGCAGGCAGTGTAGGGCGCCGACCACGACTTTGTGAGCTCCTGATGCACCTCCGGGAAGAATGGCACTGGGGCGGGGCGTTGAGAACCAGCACGGGCCGCCCCGAGATACCAATCATCCAACCGCGAGGGTTCGGGACATGATGGAGGGTTCCACTCGAGCCCGACACTCGCGGTGGCCCGGAAGAGCATAGCCATAAGCTCTGGATCCGGCTCGGACAACGCTACCACACCCGAAGGGGGCAACGCAGCTGGGTCGTCATCTCCAGAACCCATTAGCTCTCCGATGCAGCCAGCAAAATCATATCCTCAGCCGGAGCCCCAAAGGAAACAACCGGCCCCCCGTGGGAAGGACCAGCACGCTCCTTTGGATGCTCCACCGGCACATCGGAGGGTGGGAGGGGCCCAAGGGGTTTTTGGCCCATCGGGGAAGCCCTGACCGTCACCCTTAGATCTCCACCAAAGGTATCCGCCAAAGTAGCAGCCCTCTGCTTTGCAGCGGGAGGACCGCTAGATCGGGAGATACGTATTGGGACTCCACCCCGTTTGAGGTATTCGAGCCTAGACCTAAGCACTGCTATGGTCATGTTCCCGCAATGGGAACATTATTCATTCATGAACGCTGCCTCAGCGTGCTGAACGCCCAAACACGTGAGACAACGATCATGACCGTCAACTGGGGACAGAAATCGACGGCATCCAGAAACACACGGTTTGAATGACATCTTGAAAAAGACGCAGGGTCAAAAACTTGTATTTTGCCCTTTTAGAAATGGACAATGCTCTTTTATAGTGCTGAAGCACGAGGGAGATGGCCGCAGCTCCCCGCGGTCTGATAGTGCAAGCCCGCGGATGAGCACTCAAAGGAAAACACCCAGCGAACCAACAGGAAGTCCTTTTGCAGCCACTCGCTGACTCGCGCCGTCACGCCAACACCCGGAAGAGCACTCTCTAGACTCGTTCTCTTGAACACTCTCGGCAGAAACAGTCTTGTGCAGGTAAGCAACAAAACCATCGGCTCCGAAGTTGAAAGCGGTATGCGTTGTTCACGTCTGTGTTTTATACCCGCACTGTGGGGCGGTGCGTGAACCGCATGCCAATGTTTATTGGCTCGTTTCTATACACTCGAAGTAGATTGGTCTCCGAAAATAGATCCCAATTCGTCGGTCAGTCCGACGTAAGTCGAACGTGACCGACTGAAAGAGAGTCCAAAAATCTAATAGGTAAATAGGAGCCTAAAATTTAAAGCACAAAAAAGTGCATCCACCTATTGTAAAAGTAATCCACATGGCTCCACACGGGTTAATAAAGGACTTCTGAAGCGAATTGATGGGTTTGTGTAAGAAAAATACCCATATTTAAAACTTTAGAGAGTAAAATATCTTGCTTCTGCCAGACTGCGATGGATGGAAGCACTTTTATCGGCTTCAAATGTTGAGCTCCCATTCATTGCCATTATAAAGCTTGGATTAGCCAGGACATTTTTTACTATAACTCTGATTGTATTCGTCTGAATGAAGAATCTCATATACACCTATAGGATGGCTTGAGGGTGAGTAAATCAGGAGACAATTTCAATTTTTGGGTTAACTATCCCTTTAAGTCTATAATAACACATTAGAACTATAAACTACATGTATCATAAATGTTTTCATATTTACTTTTTATCCATACTTTCATAAACTTGTTCAATATGCTCCTTTAAGCAGTAATTAATCTTCAAACAAGACATGTCCCACAACTTTGGCATTTGCTACTAATAAACCCAGACACACAAATAATATCAGTCATCCAATATACAGCAAACATGACAGTTCACATGGGCCACAGCTGGCTTACAAACAGTGTCTGAACAACTTGAGCCTGTGGCAAGACAGACCCCTTCAGATGACTAGAGACTGAACGTTATGGGCTTTTTGAAGTTCATATGGAAGTTTTTGACATGCTGAAAACAATTAAAGCCAATTCCACCCACTAGATTACAATAGATACAAAATTAAACCCTAAAACATATAAAAAGAATCCAGATATTAAAAGAAAGGGTTCAGTCGCCATATACTGCATCAATATGCCTAGTGAAGCCATGGGTTACAGTGAATTTAGAACAGCTAAGAAGTGTTGAGGGAACCATGCGGAGCAACAAAAAATATAATAATAATGATAACAAATCTATTCTTCCACCAAGCAATGTAGTTCTTTAGAAACAATTCAACAAAATGGATGCCAAGCAACACGGACACAGCAACAACGATACAGTGGAAAACATGCTTAAAGAGAAGGGTGATTATTATCACATTTCGCCATTAATTGTACAATTGTTGAGGCACTGATCAAATAAGTTATTGTCTTTGCTGGATGAGGAGTCATTTTAATTTCCTCATTTACAGACATTAAAAAAACCATCAAGCTTTTATTTTGACGGAAAACTGCAGGGAGCCCTTGATTACAGTGTCATGAAACAGCCCTGTTTTCAGTACTGGTATTTCACACCAAAGATCTCAAAAAGACTTGGGAAATGGGCGTGTGAAGCTGCGGAGAGGTAGGAATAAATGGGGGGACAACAATAACACAGACTAACAACATACTCATTAAACAGAGTCATGAATATTAAAATGCAAGTGGGTGAAAAAATAGTTGGGGGCACATATATATATATATATATATATATATATATATATATATATATATATATATATATATATATATATATATATATATATATATATATACATAAGTTATGTTTACATAAATAATCAATCGTGTCATCACGTACATGTTCTCCACTTCTCCAAGTTTCACAGAGTGAAATACGTACTATGTTAAAACATTTACACTCCCTTTATTCACAAGTTTGCACCTCATTTAAAACCCATATAATGATATAATCACACATTTACCTTCTATAAACCAAACATATTAACACAGAATAAACACAACAATTTACATTTATGTAATCACCTCACAAACACATTTGTGTTGTACAGTGTACGTGCCAACCACATACTTTTTTTAGCAAGCTACAATACATTACTACAGCACACAATATTTAGCATTTAGAATCAATAGTAAACATTTGCGTGCAAATGTGCATTTAAGATACCTGTAAGGGAGAATCAACGTATTAACTTTTTGCTTTTTAACCTAATATGAATTTACTAAACACAATATTTATTGCAAAACTTAAAATTTTCTGAGTATTTGCCAACATGTGAATATTTAATAATTATTTGAACTGATAACCCAAACTGAAATGGTCCTATAGCGCGAGTGTTGTTAAACTCATCACGGTGTTCGGCAAAACTATATCATGCTCGTTCTGTGTGTACATATGTAATGTTTTTTACAGATATATTTTCCTTATGTGTTGGTTTGCAGCCAAATGCATGTTGGGGAACACAAAGAACCTACAGAACTGCCACTAACTGGATTTTTCCTCTTTTTCTGACCGTTCTCTGTAAACCCTAGATAAGATTGTGCGTGAAAACCCTTTTAGATCAGCAGTTTCTGAAATACTCAGACCAGACTCTGGAACCAACAACCATGGCACTGTAACCGGTCCTACTTAGCGCGGGGTCTCCGGCATGGGAATAGCTAACAAGGAGGCTGAAGACCTGTGCATCCGACGGCGCTAGGTTGCACCTCAGACTATCTAGGAGCTCAGTGATGCCCATGTCCAGATCTGGGAGGAAATAACCCAGGACACCATCCGTTGTCTCATTAGGAGCGTGCCCCAAAGTTGTCAGGCATGCATACAAGCATGTGGGGGCCATGCAAACTACTGAGTAACATTTTCAGTTGCTGCAATTAAATTTCAGCAAAATGGACTAGCCTGCTGCATAATTCTTTCACGTCTTTGAATTCAGTCCTCTGTAGGTTGATCATTTTCATTTCCATCAAACGATGTGGCATCCTTTTTGTTCAAAACACATTAGTCCATATTAGTATAGATATCCAGCATGATATTTTTCTCCCATTGAGATCTGATGTGTTTTCAAAGAGTTCCTTAAACATTTTTTGAGCAGTGTATTTAAAAAATATTTTATTGACATTTCAAGCCTTTTTTTGATTAATGGATGACTGGCATACTCTCCTGGTGCATATGGCAAATATAATTTTGAACTCTTTTCCATAGGGTCAGTTTAATATAATTAAAGTTGAACTATACTATAAAAATAAGTCCATATAGCACAATGCTGTCATATAGCCTTAGAAGATGTGAAATGTTGTACAGAGGTCATGCAGTATGTGCTGTTCTAGTGTTAAAGTGTCCTTTTTGGAGCTTGGCAGCCTTCGCTCGCTGTCCTGAATTTTATGGAATACAGCTTCAATGGTGGAACAAAGTGTAAAAAAAATCTTATTTCATATCGATCTGGAATGATGTAAGGGTGAGAAAATGATGATTAATTTTTAGGTAAATTATTCCTTTAACTTTCTGCTTTAAAAAAAAAACCTAGCAAAGGGCATAATGGTTAGAGTTTATGAACCATGGTATTTTCTGAAAGGGACACTTGGGCTTTTCTTGTCAAAAAAAAAAAGACACTGTAAATACCACTGCATTGAGCCTGAGCATGCTAAATAGACTATAATGATTTTGAGGGAGACTTAAATTACTCAAGTTACGAACAAGCCCAATGACAAATTAATTCACTTCTAATAATTGACTAATGAAAGTGCTATTACCACTTTTCATAATTGCCTATATCCTTTTTTGGCACCACCTGTCTTCGCAAATGTCATAGAAAGAAAAAAAAACACAATGAGATCTCTTATCTCAATTGTTTGTTCTTGACAGCAGAAGAAATCATATCAGAATAGATTAAATCTGCTCAGATTTTCTAAACTCTCTCTCTCACACACAAACACACACACACACACACACACACACACACACACACACACACACACACACACACACACACAAACACACTGAGTAAAAAGATTGAATACACTTTGAGTTGTGCCAAACAAGCCATTTGCACACCAATTGTTTTTTTGTTTTTTTCTTTTCTGTGAAGGCAGAAAGACAGAAGGGGTCCGCCTCATTCCCCTCCTTCTATGTCTCTCTCCCTCACCCATTCTGCATGGATCACTTCTTTACTCCTCCCACTCAAGAACATGTGAATAGGGAGTTGGAATGAATTAATGAAAGCGTGAATGGACGTAAGAATCACACAATTAAATGCACACAGACAAATTAGATAGATAAGAAAAACATTTGAGGACTGCAGTATACTATAATCACATTTTCAGTAAATTCTGCAGTACATTATAAGATGTGAGTTTAGGGCAAGTGAAAAGTAAACTATTCATAAAACTGAAGTTTAAAAAAAGAGCCATTAACTGCTCCCATCCTGCTTGTAATTGCCTATGTATCCTCTGTAATAAATTCCTCCACAATTTCCAAGTCCCAAAATCATCAGACAACAGTAAAGGTATGGAAAAACACGAACAAAAAATGTGGGGTGCTGGCCAAAGCAAATGCTGTATCTGTCTTGGGATGCAGCAGGTTGACCCTGGCTGGACTGTTACAGTTAGTTTCCATGTTCCACCTTGGGAGCATAGAGGAGCCTAGAAGGGTTAACACTTTACCAGCCAATGGTCTAAAATAACCAATGTACTGAAATATTTGATGTCTAAGTCATTTGGTTGCACTGGGTGGAGCATGCAAGGACTGCAATAATACTCAACCTAAACCCTCAGTCAGCATCTAGTCTTGTCAGTCTTAAAATAAAGACATTGCAGACTCCTCTACACATACTCTCTGTTTTTCCTCATTGATCTTCTCCACTGATTTTTCCTCATTGATCTCCCTTGTTTTACTCTGGTTGTGATGTCCTACATGTACTCTCTTAAGATCTCCTACAATACAAACTGCTACTCTCAAGTTAACTTTCCACCTTGATTCACCTTGATCTGTTGATCTGTTTATGAACCTGATTCCATTGTATGACAGAAGACATGCCATCATGAACTCAGCGAGGACTTTGTCATCTTCCAATCCTGATCTTATTGTGGATATGATGGACCAGCTTTGTCAGGCACTAACTGCTTTCAGTTGCTCATCCACCTATGTGACACCATCCACACTGGTAACTGCCATTACCCACAATGCCAGCCCAATGGTGTCATCATATGCAGCCGAAGAGATTCCCTTACAAAACTTTTATTCAAGTGTACTATTTCAGTCTACTTCTTATGTACTTCTCAGAAATATACTTTATGTACTTAATTTTATATTTACTTATACTTAATATACTTAAATATATACTTAAAATTGCACGTAAGTATAGCTACTTAGTAAGGACAGAAAGTATATTTGGTCTATACATGTACTCAGTCTTTTGATCAAGATATACTTAAATGTATTATTAAGTATTCTAAGTATACTTGGCTTGTAGTTGTGTTTAACTTTTTGACTGAGTAGCCTATGAAATACTTTTTTCACATAGTTTTACATACTGTCTTATAAACTTATATTGTTTGAAAATGTTGATTTATAAAACAGGTATGTTCCTAATATTGAGTATCCTAATTTTTGTGTAGGCTAGTCCACTAGTAGTGTACATAGGAATTTACTTTAAATCTACTTTACTCTTTCCCGCCACTGACTACATTTTCCGGCTATCCATGTAATGATTGTTAAATGGTAGGGGGCACTAATACACATCATCTGAAAGAGGACATAAAGGTGAGGAAGAAGCAGAAACAAGTGATAGAATATTGCTTACACAAATGTGAAATAACGCAATCATCAAATATTAAACAACATATGCGTTTGAAACTAACGTTACCAAATTAAATGTGGAACCCATGAAGAGGAAACGACTGTGGTGCTTTGGGAGTATTGTTGGACTTGTTCTACTCCATCTGTGTTTTGATCATCATTCTGGAAATGTACTTTCATAAACTAAAAATGTCTTAAAATAGTAAACTTTCTACACTTACAAGTTTATTACTAGTACATTTATAGTGGTATACTTATTACATAAATTATACTTAAAAATACTTGAACATTATTTAAGTATAAAATTAACTTTAAGTATATTTATTTTTCATAAGGGTTGTTTTGGCATTTAGCAGTAAGTCATCAAGAGGGCTGACTCATCCCATCCAAAACTTGAGTACAAACCTGATGTGCATAATTAGTACTAGACTGATTGCCTTAATGATTGTGATTGAGTTGTTCATTAAAGGAAGAATCTCAAGCAGGATGACCAAATACCTCACAAAAGAGAGAGAGGAATGTGTCCAAGGATTACGTGACTGATCTGGCCTGCTCCCAAATGGTGTTAGCCCACTCCGGAGAGCAGAGAGATGATCATTAGCTATACCAATGCTGCATCTCTAACATGAGTGAACATTGCAACAGGAAACCCTTTAAATCCTATGCTAAGGCCATGGGGCTTGAACGATTTGTACAACTCTCCATCCAGGTTTCTCATAGCATGAGATCATATCTGCATGATCATTAAACACTGCAATTCCTCCCAACCAACCACACTGGTGTATACTTCTTTTAAACTAAAAATAAGAAAGTACTTTCAGTCTACTTTTTATGTACTTCTCAGAAATATGTATAGAAAATACTAAGTTATGAAGAAAACTTTATTCTGAGTATCTGAAGTATCTATTGCTGTACAGGCTAGTCCACAGGTATTGTGCATAGGAATTTACTTCAAATCTACTTTACTCTTTCCCCACCACTGATTGAATTTCCCGGCTATCCATGTTTTCATGGTACACAGTACACAGGGGTGTTATTACACATCTTCTGAAAAAGTACAGAATCTCCAGATCAAAACACCAATGAAGAAGAAGTAAAAACAAGGGATAGAGGATTGCTTATTATGCAAATGTGAAATAACATAATCATCAAACAATAAACAGCATATAAGTTCAAAACTGCCAAACATTTAATGTTATGTTATACTTGCAGTTTAAAACTACTTGTTTGCACTATAAATAAAAAATGTAATTGTAAACTAGTTCTCAAAGTTTACTGCTATTATACTTAAAAGTATACTTGTGGTCTTAGTCCCAAGAAGTATTGAAACAGTATACTTACAAGTATACTTCTAGTGCATTGAAATTAGTATAAAGTATACTTAAAATATATATTTGAGCCTTACTTAAGTACACTTAATAAAATTAACTTGAATTATACTTATTTTTTATAAGGGTTGGTTTTGGTGGACTCCACAGCAGACATCATCCTATAAAATCTCTTCAGGGGGCTTCACCATCACTCTCTAGTGATCTTATGGTCCACCAAAATCCTTGCTTGGGGGAGGTAACTGCTTCCAGGAGTGTCTTCATCTAGCACACACAAGCTTCTTAGAAGCCCCACCAGGAGGACACTTCCTGCTGGCATTCTGTCACAAACATCAGCACAGCTGGAGCCAATTCCTTCCCTGGAGGTAGAATGCAAAGAACTCCTTCCTCCAAGCAGCCACCACACTGACACCATTCCAGTGTATACTTGGTTTCCAGCTGCCACTGTTTCCCTGGTCAGGGCAGTCATTGGAGGTTCCAACGTATTACCTCATTGATTTCTATTCTTGCTTTCCCATCTTTTATCTCCCTTGTTTTTCTCTGGTTGTGTTCTCCTATGTGTAACTCTCCCTTTGACAATTTAAACTCTCATCAGGTGTTAATACCTTTTTAGGACCACTTGAGCAATGACCAAGAGTAGAAACTGCCAACTGTGGAATTTGTGAGTCATCTTTGTTTCAAGTGCACTGCCAAAGGACTGGTAGACTAATGAGTTGTAATATGACTTGTTCAAATTTGTATGACCACTAGGGAACTGAGAGAAGACATTTCCAAGGAACTGAGATACTGCCACAGAATTCAGCAATGGCACACACACAGACAAATACACACTGTCGACTTAGTGGCCAGACATGATAAATCATTGCCAGAGTAGTTGACGTGAAACAGTTTGTAAGCCTTAATGAGGCTCTTCCAATGGCCAGCTTGCTGTCATTCACTAATTAGGTTTGTTTATGCGTTTGTGTTTGAGTGGGGCTCATAGAGATGGATGGAGGGAAAGTGCGGAGGGGGTTGCTTGTCTTCAGCAGCAGCAGCCTGTGATGTCGTGACTGTGCAGTGACATACATGTCATCCAGGAGAGGGAGAAATAAAAATAGGAGGAGTTAGACAAAGAATATTTTCCCAAAAGTATCACTAACCAGAGGCAAATAACTGATTTTTAAAAAATTTTAAGTATCAGAGAAAGTAAAAGAGGAAGGAAGGAAAAGAAAAATAGAAAGTCAACAGTAAATGGGTGAGCAGTGAATTTTAGTGAGCTGGCAGTATAAATTGCATTGATATTTATTTTTACAGTTTTTACAATTGCTGGGAGACATTTCATAAAGTGTCCCTATTTGCACACAAAAACCTATTATGGTTTTTTGAATATTCCATTTGTGTAATAGAGCTGTTTGTGAATGCAAACGTTCTGCAAAGTTATTGTCTCCCAAAAGAAAGAATCGACACTGAGCCCATATGCGTTGTTATTGCTACAGTTCCTGCAAGTGCAGCATTAATTAAAAATATACCCATGGGTTTGTTGATGGACATACACTTTTTAATATCACACCTACAACATCTCATAATGTACCTCAAAATGAGTAGTGTATAACTGAGAAACGTCTTGCTCAAGTCGTTCTTGCGATGGAGGTTTGGGTTGAATAACTAGTTATTCCAATGTTTCATCATCAAACTCACGCTCAGAGTGATATGGTAAAATCGATGTCATCATTACTGTCTTTACAGTGTGTACAATCACTGAGCATTAGGAAGCCTCCGGAGCTGAAGTTCAGTTATGATAATAGGCGTATAGCTTCCAAAACGCGCTGTAAGAGGTAGACCAATTACAACAGACTGGGCCATCTGACCAATCAGAGCAGAGTAGCTCGTGGAAAGGAGGGATTTAGGGAGACTGATTCATTGAGTCATTTGATAATCATTAAAAAACGTGGTGATGTGCAATGTATATTATGAGAAAATGTGTTTTTTGACCTTTGATGCATGTAAACCGGTTGTAGGAAACCTCCAAAACAAAATTAGGAAACCTTATAAAACATTTTTTTTTAAAAAAGCTTAGCGTGACAAGCTAGAGACTGGCATTCTTGTATACTATATGCTGTCTGTGCCAACAAAAAAGTAGAACAAAAATAAAATTTCTACATAACAAACATGCTCAGAGTTTTTTGACCACCATGGTGAAAAAACTTAAATCTAAAATCTTCTAACGATGATAAAAATGGGAAAAAAATATGTCTGAGACAGTGACAAATTTACTAACAATAGGCTTTAGGCTTTGAAGCATATATTAATTGTTTTGGGTGTTACTGCATTTTTCAGACATGCAAAAAGAGTTTTGATTTCCTATAAAACATTTGTGGTATTACATATTTGCTTTCTGGATGCAAACAAGTGTTAAGCAATGATGTGATTTGATCTAATTGTATTTAATTTTAATCTCTTCTTGGAGAATTTGAGAGCCAAGGCACAGTTAAAGATTTACAGAGCCGAGGTGGAGCCAGGGGATAAACAGACCGAGGCAGAAGGATTTTCGATAGTATTACAGCACCCTGTGAGTCTTTATTAACACAGTTGTATAGTACATATTATAGTGTTTTATTAGTGTATAGCGAGTGTATATTAACACAGTATATTAAAGTCCCTGTAAAGGCAATTCTGAGATGTGTTTCTAAACACATTATAAATGTTAGAAATGTATTGCTGAATCACGTTGCAAAGACTGTGAACTGTGTAGTACTGATTTGTGGAGTTAGACCGTCAAACAGTTTTTCACCATGTATGGCTAAAATGGTGGGTTTTTTTCAAGGATTTGATGAGCTATTTTATTGACTTGGCTTTTTTTATCATTCAAATTTGGCTATGGGTGGTTAACACATTTTTCAGTGATGTGACAAACTCAGAACACTAATTTAATTGTGACTTTACACAGACTTTAACACAAGCGAATAGACACCCTAATGCATGTAGAGGAGGGCAATTGAGAATTAATGGAGAAAAATCACATGAGAGGAGGCAATGCCTACATCATGTGGCACACGCAAAAACTAGCCCGACAGACGCCCGTAGACGCCCTGACGTTTGCCATCGGTCCACCATCGGTTTGGTGTGTCCCGGCCTGAAGTATTCAAAATCTTGTTGTAATTGGAAGGAAAAACTTGGAAATAGGACAGAGGACAATAATATCTCAACTCCACATTGGACACACTGTGTTTAATCATACACTTTTTATTTCTGGCTAGCACGTATCTGATAATTGTGGTGAATGTGGTTTACCAGAGACTGGAACATGTGATAGTAAACTGTGAAGCTATGTAACAATGTACAAAAGAGAAATATTTAAGATTGTAGAAGAGCTTGTTACTTGTTGAATAATGAATAATGCCTTATTTAGCAATTTAGAGCTTAAATTGTACTTTTAAGTAATTTAAAATAAAGTCGGATCCATAGGATCTCTTTATGTCAGTGTGTCATTACATGTGTGTGCATCTGTATACATACAGTCAATGATCAGGCAATTGTTTATTTTTAAAGATGTATCAATGTGGCAAAGCATAAATCCTTTGTCTTGGTGTTATGTGTTCTGAGTAGGTGGTCCTTTATTGTTGTCTCAGGGCACATCAGGATGCATTACTGTTTACATTACAATCATGTTGTCATATGCATTCCTCAGCAGCTTCAAAGCTAAAGATCTGATTGGATCACAAATGCATTTGGAGGACGCTTTTGAACCCCTTTTAGATTTGTATTTAGTGCTGTCCAATTGTGATTGGATCTCAAAATGGATGTTGATACCACATGTTACTGAGGTCACCAGGTCTGGAAAATAGCAAACTGGCAAAACTGGTTTGCCGACTATATCCTGTCTGTGAAGCAGGAACTTTCTAAAACAAAGGTTCTTCAATGGTCCTTTGCAGCACCTTAGGATGCAGCAAAGAACCATTATGCTGTATTTACATGCATTTAGCATAAATGTTTACTGGGCCACTGTTGAAATATGGGTGGGAAAGTTAGTTGTTGAACACTACCCCCAGATTGCTTGCAGCCCTGGTTGGTGTTAGTGTTGTAGAGCCAGTCCCACAAAAATACAGAAATTGAAATTGTTCATTTATAATCTTCTCCTCCATCATTGCTCTCAAATATATGGAAGGCTGTTAAAAAATGTTACTTTCACTTTATTTTTGGCTATATGACTTTATATGTCATATCTTACTCCAAATGAATATTAAAAAAAAGTTGGGAATTGTTTATTTTTTGCAACTTTATAACTCGAAATGTTTTTGAGTGAATACTGAACTTAAGTTCATAATTGCAATTTTGTTTATCTCAAACTTTCATGGTGTTGTACATAATAAAGCCATAGAGGTAAAGTGAGGGTGAGTAAATAAAATAATTTCTCTTTTTTTTTGTTTGTTTTTTGTACTATAAGTGTGAGTAAGAGATGAAAGATAATCAAACTAAATTGATTATATATATATATATATATATATATATATATATATATATATATATATATATATATATATATATATATATATATATATATATATATATATATATATTCCATAAACACACAGAGACATTAATTAACATAAAATAGAGAAGTAGAAGAACATACATTTCGAATAGATGGTGTTATAGCATCCTTCATTTTTCTCTGAATGATCCACAAATTATCAAATTAGAGAATAATATTTGTCTTGATAATAAGCTGATGAAGAATCCATTTGGCTTTTATTATTCTTTTGAGCTGAATATGTGCATACTGGTTACTGCTGGTTACCTAGGCTGTGTTTAACTCTGTTAAAACTTTTATTCATTCACTCGGAAGCTTCCCTAAGCAAATCCCCTCGGGGAATCCCTGCCAGTGTGTTTAAGTTCATCAAGTTTATTTGGACAGACCCTTAACCCATCGATTTTGACAGAGGGAAAGCGAGTCTACTCATATGTGCACTTTAGGCAGATCCATAGACCACAATGCAACACAATTGTGACATTACAACAGCAAACCACAGTGCTGTGATCAAGGGCTTAGGGCATTCCATTTCAACCCTTTGCAAGGGTTCTGGCACTGGTGCAACTGAAGCAATGACGGACATCCAAGGGAAGCAAGGGAA
This sequence comes from Gobiocypris rarus, assembly GCA_023029165.1. Lineage (NCBI taxonomy): Eukaryota > Metazoa > Chordata > Actinopteri > Cypriniformes > Gobionidae > Gobiocypris > Gobiocypris rarus. The sequence continues at coordinate 8,547,230 of CM040916.1, read as the reverse complement.
GGGCATACAAACAGTGGACTTAAATGCAGCCCTTGATGACACCTGTAGGGTCCTGTTTAAAGGGATGTAGTAGCTAACACAGAATGCCCGCAGAAAAAAAAAACATGGTATGTTGATGCCTTGTTAATTTATTGCCCTCTTTTGCCAATTACATTAAACTCATTTAGATTGGTGGCACATATGCTGGTCAAAGGAATTATACTTCAGTTGGATGAAAATTATGAAAATAACGATATTTATCAGAAAGCATGTTGCCTGGTACAGATGGTGACCAATGAATTAAAATGGTTCAGAAAGCTTCGCATAAATCCGTCTCAGACATCCCAGACAAACACACACAGACACCCAGGGGGTGGGCAGTCATCTTTGCTCAGTCAGACGGGGATGGCAACATGCCATGGGGTAGAAAGAGCACAAACCACCCCCGTCCCACCCTGAGCACTGTCTTACAACCTGGGGCTCCTTCCTGAATTAGCCCCCCACAGGGCAGAGAGATTTAGAGAAGACAGTTACACACATGCACTTTCACTGACCTGTTTCATTTTACACAAGTGGGCACACAACAGCATGTTATATTCGGTGTGTGTGGTCCTGGTGAACCCTACAATATGGGGACAAATTGTCCCCACAAAAATTGCAATATACAATATCTGAACATCCAAAGCGTGACACATCATAATTTGAATACGATCAGGGTAAAATGCACATATTTTTTTCTTTTGGGAGACATATCTCTCTGGAAGTTTTTTAGCATGGTAATGGAGATGACAATGTTAATGTATTTGGTCTTGGGAGAATAGCTCTGCTACATTGCTGAATTGCTGCTGCTTTTGATTATTTCTGTTATTGTAGATTGCTACTGCCAATACATACATGACACGCTGCTGTGAGCATGTAAGACATAGTGCTGCTGCACAAATAGCATATTTCAATTATCCCATAGCAGATCTACACAGGTGGAGCTGGGGATGGTGGAGGGTTTTAGACTAACTCTGAAAGCGCAGTGCAATCTGCTGTAGAGAATGGTAACCTGCCATTTAAATGTTGATTAGCAAGCTCATTGGCTGCGGATGCAACATGGACCAATCAGCTGTGCCAAGTAAATGTAATTATCATCAGCTTGCATTAAGGACACATCAGCTTGCGCCATCTAGAGTTTCATGACAGAAATGAAAGCTCTAGCGTAAGTTCTGCCAGGAAGACTTAATTGTCACGTCACTTCTACTTTCTTATCTATCCAATCACATTCTAATACTTGAGTATAAAAGATCGGCACTTACCCATTTCTGAGTTCGTAGATGCTGACGCGCCAATTCACCGCCATCCTCCCCTCCACCTCCAAGACAAAATCCTTTTCTAGATCTAACCTACCACCATCAGGATGGTCCCTTCCAGACTCCACGGGGGGTCGGCTGCGCCTCTGCCTTCATCTTCAGGCAGGATATGCAGAGTCCGGACTGAGTCCGGACAGAGTCTATGCCAAAATATTTGATTGCTTGCTGGCCTGTTAATAAATGGATAATTGTCACACTGTTCATTTTCCTGAGTCTTTCTGGTAGAACTAGGCATTTAGCTGTATAAATATTCTGCTAAGTTTTTCTGTATACACCATATTGCCATTTTATTGCCATTGTATTGCACTGTGAAAGAGTGTGTCGCTCTCAGGAGCTCAGTGAATTCAAGCTTGGAACCGTGATAGGTTGCCACTCAAGTCTGTGAAATTTCCTCACTCCAAAATATTAAACTTTCAACTGTTAGTGGTATTATAACAAAGTGGAAGCAATTGGGAATGACAGGAACTCAGCCAAGTGGTAGGCCATGTAAATCACAGAGTGGGGTCAGCGCATGCCGAGGTGCACAGTGTGCAGAAGCCGCCAACTTTCTGACGAAAGCTACAGACCTCCAAACTTCGTTTGGCCTTCTGATTTGCTCAAGAATGTGGGTAGAGAGCTTCATGGAAGGGGTTTCCAAGGTTTCGATGCAGCTTTACATCACCAAGTGGAATGCAACTTTGTGGGAACAGTTTGGGGATGGCCCCTTCCTGTTCCAACATGACTGCACACCAGTGCACAAACAAGGTCCATAAAGACATGGATGAGTGAGTTTGGTGTGGAGGAACTTGACTCGCCTACACAGAGTCCTGACCTCAACCTGATAGAACACCTTTGGGATGAATTAGAATGGAGACTGTGAGCCAGACCATCTCATCCAACATCAGTGCCTTACCTCACAAATGCAATTCTAGAGGAATGGTTAAAAATGTCCCATGAACACACTCCTAAACCTTGTGGAAAGCCTTCCCAGAAGAGTTGAAGCTGTTATAGCTGCAAAGGGTGGGCCAACTCCATATTAAACCCTACGGATTAAGAATGGGATGTCATTAAAGTTCATGTAAAGGCAGGCATCCTAAAACTTTTGACAATATAGTGTATTTCAATATAATTATTTGCAGAAATGTACAAAAAGCAGTGTGTTAGCATTTGAAAAATGTGCTGCAAACATGGGCTGCGTCCAAAAGCTTATAAGTGCTGCCTTGGTATAAAGGAATCAAGGCATATCTCAATCCAATGTTAGATTCACTTCCTGTCTCCTGAAATGATCAACGGTTTCCACTTCTGATGTCATTTCTAGCAAGAAATTACTACTGTGGGAACTTAATATTTGCTAAGTTTTCACCAAAGCGCTCTCTGTTTTGCTGTAGATCATTAAACTGTTATGCTGCCTTAGAAGTCTGTCTGAAATCAGTTTCATGAGGTACCTCTGTGTGCAAATGCTGTCTGCAAAGTCATTGCCTGAAAAGTCAGCAAGGCAACCAGTCAGCTGCCTAAGTTTTCGGACACAGCCATAGTGTTTCACAGGTGGTGGAGTATGAATAACAAAAGAGTTAATGGATTTTGGAAGATGTGGCCGTTGAATGCATTTTGTGTGAAAGCAATGAAATATTTCAGTCTGGTCCAGACTTCTGTTTCTCAATGTGAAGAATTTTGACAATGTGACAAGTTTTGACCAATGGATATTTGAAAAAATAATGGTAAGACTCACCACTGAATGTTCATGAGGCTGACCTCTACTATGTGGCCAAACACATATATTCCCCTGAGGTTAACTACTGGTTAAAAACCCCAAGCCAACAGAAGGGAAAATAATTCTTGTTGTTGATAGTAGGAGCTAAACGGCTTAGTGGCTTTTAGGAAGCCATTCGGAAAATGGAAAACTTTTTATGTTTTGGCTGTTCATTTACAAGACAACGGCAAACTTTTGAAAACAGGTTTCAAAGTGCAAGCTTTTGAAAACAATACCATTATTGCCTCTGTGTAAACTACAAAAGTATGAATTTGTGAAACCGATGACATCATGTGCATATGTATTACGTGTTTAGTCTATAGGCGCGTAGAGTTTCTTTAAAAAGTGACATCGGCAACTACTGACCTGGCAGCAACATTTAATACTTTAGTAATTTTTGTGGATCCATGTGAACAGAGATCGATTTGGACAATGTTGTTGTATGTATGCAAAAAAAAACGTTTGCTTTTTTTAGTACATTGTTATCACCTGCAGGTGTGGAAGTCTGGACAAGTCACAGACAAATTGTAACATAAACAAATTTAGGATTATCATTTAGATATCGGTCTTGAACACTGAACTATTCAGAAATATGGTTTCAGAGGAAACACTTTAAAGATACATACTGAGAGACATATTGTCAAATGAGGCTTTAAGAGTGTATTTGGCACACATGTTTAAAAAAAATGGGTAAAAGAATCCTCTGGAGCAGAGGTGAGAGTTAAGAGCATGTGAAGGAATGTGTGTATGTGCGTGCATGTCTTTTGGGAAAGAAAGAAAGAATGGAGGACTACTGTGCTGTTGGCAGTACATTTTCCCCATTCTCACTTGTACATCAGCAGCTGTAGATCATTAGCAATCCTCAATAATATTTCATTTATCTTCCAATATGATTAGGTAACTCTGTATTTGATTTATTACAAAGGCTAGTATTCTTGAAAAGAAAGGACAAGTCTCAAGCCTAAACTTGACATAAACTGTAAACTTGTATCTCAAATCTGATTGCTTGATTGGAATGTTGTTCCAGAATCAACAAAGATGTTGACCAGGACCATGTTGTACTTGGTGAAATCACATTCACCAAATACAGCATTCAATTATACACATTTATCTCAAGACTGTGTCCTTGTTTTAAGAACACAAACACACTTGGCCTATAAAACATTGTGAACAAATGTAAAAATAAATGTGGTCCCATAAGCTAATTTGAGATTCCCTCTTCACTAAAGTAAATTTAACGTGGTAGAAAAAATAAATAAATTCAAGCAATTTTCACTTTTAGTGGCTTGAATTTATTAATCTTGAATGCTTTGGTTTCTGATCTAAGCACAGTTTGTTTGATTCTTTTATGAAACTAGAATTTGCTGTTTACCATACTGCTATCAAAAATGTGCTCTCAGTTTAATCTCATTGCTCTCTGAGACAGTTGAGACATTAGTGAGATAGCATTAGCATTTTATATATTTATTTATTTATTTATTTAAATAAAGCATACTGTACATATCCACAACCTATACTGTAATTACAATGCAAAAGATGCAGTGGCTGCAAATGTCCTGTCATGAATCTGTAATATAGGCTATATTTCAATTGTAAGTGGACAAGTGCTTGACGTAGACAAAATTAGACACCGAATCTCCCCTATTTTGCATACTGGCATCTTAATAGGGACCATAGACCCTAAATGAAAACTTATTACCATTTTATGACCTAAAGGGAAGTAAATTATAGAATTTTTGGGTCAACTATTTCTTTAACTCCTCTGATCTTTTGTTATAGGCACCAGAATGAGTACAGCTTTCTCTGAATGAATACAGATGTGTTCACCCCTTTGACTAGGCCTGTTGAAAATCAAGTGATGTCATGTTGTCATCATTTCAGTCATTTTTCTGTGGTTCAGTGTCTCAAGGCTTTGATAAACCTTACTTGTAGTCTCTAAAGGGTTAGATAAAGTGCAATCAAGGGATTACAACCACAACTATTCTTCAGTTACTCTCATGAAGTTGAAATAACTTTTTTTTCAGAGTTTAAGTATTTTGGAGTACTCTGTGATTGTCTTTGTTGTCTCTGTGAACCCGTCTTCTCGGTTCTCTCTTTCTTCTGCCCACCCATTTTAAATGTAAAATTCAGTAAAATCAACCCTGTAAGAGAATGAGTAAAGCAAATTCAGCACCTACGTTACTGACGCACATTCTCTATTTCTCTCCTTTCTGAGACATTCACCTCTGGATCTTTGTAAAGGGTGGGTGGAGGGGTGCGTTCATAAGCAGGGTGGTTTTCGGAGGGGGGAGGAAGCAGACTTAGGTCAACATTGTGGTATTTTCTCAAAGATGCATATCTGCCCTGAACAAACATGCTGTGTATTTATAGGAATTCAGCATCCAGCTCAAGCAGCATGGGGCCAATTGGTGTTTTCTACAGTATTTGCTGTGCTGCAAAGCTCAATGGGGGTTTTAATTAAATGCTTTACACTTAGTTAGGCTTAATAGGAGATGTGCTGTTGATAAAAATAACAACAGCTTACAGCTAAAGCTTATGGGAAATACTTTATAATAAACTTATTTAATTGGAGATGAACAGATTAGTAATTGACAAAGTAGTTCCTTTATGAGTATATATAAAAATGTATTAAAGTTTAATGACATTATTAGAATAACATTGAAAAAATTATCTGTCAATAATTATTTAATTGAATCATGTTTGCTAATATTATTAATGAATGTTGCTATAAATTATAATGTTTATATTAAAATATATATGTTTGACAGAGGATGGATGATAAGCATAAAAACATGTAAATAGGTCTTAAAGTAGTCAAACCAAATGACCAACCAGTTGCTTATTCGCATGTATATTACTAGTATATTTGCTGTTTATTAGCACTTATAAAGCACATATGTATGCCTTTTTCTGCATGATCATATTCAACATCCCTTAATCCTACCCAATACCTAAACGTAACAACTACCTTCCTAACTATTAATAAGCAGTAATTAGAGATCATTGAGGCTAAAGTCATAGCTAATAGTGAGAATTGGACCCTAATCTAAAGTGTGACCATAAATGTAAGTTAAAAAAAAAAAACAGAAGCAAAATAAGCACATGGTGTCCTATTACTATCATTTAAATGTTAGAATTGCAAGCACAATCTAAAAAAGTCAGTACAGTTCTAATTTTTAAAAACGGGGAAACTAAATCCAGTGTCATGTCATGTCAAGGACAGTTAGTGCATTTATTTTGAGAATTGATATCTAACACTTAAACATAAATATTGTATGCGTAAAAAACATTTCATACAACTATAAATCTTGCTACCTGCAGCAAAAGTAATACAAAGAGAATTTTTCAAAGCGTCACCATTAACATCATATTTATTGTTATTTAGTTACTCAATAAAACATATACATATATATACAATATGCAGGAAAACAGACAACTGCACTTTACATATTACTTTAAAAAAATGAAAAGAAACAAAGAAAAGGACCTCTGTAAATCTCCACGTTGCCATCGTGACCTTCCATCTAACCATTTTCAGGTATTTAAGGTCAACTGTAACATTTTTCTAAAGAGTATAAGATTGCCTAAAAAAATTACATGTGCAATACCAATATTCTGGTTTCTATTTGATATCCATTTAACATCAAAAGGTTTCCTCTAGCTGTGCGGCATACCAGTGTCGAAGCATCCTGGGTGTTCGAGAAACAATCCAATGGGCGAAATATGGAAAATGCTGTAAATCTAATATACTAGTAATGAGGGAATCCGACAGGTTGGGGTAACCAAAAGCGGTGGAGAAAGGCTGGGGGAGGGTCAGTGCTCCGCATGGAAGCATTTTAAGACAGCTTGAAAAGAAATGGCACATCATTGAATTTCTATGAATCATGTTCTAATAGGATTCTCCTGACCACTCCCCATTTTTGTTCCAAAGAAGGCAGCAAGCTGCATGCCTGCAAGGACCACATTTCAAAGCGCTCTTGTGTCCCTTGATGACAATAGAATTACCTGCCCTGAGGGCGGAGAGGTCTACCATGTGGGCTAGAGGGTCAGGATAAGACCCTAGATCTTATACAGAATCAGGGATTTTTAATAAGCAGAAGGAACAGTAATTATTTCAAAGATGAAAAAATGAGACCTCCAGAAAAGGCAAAAAACTGGGTATGAGAAAAGCATAGAATACACAACAATGGATGAACAGAATAGCCATCAGAATGCATAGACATGTAAAAAAATACTGAGGTCTGGATCAGTACTGGTACACCATCATCTTGTCTTTTTATATACCACCCTACAGTAAGTTCAGTGTGACATGTTTTTTCCATGTTTTGTTTTTTCTACAAAAAAAGAGCACAAATTTTCCTGACAAAGAAACACTGATTTATCCTGCCTCCATATATTAAAAAAAGAGTCTTGTTTCCTTATCCTCATCCTGGTAGTTGAAAGGTCTTCTTTTCTCCTGCTCTGTTTCTTCAAGTCAACGCAGCTACGAAGGTTCCGAAACGGTTTGAGATGTCCGAGTGAAGGGAACGCCAGGAAGGGACAGGTCCCCCGCGCCCCTTAGACTCCCCAAGTTCATCTGTGCAGTGGACGGACAGGCACTGGAGATGAGAACCCATACCTCCAGTGGTCCCCGAGGAACCTGCTCCTCCTGTGGTCTTGCTTTGAGAGATGTCTAATTCTGAAAGAAAAACACAGGGGTGATTTAATATGCTGATGTAACCATTATTATTTGGTTATAGCAATCTATGTATTAATTGAATTATTAAATTGAGGTCTCTAAATTGAGGTCCCCAAGAGGAAACAAGCTTATAAATCATACAGAATTAGTTTGTTTGTTTGTTTGTTTTTTAAATGTAAAAATGCAGAAAGTTGTATGTGACGGGTAGGTTTAGGGGTAGGGTTAGTGTTAGGGGAGATAATATAAAGTTTGTACAGTATAACAAACATTATGTCTATGGAGAGTCCCCTCATGCCCTGCTGTGTGTGTGTGTGTGTGTGTGTGTGTGTGTGTGTGTGTGTGTGTGTGTGTGTGTGTGTGTGTGTGTGTGTGTGTGTGTGTGTGTGTGTGTGTGTGTGTGTGTGTGTGTGTGTGTGTGTGTGTGTGTGTGTGTGTGTGTGTGGACTGGTAATCCCTACGGTATGGGGACAAAATGTCCCCACAAAGATGGCAATATCCAAATTTTTGTCCTTGTGGGGACATTTTTGGTCCCCATGAGGAAAACATCTTATAAATCACACTAAGTGATGTTTTTGAAAATATAAAAATGCAGCATGTCTCCTGTGATGGGTAGGTTTAGGGCAGGGGCAGTGTAGGGGATAGAAAATACGGTTTGTACAGTATAAAATGCATTACGCCTATGGAATGTCCCCACAAAACATGGAAACACAACATGTGTGTGTGTGTGTGTGTGTGTGTGTGTGTGTGTAGACCAACGGCACTGGTCATTCTTAAAATTAAAAAAAAGAAGTGTCAATGTAAAAAAAGCCCTTGTCTTTTCCAGGCAACTGTGTGAATGGTTTGAGAGCTTGTATTTGAGAAGTGTGATCTTAAAATCCATCAAACCACATTCATTAGCATTGGCTTTAGGACCCATTCACCCCGTTCCACTGCACAAAAACAAAGTGACCCTTCAGTCAAGCAGTCACAAAGCTCTGGGAAAACTGACCTTTGACACTGTTTGACCTAATTTACCTGCATAATGACCCTTCCAAAGCATTGACACACAAGTCAACCCCCTGTCCCCGTCTAATTTGCTGCACAAAACAAAATCTATACAAAGGTTTATAAGGGGTTGCATTTGAAATGTTAATACAAGAGAAGAAGTAATTGATAGACAGAGAAAATAATTATATCAGTGTGTACCCATTTCACATTTTTATTGTAGATGTAAAGTAACTCTAGACATTTTATTTTTTAGGGTTGTGATTTTATTTGGACAAGCTCTTTTTCATTTACTGTAAAAAATATCACTTCCTTTACGCTACAGAATAACTGTTAGGAATGTAACCCCTGGCTTTCTTGAACTTCCAGTTTAATGAGATCTGAACCGATTATGTTATAAATGTGACATGGATAATGACTAATGACATGCCAAAGTCTGAGGTAAAATTTCAAATCGGTAGGCTAATCATTTTCTGAATAAATCTGCAAAAACCCAAATGTGTAACAATTATTTCTGCTCTCCTGTACAGATCAACACCTTTACACACACACACACACACACACACACACACACACACACACACACACACACACACACATGTTGTGTTTCCATGTTTTATGGGGACATTCCATAGGCGTAATGCATTTTATACTGTACAAACCGTATTTTCTATCCCCCTACACTGCCCCTGCCCCTAAACCTACCCATCACAGGAGACATGCTGCATTTTACTTTTTCAAAAACATCACTTAGTGTGATTTATAAGATGTTTTCCTCATGGGGACCAAAAAAATGTCCCCACAAGGACAAAAATTTGGATATTGCCATCTTTGTGGGGACATTTTGTCCCCATACCGTAGGGATTACCAGTCCACACACACACACACACACACACACACACACACACACACACACACACACACACACACACACACACACACATGCTGTGTGTCAGCCATTTTGAGAGACGGGCGCCTGGTCTCGCCCTCGAGCCTGTCTGGACCAGTACTGCAGAAACAAAAACGCTAAGGTGTAGGGAAAGGTCAATAACCCGTCCCCATCCCCAAACCCTAAGGATACAAGAACAAAAATAAAGGGAAATGGAATCCAGAGAGGAGGGAAAGACTTTAGTGGAAAAAAAGAAAAGACAAAGGTGGGACTGCATAAATAATGACAAACAAAAGATCATCTTATCATTATATGGTGTCTTAATCTATTATATGGTGTGAAATATATACATATAGCCTCCCCCACATCTTCACACGCCTAAGGCAATAACACACACACACACACACACACACACACTTATGCACGCACATAGTCCTATTCTCTTGTCTTACGTCCTGCAGAGTCTGCCAATAGTCCGTGGTAGCTGGGCACAGCAGGCTGGGCTACGGCCTGGATAAGCAACCAAGCATTCCCAACACAAACACACACACACATGCACAAACTGCTCAGCAGCCATCAACCTTCGTGCTGCTACCCCCAACACACACACACACACAATGTGAGATCTGTGCAACCCCAAAACAGAGTCACATACAAATGTATGCATTTAAGAGGCCCATTGTCTATCCCAAAACACAGCAACATAACATATCCACACATAACCTTTTCAAAAAGAAAAACCTGTATGGCATGCTATATTAATAATCCTCAATCCTCAGAAATTCTGTTGATGTTTTAGAAACTTTGATGACATATTTGCATCAATTGTGATTACCTAAAACTAAAACTTTAATCCTATTTTTATTTGCATTTCACATAAAAAAAGCATCTGTCAAGGCACACAAACTTGAAGTGCGTCTAAATGTTTTCTTCTAACTTCTATTCCATTTGTTGTTGTTGTTGTTCAGAATTACATTTTTTTTTGACTCCCCACACATGGTCCCATTCATTTCTGATCAGGAAATACTACTTCTGTTCGCAGCGTAATGCACTGATTCAAGGACCTTGGGATTCCACAGAAGATATGCTAATTCTGATCTACATGCTGGCTCTTTAATTGCTATCCACGAGAGAATTTGCAAAAGACTTATTTGAAGGTTTGAAAGCTTAAATTCCCTTTCCTGCAGGAGTCTGGTGGGAGGTTTGAGTTCAGGCAGGCACAGTCTCTTGTCTTCCTCTCTCTCTCTCTCTCTCTCTCTCTCTCTCTACCACCCTCCCCCTCCTCAAGAACACATACTTGGGAAACTAATACATGATTTACTGCTGCAATAATAAATCTTCAGCAAGTCCGGCTTCCTCGACTCCTCAGTGAGGAAATGACATAACTGTCTGATCTTGTGTTTACATTTCAAAACATTTGTGGTCTCACTTTATATTAGGAGTCCAACAACTATGTACTTGCATCAAAAAATATATTTTTAGATACAATGTACTTATGTTCATGTTAGCATAAGCATAAATTGGTTACACTTTATTCGGTAACACTTTATTTTACAGTATCCTTGTTACATATGTTACATGTACTTACTACAGTAATAACAGTCAATTATGCATAACTACAAGCAACTAACCCTAAACCAAAGCCTAATCCTACCCGAACCCTATAGTAAGTACATGTAGTTACATAATATTTATCTATTACTTAAATATATAATTACACTGTATTTTAACCTTTTATTTTAAGGTGTCTTTGTTACACTGTAATTATACATTTAACTACTGAGTAATATCCATTAAATACATACTTACTAGGTTTAGATTAGGGTTAGGGTTTGGTTCAAGGTTAGTTGCATGTAATTATGCATAATTTATAGCTATTACTATAGTACTATGTAACAATGACACTGTAAAATAAAGTTTTACCCATACATTTATAGACAGATACAGCTAACATTTATAATGAATGCAAGGCTGAAACGTTGTAGGAATATGCGATGACCAAAGTATTTGTCAATTAACATTAATTAAATAAATGCAAGAAAAATATCAGTTCTGCTGTTGGTAGTGACGTTGTACAACAAGGACGTTGCCATCATGTCACTATCAGTATGTAGTGA